>JACAVU010000004.1:35460041-35902541 GCA_014183005.1 Castanea mollissima | reverse complement strand
TTCGAAATCCTCTACCACGCCTTTCTCCCCTTGGCACAAACCTGCCCTCATTGTTCAATGAAGCTTGATCTTCTTCATCTTCAAACTCATCCTCGTGGTAGTCATTTGAATCATCCATGTGCGCACGCCTTTCTTGCTTTCTAGCGTTAGGGCCTCTTTAGGGACGCTCCTCACACAAAGTAGCAATAATAGTGTATTGCCTATTTATTTGATCCTGAATCTCATTAAACACCACATTCATTCGTTCAAATTGTTGTTGCATAGCCTACAAAATGATGGACTACTCCTCCCCTCCTTCCCCATTTGATGTTTCACCCTTAGAAGACATAATTTTGAAATTAAAGAAAATTGTTAGAAATAATTCCTCACAACACTCCCTCATGTGTTTGCACTCAAATTATGTCACTCTCACTCGTGTTTCACTCTTAAATTGGTTTTTTCCCGATATTATTCTCACACTCTCTTGCCTTTTTCCACTCGTAGCTTCCCCTTTTCAGTTCTGCATTAAACTAATAAACTTGATCAAGAAATTCAACTTGCAGTGTTTAAACAAATACCAACAGCAAGAAAATATGACAGAAACACTAAATCAAAGGAAAAGGACAAAAGAAAACAATATTTTGGTCTGAGAGAATTGAAACTGCAAACAATTTTTAATTTTTTTTTCTATTTCTTTTCTGATGTCTTTTTTTTCACTTTTGTTTTTTTTTTTAGGAACTGGGTGCACGATTTTAACCTAGTGCATTTCAACAAAAACAAAAAATAAGAACGATGAATAAAGAACACAAAAGAAACAAGATAGGATGATAACAGGAAACAAAAGATAAAGGGATAGAAATTGATTTTAGAACCTGTGCTCTGATACCAAATGATGCAAACCTCAATCGACATGCTTTGAGACCCAACAAACAATATTGGAATATTTTCCTAAGAAAGCTAAAATTCAGATTTTGATAGAAACTCTGACCCAACGTTTATAATCGAAACGCGAACCAAAGGTATAAGTTGACCTTGGCCCAATGATTATAAAGAATCACGAACTGAAGGTATAAAGTTTGAACGCCATAAAGAAGAATCCTTGATAAGCTCATAGTTCTTGAAGAACCAAAAGAAGAGCAAAGCCTCACCTTTTCTGATTTTTTATTCAATAATATTTTAAAAAGATGTTTACAGACTTCAAGGCTATTTAAGGGTTCCATAAAACTTGACAGACAAAAAAATATATTCTAAAATAACTCCTAATTGATACCTTACCATATCAGGAATCAAATTTGACCTAAAAAGCATTAAATATACCTAAAAACAATGAAAATAGCTAAAAAATGATCTAAATACTAAAAGCCCTAAATTCAGGTAGATTTGGTCTGAAATAGCAGCTCCAGAATAGGAAAAAATCTCTAAACTGATATAGAGCTGGAAAGTCAATCAGCCATTAATCCACACCATAAATCACTCCCAATTAAGCCAGATCAGCCCTTAATAGCTTGAATTATATTTATTACGCATTCATCTTCCTTTGGGCCAAGCTTGGAATGTCTTGCATTAGAATCAGCCCAAATCTCTTAAATCAACCCATTAAGTGCTTCTTTGATCTTCTTGGATCTTGCTCTTGTAATAGGCCCAACTGGAACATGCAATAGATCCTTGAATGCTTGTTGATTCTCATCAAAAAGAGAACCTGAATATATCACATAAAAAAAAACAAATACATAAAATTTTATAATTTCCTTTTACAAACAAAATCATAAAGAAAAAAAAAGAAGAAAATTACACTTTACCACCCTAAATTATACCTCATGTTACACTTTTCACCTTAAACTTTCTGAATGCTCATTTTGCACCCTAAACTATGACCCGTGTTACACTTTGCACTCTACTATTAAGTTTGCTATTAATTAACTTAGATGAAAATTCAAAATTTAGGGTGCAAAGTGTAATAAGGAGATAGTATAATTTATCTTCTATTTTTAAAACATGAGAAAAGGGCAATTAGGTCTTTTCACATGGTCTCATATTTTTCCATCCAAGTTAATAGTAATCTTAACGTCAAGGTGCAAAGTATAACAAGGGTTATAGCATAGGGTGCAAAAGGTGCATTAGAAAAGTTTAGGGTGCAAAGTGTAACATGAGGTATAGTTTAGGGTAGTAAAGTATAATTTTTCCAAGAAAAAATGGATTGCTGAGAAATTATGTGAGAACTGGTAAAGCTAAGATAAGAGTAATAAATTGAGAAAGAGTTTGAAATGATAATAAAGAAGAGAAAAATGGAGAAAGTGGGAGAGAGTAACGAATGATACGTCTTGCAAGCCACTAAGGAGCAAAGCTCCCAGCATCACCAAAGAGAACTCATGACCATAATTGCTTTTTTGGTATTGTTTTTTAGGAAAATAAAATTTGAGACTTTTTAATTATTTTTATGAAATGAATTAAACAAGTTATAAAATAATCATTCTTTTTTTTGAATGATCTTTTGTTGAATATTTTATTCATTTACTGTTGTTTGGCATAATATTGTTATTTCTTGGGCTATTTTTTATGTTATTAGGGCCCATTTTTATTGTTATTTGAACTTTTATTTATTATTTTTTTAGGGGATTAGGAGTATGTTTGAAGTCAAGATTATTTTTGTGACTAATGATAGAGATACAACAAAATGTAACAACAATAGCATACATAATTTTTAAAATTAAAGATTAAAAATATCTCATGTGTGAGTTGACATGCTAATTTTATAATACTGTGAAATTTTTATGACATTTTATTGTGTCACTAGCATTACTCTTGTTTTTATTGAACCCAAATTCTTTAGATTATCATCTTAGGGTGGTCAATTTTTGATAGAGTAAAAAAAAAAACATGTTAATTTAAATATAAGTATGTATATAATTTTTTTTACAAGCATTATTATTTTTTTTTGGAAAGTCAGAATGGGCCTATGACAATCTTGAGTACTATGTGCAGCCGCTCCTGGTGATTATGTTGTGGATGTAACATTACTCTTATTTTTGTTCAATCCAAATTATTGTGATTCTCAAGGCAAAGTTTTTAATATTTTTATTAGAGTGGTCAAAATAAGTTAGTTTATTATACAACACCGCCACAAGAACAAATTTATAACCAAATAATCATGAGCATAATGCTAAACAAATACAAACTATAGAATATATTTTTTAAGTTTAAAAATATATTAAATATAGGTGGGTTGGATTGGGTTAGGCGGATTTGTAAAAATCTCATGATCCAAACCCAACCCGACCCATTTAAAAAAAATAATCATGACTCAACCCAACCCACCAATTTCGAAAAACCGACCCTATCCAATAGGTTGAATTGGATCGAGTCAATTTTGACGGGTTGGCGAATCCGCTGCACAATACATAATGTTAGAGCATCCACATTGGTGGAGTTATAAGTTTAGCTATTTGGTTCCACCAAAGTTACTTTATCTATTTTACCTTCTCACTTTACAAACAACCCAACATCAGTGGTTTTATTTTAGCTTTCAACACAATAAAATAATATAAACAACACACTAAAATAATATATCCATTATAATAAAATAATTTATCCACTACAATAAATTACAATCGCAACTACCACAACCACCGCTGCCATTGCCACTGCCGCTGCCGCCACATGATAGCAAATAATCGTCTAGTGTAACAATAATATTTTTATAACTCCAAATTATATATACAATTTTTTTTTACTAAAAAAATTCTCATAAAGCCACATGATAGCAAATAATTGTCTAGTATAACAATAATTTTTTTTAGCCCTAAATTATATATATACAATTTGTTTTGACTGAAAAAATTTCTCATAAAGCCACATGATAACAAATAA
This sequence comes from Castanea mollissima, assembly GCA_014183005.1. NCBI lineage: Eukaryota > Viridiplantae > Streptophyta > Magnoliopsida > Fagales > Fagaceae > Castanea > Castanea mollissima. The sequence continues at coordinate 35,898,695 of JACAVU010000004.1, read as the reverse complement.
TCGTCTAGTGTAACAATAATATTTTTTTAACAATAATATATATATATATATATATATATATATACAATTTTTTTTTTACTAAAACAATTTTCTCAATCATTGGGAAGCAATCTTGGAACAATATAAACTATGAAGTGGAAGAATAACCTTATCAAAAAACATATAAAATGGAACACATATTATAACTGAAGCAATGTAGTCCATAGATTACTAACAAACATAACCCATAACAAATTACAATAAAACTCATATCAATAACTCACACACTCGCAAAAGTTCCTATGACTCATGCTTCTCAACATATATATATATATATATATAAGAAGGTTCCTACGACTCGCCATAAATGTTCAACGAGATTCGACTGGACTTGAGAATGAATTTCTCTGTCTCTAATGCGTTCATAACTTTGAATGTATGCCATAAATCCATCACTTTGTTCACGTGACATTTGTATAGGAGGATTATCCACTTCATCAATTTGTTCATAATCCAAGTCTTCCACTTCATTATCATTTTGCTCATCTTCAACAATCATGTAATGAAGAATTATGCACGTTTTCATGATCTCTTGGAGTGTTTCAATATAGAAAAATCATGCAGGTTCACGAACGATTGAGAAACGTGCTTGAAGCACTCCTTTTGGGCTACTGCAAATAATTTTTGTTTTTGTCCTTGTGGAGCTGGGATTGTTTTCACAAATATTGTCTACTTTGGATATATATCAATAACAAGCTAATATCTCATTGTGTAGTCACGACCATTGATTGAGTAATGTGCTACAGGAGCACATCCTTATGCAAGCTCAGAAAATATATGAGACATCTCTAACACATTAATGTCATTATTTGATCTAGGTAACCCAAAAAATGCAAGTCATATCCAAAAATCATATGATGCTACTACTTCCAAAATAATATTAGGCTCACGAATATGACCACAATATTGACCTTTCTATGCAGTTGGACAATTTTTCGATTTCTAATGTATGGAATCAATTGAACCTAACATACCTGGAAAATCTTGGCATTCGCCATGAGCTAACAATCTAGTAATGTCTTCATTGTTTGGCTTTCTCAAATTTCCTCAGAGAAAATATCAACCACCGCAGTAACAAATTTTTTCAAACTTTATAATGCAGTGGTTTCTCTAATCTGCACATATTCATCCATAAAATTACCCGATACTTCATACGCGAACATTCTAAGTGCAACAATTATCTTTTGTAAGGAAGATAGACCAAGTTTGTTGGCACTATCTCTTTTTTGGACAAAATAAGAGTCATGAGCTTCTACCTTAGATTGAATACGGAGAAAAAAAGAACGTCTCATCCAAAATCTCCTACGAAATAAAGTGGGAGGAAATACTGGTGAGCGAGCAAAATAGTCAAGAAAAGGCCTCTCATTACTTGCCAAATGATTATGTCTGATATAGCGACGACGTTTACATTGTGATAGTGTTTTCATGATAGCTTCTTTGTTTACATCATTCTCATCTGAGTCATCAAGAAACAACTTGCAAAACAAAGAGCAACCCATGGATGCAACCTTCAAGACAATTGAAAAACAATTATTACTATAGATGCAAGAAACATAAGCAATTCATGCTTTTAGTGCCATAAGAAATCATTACGCTCACAAGCACAGATGCACAAGTCACAACACAAGCAAGATGAACAATAAATTTAAGTGTGTATACAATCATCTAGTTTAATATTAAAGGCAAGTGACATAAGCTACAACCAAAGCACATGAAGGCCTATCATAAGCTACTACCAAAATACATGAAGGCCTATCATAAACTACTACAAAAATACATGAAGGCCTATCACATTGCCAAAATAAATAAAGGCCTATCATAAGCTACATAAAAATAAAAGGTTATACCAAAGCATCATCTACATGTGCCAACCTTTTCCTCTCATTACAAAATACATGAAGGCCTAAGTTATATCCAAATTAAGGTTAACCCCACTATTTTCTTGAACTTCATCTTGCCATGATTCTTGTTTGGAGTTGTTCATAAAAAAAATTTTGTGCTTTAGTCAAGAAACTTGTATCTTTCATCATGATTCTCTCCTCCTCCAATATATGGTGCATCTCAAGTTTTTTCCTCTCAATCATGACTCTTTCCTTCTCAATCCTAAATTTTTCGTCAACTTTTTCCTTCTTAATCCTAAGTTGTTCCTTCTCAATAGCAATTTTTTCCTCTTCTAATTGAGTTCTCTCCTTCTCCCTCAACTCTCTCAAGCGCAACTTCTCCGCTTTGATACAAAACCCTCTTTTTCTTGTTCTTGTGATTTCTCAATAAACTTCATTTTCTTGGCCAGATATTCACCTACATCTTTTCTGGTAGCTTTGTTCGGTTGGCCTTTTCGGCCTTCCTACCAATTAGTCTCTCAAAATTGGAAGTGTCACCAAGTCCGAACACACAATCCCCCTCACCAGTAGATGTTGAATCCAAAGTTACAGGCATGAATGTTCTTGGTCTTTTCTTAGGATCACTCCACTTTGGTTGGTCCTTCAACATGAGCCAACAATTTTCAAGTTGAAAGAATTTACTAAAGTTGTTTTTATACAAAGCATTTGTGTTGAGAATCTAAAAAAATTAAAAGAAATATAAAACGATTAGTATCTTCAAAATATTGGTGAATCGGTATGTATTACAATATAATTTAAACCTTATCTTGTTTAGTTATACCACTTTGATGAATTGCATTAATTTTAGCCATGCACCTACAAAATTTATTTGTCTCCTTGTTAATCGTTGCCCAACGACTTATTAGAGAGATAGGAGTACATGTGGTACTAGAGGTATTATGCTCCATGAAGTATTCCCAAACTTTTTGACAAAATGTATTATGTGTTTGTTCATTACTGTGTATGGCATCGACACTACTATTGAGCCATGCCGATACTAGGAGTTGATCTTCCTCTACACGAAAGTTACTACCCTGTTTTGCTTTCTTAGAAGAAGCATTCTCAACTTGAGGTGGAGAATCAGAAACTGATATAGGATTATTTTGAGATGTACCCAAAAGTAGCAAGTCAATATCAATATCACCGTTCATGATACCTGTGTAATATGGTAGGTCTACTTGTGACTCCATAAATTAGAAACAACAATATATACTTCCAAGCAAATTGAAAGTAAAGACCAATATCGTAATAAATTAGAAACAAAAAAAAAAAACCTTCCTTGTACATTGAAAGTTCCCAAATTAACATTTACACCAATACATTAGAAACAAAAAACATAAACTTCCCTACAAACAGAAAATTCCCAAATTTCCAACATGACATTTATTGCAATAAATTAGAATCAACAAATAGAAAATCAGTGAGAAGCAAAAACGGAAAATTTCTCATTTCAATTCCTTGAAAATTTATACTGCAATAAATTAGAAACAAAAAAAAAAAAATGTAAACTTCCTTGTACACAGAAAATTTCCAAACTAACATTTACACCAAAACATTAGAAACAAAAAACATAAACTTCCCTGCAATCAAAAAATTCCCAAAACAATTTCCAATATGTCATTTATTGTAATAAATTAGAATCAAAAGACAGAAATTGGAAGCAAAAATAGAAAATTTATCATTCCAATTCCTTGCAAATTTATCATTAGAATCAACAAATATAAATTCCCTGCAAACAAAAAATTCTCAATTGACATGAAAAATTTATCATTCCAATTACCCAAATCAAAAACCTAAGCATTACATGCTAAAGAAGACAGAGACAACTCACCTATTTTGGAGAAATTGGTACCCAAATAGAGAAGAGAGGTCGAGATGGGTTGGAGAGGCCAAGATGGGTTAGATAAAAGAAAGGGCGAGATGGGTCGGCATGGGTCAACTTGGGACTTGGGGCTTAGGGCTTGGGTCGACGGTGAGGGCGAGATGGGTCAGTGTGGGTTGGCGACGTGGGTCGGCAGCGTGGGGCAGGGGAATGGGTCAGTGAGGAGTGGAACAAGAAAGAAAATTAAGGAAAGGGAGAAGGATGATGAATCGGTGATGGTGAGCTTCAATGGCGATGGTGAGCTTCAGTGGTAGTGGCAAGAGAAAGATGAATCTCGGCAGAGGTGAGAGTTTGATATGAGAAAGTATGACTGAATCAGGTAGAGGAAAAAAGAAATAGAAAATAATAATAATAATAATGAGGTGGGAATAAATTTTACCTATACCACCTCATATTTTTTTTTTGAATTCATACCTTCTCATACTTAATATGAAGTGGTATAGAAAAAAATTTTACTCATACAACCATCAATGTTGTACTCTTTTTGTATATGGTAGTGCTAAAAAGCTAAAAATAATGTTGTACTCTCCACTTCATTTTATTTTTATTTTTATTTTTTGCGGAACAAGAGGACTCTACTTCATAGGCAGTAGGAGTAGGCCCACAATAATGCTTTTATCCAGTGAATCTGAAAATAATAGCCAGGCAACCAACCGTATCTTCCAATGGTCCATAACCACCACAAATTTCAACAAAAACTCATACTAGTACTTGATATTAATTAAATCAACTTCATACTCCCAAGTTGATAAAAATAAAAAAGAAAAAAGAAAACACAATGCTTCTACGTGGCATAATCTCCAGTCCTCTCCCCTCCTCTCTCCGTCTCAAAACCCACAAAAATCTCACCGTCTCAGCTCAAATCAAAACCCAACCCACCACTGCCAGCAGCAACAACTACACCATCTCCGACCAAGCCCTTGAGTCCCGAGGTTTCGTCCTCCGCCGCACCATCGAGGAGCTCAACCTGGACCACCTAAACTCAGTGTTCGTAGCTGTTGGGTTTCCCAAGCGGGACCCACAGAAGATAAGGGTAGCTCTTGAGAACACAGACTCCCTTCTGTGGGTCGAGTACACGAAGACGAGTAAGCCAGTGGCTTTCGCTCGAGCGACGGGTGACGGTGTGTTCAACGCCATCATATGGGATGTGGTGGTGGACCCTTCTTTCCAAGGGATTGGTTTGGGAAAGGCTGTGATGGAGAGACTCATACACCAGCTGTTACTCAAAGGGATTTGTAACATTGCTTTGTATTCGGAGCCCCGGGTTCTCGGCTTCTATAGGCCTCTCGGGTTTGTGGCCGATCCGGATGGGATCCGGGGAATGGTCTACTCCACCAGAAAACAGAAAAAGAAGAAATAACATTTTAAGTAGGGACTAGGCTCTTTTTATTTATTTATTTTTGTTTTTTTAATTTATTTTATCCCCCTCTTTGTATTTAATGGAAAAAATTATGGGGGATTACTTTTTATTTTATGACTAAGGCCCGTTTGGATAGCTGATTCACGCCCTTGCGTATGTGTTTTTGCCTTTTATATATATATATATATATATATTAAGGAAAATGAACAGTACATTCAGCAATGAACATTAATAGAAAATTATTTTTTTTATTATTTTCAGCAATAATTTTTCAGTTTTCAGCAAAATAAGCGATATTCAAACACACACTAAATCCGACAAGAAGTTTGTATTTACTTCCACATTAACAACTAGTCAGTTACTCACTCGAATTCGCACAAAACTTTAGATCAAATCAAATATTAATATGATCAGATTTAAATATTTGTTTAATTTTCCCTATTTGAAAGTTGAATTCTCTAATATAAAATGAAAAAGGTAATTAAACATATACTATGACAAATTGTGAAAATTTTACACATAAAATCGATAATAATAAGAAACATACAAATATTATAAAGTGCTATTTACAGTAATCATAACGTCGTCTTATATTGTGTTTAATAAGTATTGATGGTGAACTAAAAATTAAACTAACTTCAATTCGTCTATAAGATACGTCTAGAGCAGAACAGACATCCCACATAAGAAGATTGTCCATAGCAGGATGATCGTCCGTGGGCATGAGGGTCGTCCATTAGAAAGACTCCTGAATGACCCCTTAACACTTAGGAAATTCCCAAGTGTGGATTGACCTACAAGAGCTGGCAATGGAACCGCGTGTTATTATTCCAAGGCATGAGCGAGATCTAGGTTCATTTTGTAGGAAAAAACTAGTTTTGTATCTCATACAAAACACATAACGGAAGCAACAAATAAGAATCTATTTCATTTATGATTGATAACGTGCACTATGTAAATTTCAGAATTTAAGAACAAGATAGCGTACCTTGATGCGGAAAAATTCAAAACAAAGATTAGAAGCATTTAGGAATAATTTTAATTTTCACTCTAATTTCACTTTACGCACAAGATGTGTGGTCTCTCAATCAGTTTTCAAAGGGAGAATGAAAGTGTCTCACTTTCACATACACACCGTTTCTTATATCACTAATAAAAATTCTGTATGTTTCTCCCTTTATAACTAACTGATTATCTAATTGAGCTGGCCTATTAGGCCTTTCAAATTGGGCTTTAGTGTGTGGCTTGGAGTGGAACCAAAAGGGAGCAATAAGACACTAACTCCAATGGGCCTTGGGCTTTTCTGTCAACTCTTGACAAGTCTAAAGTTATCATTAATTATATTTAATACCACTATATAAATATAATTGTACTCTAGGCCTTATTAATAAGTTATATCCCAAGACTTTATTGTACATGCAATCCCTTCATAAAATATTCGTAGTAATACAAAGTCATAAAAGTAAACTGCCACTTTGTTAATTATTACATCTTATCATTGAATACCCGGTTTAATCCTTTTAAAATTATTCATTATATATTTATAAAATCCAATTTCATAAATATATACTTTAGTAATTTCTTACCAAAGTGGTTAGGTCTAACACTCTGAATAACTGAACCCATTAAACTTATCTTAAGAGAATATTTTATATCTCCGTCAAGAGATTTTGAATTCAATTTTGAGAATATATGTTCCATCAATACTAAATATGGTTGCCCAACATACTGAGGTTTTGACAATTACTTTAGATCTCACTCTTGATATATCAAAGCAACCTACACGTCATGATCAGGTCTAATATTCTCTCAGGATTAAGAGTTCATGCAAATAGAAGTCGTGAGATTTATTATTCATTTGACAGTCATTAGGAAAATAATAAATCTCACAACGGTCTAGTTCAATATGTCTTAACTCTTAAAACATATCAACATATCAACTAGAAGTCTCCACTTTCATGATCGAGACAAATCATCTTAGTTGATACGTTATAGTCTTCATAAATGAAATGCCCAATTTCATCACCAACTACGAACTATAAATTCTGAGTTTACAAAGAACTTGTGATTTACATCTTTTGTAACTTTTCACATAAATCACATACTATGCATCTTATGACTATATGATAATGTCTCATATTCATGTTACCATTATTTTAGATAATAATAAAATAACTTTAACAATCACAATATTAAGTCATACATCATGTCATACGTAATGTCATACATAATATCATACAATGGGATTTAAGGGCACTAAACCTAACACGTTTCTATAACTCCTTATTAAATACTTAACTTCCAATGACAATTATATAAAAAAATATAACTCTTATAGCGGTTGTGGAAGTTATCCTTGAACCATCTGACCACCTCAAATACAGGGGAAGCTACAAATCTAATAACCATTTCGAGGGCGCACTATATAAACACCAATTCAAACCAAATAAAGGTAAGTTTTGACAATTTCTAAAAAGTTGGAACTCCAGAATTTAAGAGAGAAACTAACTTTGCCATCGGAAGATTCTTGGCCGGTCCACGCCGATCCCCTTTGATCATTTGTTCTTTTTTCTCAGGCCTGCCAAGCAGTCGCTAACCCTTTAAAGCCCGAAGCATCCAGCTTATTGATTTTCTTCGCACATCAAGTATTATAAAGGAATTAGTAAACATAATTAATATTCTTCTAAAAAAAATAAACATAATATATATGTAATTGTGTTTACATCTTTAAGCTTTATCCAATGTTTTGTTTTTCCCCCTCTCTTTGTATTTAAAAAGAAAAAATTACCAATGTGTGGAGGCAATTGTTTACCATTTTAATCATTTTAGAGATTTTTGGATATTTTGGACATTTTAGAGTTTTCGGGGGTGATCTTGCTTATTCTAGAGGTTTTGGGGATATCTTGGTCGTTTTAGAAGTTCTGAGAGTATTTTGATCATTTTACTAGTTAAGGGCTATTTTGGTCATTTTAATAGTTTTGGGGTATTTTTCATCATTTTAGAGGTTTATAGGGCATTTTGGTCATTTTAAAGGTTTAAATATTATTTTGGCAATTTTAGGGGTTAAGGGGTATTTTGGTCATTTTAAGGTTTCAATGATATTATGGTAATTTTAGGGGTTTAGGGGTATTTTGGTCATTTTAAAGGTTTATTCTAGAGGTCTTAGGGATATTTTGGTCATTTTAGAGGTTTTAGGCTAAAGGTGTTAGGGATAGGTCATTTTAGAGGTTTTGAGAGTATTTTGATCATTTTACTGGTTAAGAGGTATTTTGGTTATTTTAGAGGTTTTTGGGGCATTTTGGTCATTTTAAAGGTTTCAATGATATTATGGTAATTTTAGGGGTTTAGGGGTATTTTGGTCATTTTGGAGGCTTCAAGTGTATTTTGGTCATTGTAGTAGTTTTAGAAGTATTTTGATTATTTTAGAGGTTTCAAGTCATTTTTGGTCATCTTAGATTTGGGGTATTTCAGTAATTTTTGAAGTTCAAGGGTATTTTGGTAATTTTTGAAGTAGGGGTATTTTGATCATTTTAGAGGATTTCGAGGTTATTTAGTGTGTTTTTTTTGGTCTAGGGCAATTTTAATCATTTTAATGGTTTCGAAGGGGGGGGGGGGGGGGGGGGGGGGGGGGGGGAATTTGCAAGCTAGCATAGTGAGGGGAAATAATAAAATAAGTTAACATGTTTGAAAGATTTTTGCAAACTAGCATCTCAAGTTTTATAGACTCGAGTTCCATATAAAACTTGAGACATAAAAACTCGATTCCCACTTGCTAAGATGGACCTATTATGACACATAGATCTCGAGTCTTATAGACTCGAGTTCTACAAATCAAATCGAGTCTTTAAGACTCGATTTTTCTAGGGAAATTCAATTACCCTACATGGATCTCGATTCTTATAGACTCGAGTTTTGTTGGGAACAAATTTATTAACACAGATATGCTCCTTAACTCACTGCACGCTTTCTCTCACCTAACACTCCTAGCCTTACACTCCTCAGTAACTCACTGCCTCACTCACCTATAAGAGCACTTCTCACACCACATTGCCTTTCTTTGTCACTGCTCCTCCCTCTCAACAAATTTACATCTCAGGTAAGGGTTTGGGTTTTATTGTCATTGCAGTTGAGTATTATTTGTTGTTGGGTGTGGGTTAAAGAGTTTGACTATTTATTTGGTATATACTTAACATAACTTAGTTAAGATACCAATATTGTGAATTATACAACTTTGTTTTGTTAGTGTAAATGTTTTGAGTATTTATTTGTATGGTTTTTGTTAGCAAAATTTATTCATAATTTCTAGGCTCTTATCTTTATCATGATCTTACAAGGATTTTGGCTTTCATTTTTTATTTTTTTGTAATGAAATGGGTATGTAATTCATGCCCTTTGAATGTGTAATGAAATGACTTTTTTTGTATTGGGTATTAAATAGGTAATTGTTATGGGTATGTAACTAGATAAAATTTTGTATTCTTTTACAAGGATTTTGGCTTTTTTTGTATTGGGTATGAAATGGGTAGTCTTAGCATGTCCGAAAAAGGATTTGGGTATGAAATGTGTAATGAATGTGTAATGAAATTCATGGCCTTTGAATGAATTGGAATTTGTACTTTGTGTAGTTTGACTAGATAAAATGTTTTCTAACTAACATAGTACACTTGACTTTAATAGGTTTACAATGACTGTAATTGATATTGATGATGTTAAGAAGATCAGTAGGCTGGATGCTTTGGACTTGATAGGACCACTTGCTCTCTCTACGGCCTGAAGAAAAAGAAAAACCAATCAAGGGGTGACCGGGGCTGCCGGCCAAAAACCCTCCGATGGCAAAGTTAGTTTTTTCTCTTTATATTCTTGGAATTCTAACTTTTTATGGAGTAAGCTTTGTTTTACACAAATACCTTTATCTTGTCTGAATCCCTCTTTATATAGTGCCTTCACAGATGGTTATCGGAATTGGAACCTCCCCTGGATTTCGGGAGGATTAAACGTAACTGCCACAACCATTTGGGAGTTACAATTCTATTTCACAATGGGTATATGACGGTTATGCGAGGGATGAGGGATTGTCACATTATATTTGGAGATTCTCCTAAGTATGATGTCCCCGTCCTGGAATTCCTTCATCGAGTATGTTTGTTAATTCCAAGTGTAGCATCCTCGTCCACAAATCTTTACATGGGCGAGTCCTCTCGGGGCAGGCTTCGCGCATTCCATGGACGAGCTCGTTCGTTACCCTCGTCTTGAAGATAACTCCTGGACGGACGTCGAGGTGATGACCGTCCAGGGATGGTCTAAGTAAGCTTTCACACTATCAGTTGCCCCTCGTCCAGGAGTTATGCAATGTACCAACAGAGTTTAAAACGCTCTACGTGTCACATATCCATAGGGGGTTAGTCAACTGTTTTACTCCTTCGAGGCATGTGCCACGTGTCGCCTTCTAATTGGTTCTGTCGTTTCGGTTACCGAGACTTTTTTGCCTATAAATAGTGGTTTCTCTCCCATGCCCCTTTCACTTTTTCAAATTTTCTGGTTTGACACTCTCGTCCGTCGCTTCGTCTAAGAATATCCTCAGCGTCCTTAGTGTCCTTCGTCTAGAGCCAGGTAATCTTTCTACACTTATTTTAGCTTTCCTTTTCAAGTGTTAGGACGTTTTCAATGGCCTTCTGCTCGTCTAGCGACAGCGTGGTCAAGGCCATAGACGAGTATCACGATGACTCTAGCTATAACACTTCTAGTAATGTCAGTAGTAGTAGTGGTCATACAACTGAGGAGTACACCTCTGGTGTTCCTGGAATCCCCGTAGAAATTTTTCAAGAAAGTGTTAGGACGAGGGCAGCCTTTGGGGCTGACACCTCGACGAGCTCCCCGCCGTCCTCCCCTCTGGACGAACGGGAAACCGTGTATAGTTGTGCTCTAGAGGTTCCTTCTAGGACGGACGAGAGAAGGTTAGATGCTCTTAGGACTTGGTTTCAGATTCCTGATGACCTAAACCCTAGGTTGGCTGTTCGAGGTGAATGGTGTTGCCAGCCTCGTTTTGGGATAGGCGTCTATGAAGCTTATCTATTAGGGGGGCTCAGACTCCCCTTGAATGCCTTTGCTAGGGAATTGCTCACTAGGCTGGGCTTAGGAGTGTGTCAGCTTAACCCTAACGCATGGAGACTAATTGTCTCCATGCAAGTCTTATGGATGGAGGTGTTTGACGGGGACAGTCCTATCACCGTGGAAGAGTTCTTGTACTGCTATAAACCCTCCGAGATAAATCAATCTCGAGGCTTCCATCAGTTCACAGCCAGGAGCAATGACTGTAGACTGATCAAGTCTTTGCCCTCGTCTGACAGAAACTAGAAGACGGAATTTTTCTTCGTCTCTGGTTTCTGGGCAGGGCATCCTGTTGAGATTGGTAGAGATTCGTTTGCTCCTTATACTGGAGACATAGGGAACCTTCGTCCAGAAGGTATGTTATGCTCTTCCTTTTTTGTTTCTTTTTTTTTTTTTTACTTTTTCTTTGGACGATGGTCTAACCTTGACTTCTTTCTTTCCTTTCCAGCCGTTGGACGACCTTCTCTGAGCAAGTTCCACCGTGATCGCGTCCATAGGGCCCGTCTACATTCTGAACGAGACTTTCACTCGTTAATGACCCTTAAGCGTCTACACAAGTGGGGACTTGGCCCTGAACCGTCCGTCGACGCCTTAGCACACGAGCTAACTACCCGTAGACGTGAGTGTTCTTCTTGAGATATGAATTTTTCATTCTGGTTTTATTATTGTTATTTATTTATTATTTTATTTTAGGAATGGCAACCATGAAGGGAAACAAGGGAAAGGAAGTGGCCGACGAGGTAGCCAGATCTGAACCTCAGACCCAGCCTCGTCCTGCTACTGGAGAAAAAAGGAAAAGCTTGTCCAAGCATGTGGACTTGGCCAGCTTGCCAAGCCGTCGGGGGAAAAAAGCTAAGTCTGGGTCGTCCAGGCCTGAAACTGCTAGGCCTGAACTTCCTTCCCAGCCGCCCGTCCTGGTCGTTGATGTTGACTCGTCCACGCCACTAAGTGCCACTCCGTCCAAGTCTCCTGCTCCTGTCTTGTCCCAGCCTCCTCAAGGGATTTCTACTAACTTATTGGAGAACGAGGATCTGGCTTGGGAGCGATTCCAAGAAGCTGTGAAAGGAGAGGACGTAGCTACGTGCTACAACATGTCCTTGAAAGAGTTCGAGCACTCTGGCGTCCACGATCTCTTCAAAGTGACCATCTTTGCCTCGTCTTGATTTGTCCATGTTTGCCCAGTATTATTTCTATCATCTGAACTTCCTATTCTTCTATGTAGGCAATGTCCAAGTTCGTAGCTGCGTCCAGGCAGGCCACAGAGTTGGACAGGACGAGGATCCTTCTAGAGAAAAGAATAGAAGAGATCAAAAACGGCTGTAGGACGTGGGCAGAGGTGGCGAACAAGGCCAAAAACGAGGCTGAGGAGTTCAAGGCCTTGGTGGGGGAGCTGAAGTCCGACACTGCCAAGAAGGACGAGCGTCTTGAACTTCTTCAAAAGGAGAACGACAAGTTGAGCCTACTTCTGAAGAAAGCTAAAGACGAGGCGGTGGAGGAATTCAAGGCGTCCAAGGAGTTTACTGACCTGATGGACACAAACTATGCAGCAGGGTTTGAAGACTTTAGGATGGACGCTATGGACAGCTTTCCTGGAGTTGACTTTAGCATCATAAAACTCAACCTTGCTGCTGCTACCAGTTCTCTCGTCGACACAGGTTCAGATGATATCAACATTGAGGACGACGCTTCTACTAGGCCTGCCTAGGACGACCCCAACGCTGATGCCCCTTCCTCTTGAAGAAGATGTTTCTGTTTCTAAATGATCATCGTTGTCACTCTTTTTTTTTTTTTTTAAAGAATGTATTTAAGAATTTGAGATGTTATTCAAGTACAATTTCCTCGTCCAAAGTTTATAGACGAGCTCATGAACAATGTCTTTTACTGCTTATTTTATGAGGGTTTTTGGACGGTGGCCGTCTACCCTTTTCAAATAAGAATATCTTCTCTGTTTGTTATCATTAATGTCATTGACTTTTAAACAATGCTCCAAGTATTGAATGACCGTCTACAATCTTCTTATGGACGACCCACTTAGGACTGATGACTGCGTTACTTTGGCTTGTCCTTTAAGCAATTATTATTCGCATTCTCGAAAGAAGTTTATAACGTGTCCTTTCTCGTCTTGACGAGTGCTCGTCTCTGGAACGTGATACCTTAAGGCTCTTTTCTTTCTTAGACGAGTAGGCCTTAGACTTTCCTTTTGCTTTATCCTTTTAGAGGAAAGCTTTGGACGAGAATGCCTAGTCATTTTTTTAGAGAGAAAGCTTTGGACGAGCAGTCTTTGGCTTCTTTCTCTCGCTTTATCCTTTTTGGAGGAAAGCTTTGGACGAGCATGCCTTCATTTTTCAGAGAGAAAGCTTTGGACAAGCAGTCTTTGGCTTCTTTCTCTCGCTTTATCCTTTTTGGAGGAAAACTTTGGACGAGCATGCCTTGTCATTTTTTCTTTGTTTTATCCTCATTTGAAGGAAACCCTAGACGAGTTTTCCTTCGTCCCGAGATACTACTTGTCTAAGGCTTTTGCCTCATCCGTGGATATTATCAGGGAAACTGGAATTCAAATACATAAGAAATCCACACCATATTATTACATGAACATTGTTCACAAACTTGGCACATGCTTATAAGCTAGTGCCTTATTAAGATAAGTACATAGCATCGTCTTTCATAAGCTAGTCTGTAAGTAATGCAAAAGTTTAAGAACTAGTGCATTTTTATTCATAACACATCATAATAGTAGGAAAAAAAAAAGTAAACACAAGCGAACACGCAAATCACAGCTATAATTTTGCCACTGACTTCCCTCGTCCCTGCTCATCACTGATAGTACCTTTACAGATGTTCCACGTTCCAAGGATGCTCTAACTTCCGCCCGTCTAGGGCTTCCAAGTAGTAGGACCCCTGCCTTTTGCAGTTGATTACCCTGTAGGGTCCTTCCCAATTGGGTCCCAGTTTTCCATGAGCTGGGTTCCTGGTTGCCAAGGAGACCCTTTTGAGGACCAGGTCCCCTACACCGAACCGTCTGGGTTTTACCATGGCGTCATGCTGTCTGGCCATGAGATTTTTGTACCTTGCCGTCCTTTGCTCCGCGTCCTTTCTTACCTCATCAATGAGATCGAGGTCAAGGCGAAGTTGTTCCTCGTTGTCTTTCTCCCGGTACTCCATCACTCGGTAACTTGCCATATGGACCTCTGCTGGTATGATAGCTTCACTCCCATAGGCTAGTTTGAAAGGGGTCTCTCTTGTTGGAGTTCGTGCGGTCGTCCTGTAGGCCCAAAGAACACCCGGTAGTTCGTCTGGCCATATCCCTTTCGCCCCCTCGAGCCGAGTCTTGATGATTTTCAGCAGGGATCGGTTTGCTACTTTTGCTTGTCCGTTTGCCTGTGGATGGGAGGGTGGGGAATAATGATTCTTGATCCCGAAATGATTGCAAAAATCCCTGAAGGGTGCGTTGTCAAATTGACGTCCGTTGTCGGATACTAACACCCTGGGTACCCCGAACCTGCATAGAATATTTTTCCACACAAAATTTTTCACATTCTGCTGAGTGATTGCTGCAAGAGGCTCGGCTTCTACCCATTTGGTAAAGTAATCTATTCCTACCACCAAAAACTTCATCTGCTGGATTCCTATAGGGAAAGGACCCAGGATATCCAGGCCCCACTGTGCGAAGGGCCATGGGGCCATCATTGGGGTCTGGTATTCTGACGGCTGTTTAGGCACATTGCTATAACGCTGGCATTGGTCACATACCTTGACATAGGCTTTAGCATCTGCCTGCATTGTTGGCCAATAGTAGCCGGCACGGACAACCTTATGGACAAAGGACCTTGCCTCGGAGTGATTTCCACACGATCCTTCATGAACTTCCCTTAGAATATAGTTCGACTCGTCAGGAGCCAAGCATCTTAAGTAGGGTTGGGAAAAGCCTTGCTTGTACAAAACCTCATTAATGAGGACATACTTGGCCGACCTGACCCTTAACTTTCTCGCCTCATCCTTGTCCTCTAGA
This sequence comes from Castanea mollissima, assembly GCA_014183005.1. Lineage (NCBI taxonomy): Eukaryota > Viridiplantae > Streptophyta > Magnoliopsida > Fagales > Fagaceae > Castanea > Castanea mollissima. The sequence continues at coordinate 35,883,417 of JACAVU010000004.1, read as the reverse complement.
AGCCTCCCATCCTTGAGGTAAATGATTATCGGACTCATCTAACTCTCTTCTCCTCCTATCTGTTGTATGTCAAGGATGTCTATGCTCGGCATGTATTGGATGTCGCCGAACTCGTCTATGACCCCTGTCGAGGCGGTTTTCGCCGAGGCGGTTTTCGCCAAGGCGTTTGCTTCCGCATTCTCCTCCCTGGGAAGTTGAATAAAACTTATGGCTAAAAATTTTCGGGCAAGGCGCTTCACTTTGTTAAGGTACTTCTTCATTCGATCCTCCTTGACATCACACATCCCATTTACTTGGTTAATGACCAGTTGAGAGTCTCCTCTGACTGTTAACGACTCCGCCCCTAAGGACTTGGCCAATTCCAACCCCTTGAGCATAGCCTCGTACTCAGCCTCGTTGTTGGTAGTTGGATATTACAAACGGGCCGCATATTCCAGCCTGTCACCCTCAGGGGACCTCAGTACAACTCCAATTCCCCCTGCATACAGTGTGGACGATCCGTTTACATTAACCACCCACATTTCATTTCCTTCGTCCTTGTTCAGGTCGTCCTGACTGGGGGTGAATTCTGCAATAAAATCTACCAACGCCTGCGCCTTTATCGTGCCCCTTGGGAGGTACCTGACATCAAACTCACTTAGCTCAACGGCCCACTGTACTAATCGTCCGGCAGCTTTCAACTTGCTCATTGCCTTTCTGATGGGATGGTCTGTTAGGACGTTGATGACGTGTGCCTGAAAATAATGTCTTAGCTTCTTGGAAGCCGCTCTCAATGCGTGGCTCGTGTAATAGACCGGCTTCTGGACTCTCCCCTCTTCTCTGACTAACGCCGAGCTTACTGCGTGTGGGGACACTGCCAAGTACAAGTACAATTCTTCCCCAGGTATAGACGGACTCAACAGCGGTGCCGTCATTAGGTACGTCTTCAAGTCTTGGAAGGCCTTTTGACACTCGTCTGTCCACTCAAAAGCCTTCCTAAGGACTTTAAAGAACGGTAAACATTTGTTTGTAGCTTTCGATACAAACCTGTTAAGGGCGGCAACTCGTCCAGTAAGAGACTGGACTTCCTTGATATTTTTTGGTGGTTCCATGTTCAGTATCGCCTGGATTTTATCCGGATTTGCTTCAATTCCCCTGTGTGATACCATAAATCCCAAGAACTTACCCGATGAAACCCTGAAAGCACACTTGCTCGGATTTAATTTCATGTGGTACCGTCGCAACGTATCAAAAGTCTCTTGGAGGTCGTCCAGATGTTTATGCTCGTCCTGGCTCTTCACCAGCATGTCGTCCACATACACCTCCACATTTCGCCCGATTTGAGGACGGAACATATGGTTAACCAGCCTTTGGTAGGTCGCCCCCGCGTTCTTCAAACCGAAGGGCATTACCTTGTAGCAATACAACCCTTGGCTCGTGATGAATGAGGTCTTCTCCTGATCCGCTTCATTCATCTGAATCTGGTTATACCCTGAGAAAGCGTCCATGAAGCTAAGTATCCTATGACCTGCCGTCGAGTCCACCAGCTGGTCAATGCGCGGCAACGGGTAGCTATCCTTGGGGCAAGCTTTGTTTAAATCAGTGAAGTCCACGCACATCCGCCACTTGCCATAGGCTTTCTTAACCATGACTACGTTTGCCAACCAGTCTGGGTAATAAACTTCTCGGATGAACTTTGCATCGACCAACTTCTGCACTTCTTCCTTAATGGCATTGTCTCGCTCGGGAGCAAAAACTCTTCTCTTCTGACGCACTGGTTTTGAATAAGGACACACATTCAGGCCATGGGTAATGACGCTCGGATCAATGCCAGGCATGTCCTCATGACTCCACTCATAGACATCGATGTTTTTCTTCAGAAATCGAATCAAAGCGTGCTTTGCCCCCTCTTCCATGCTTGCCCCAACTCTAGTAGACTTCCTGGGTTGGTTATCGTCCAAAGGGACGTCCTCTAATGCTTCAGTGGGTTCTGCCGCGACCCTTCTTCCATCTATACTCATCGCCTGCATGTGCTCATCCATGGCCAGCATAGCTAAGTAGCATTCTTTGGCGGCCAGCTGGTCCCCCTGCACCTGGCCTACTCCGTGCTCGGTTGGGAATTTGATGGACAGGTGGTAGGTAGAGGTTACTGCTTTCCAGCTATTCAAAGTTGGCCTTCCAATAATTGCGTTGTATGATGATGCACAATCAACAACGAGGAAATTTACCTCCTTGGTTATCTGCTGCGGATATGTTCTGACGACCACTGGCAACGTGATGGTGCCCACAGGTTGCACCTTCATCCCTTCGAATCCTACCAATGGCGAGTTCACTGGTCGAAGTTGATCTCGTCCTAGCCTCATTTGTTGGAATGCGGGGTAGTAGAGAATGTCTGCAGAGCTGCCATTGTCTATCAATACCCTCCTGGTTGTATAGTCAGAAATGAGCAGGGTGATGACTATCGCGTCATCGTGTGGGTGGTGAATTCGTCCTGCCTCCTCGTCCGTGAACGTAACAGCCTGTTGGTCTACCTCCCTCGTCCTAGGATGTCGTCCAGATAGTTGGATGTTCTGCACCACCTTCAAGTACGTCTTCCTTGACTTGGACGACTGTACCATCGGGTTTCCTCCTACAATTACCCTTATCTCCCCTAGTGGGGGGCGTGATGATTCCTCCACCTTGGCCTTCATTTTTTCATCTCTCTGGTCTCGTCCAAGGAAGTTCCTCAATTTTTCCTGTCTAATGAGATTTTCTATCTGCTGCTTCAAGTTAAAGCACTCGTCCGTATCATGCCCATGGTCCCTGTGGAAACGGCAGTACTTGCTCCTATTGCGCTTGTTGGGGTCTCCCTTCATTTTGTCCGGCCACTTCAAGGACGGATCATCCTTGATTTGCATAAGAACCTGCTCTAGTGGCATAGTCAGGGGCGTGTATTGCTGATTCCTCGCGGAGGAACTCGCCTTCTTACCATCTTTGTCTTTCTTCTCGTCAACCCGAGCTTTCTTTGGACGAGGTCCTTGATCCGAATAACAATGGTGACCCGCTTCTGAACGCTCTGCCCTTTTTCTCTTCTTGGCTATGATAGCGTCCTCAGCGTTCATAAAATTCTGGGCCGAATGTACTAGATCGGCCATGGTCTGCGGTTCTTGCTCGTAGAGCTTATGAATGAACAAGTCAGAATTGACCCCATTGTGGAAAGCGGCCAGTAATAGCTTGTCATCCATCTCATCCACCATCAGGGCTTCCCTGTTAAAACGGGTGATGAAGGATCGCAAACTCTCATTTTCCCCTTACTCTATGGTCAGTAAGCTGGAGGAGGAACGCTTGTGGCGCTGTCCTCCAATGAAATTGTTGACAAACAACTTACTCAACTCTTTAAAGAATCCCACCGAGTTTGAGGGTATTTTACTGAACCACACTCGCGCCGGTCCCTTAAGTGTGGTGGGAAAAGCTCTGCACATAATCTCGTCCGGGACTCTCTATAGGTGCATGGTCCTCTTGAAAGTTGCAATATGATCGCAAGGGTCGCGATTTCCATCATACGAGTCTAGAGAATGCATTTTGAACTTTGGAGGTAGGGGTGACTGCTAATGGAAGCCGTGAAGGGTGAGTCCGTTCGGTGAACCATATCGTCCACTGGGTTCGCTTGCCTCATGTGTTCCCTCATTTCATCCATGGATCTTTTCATCTGGTCCATTTCTTTTTCCAAGTGCGGCACCCTTCTTGAAACAGTACCCCTTGTTTGATCTTCGGACTCTACATTTTCCCCTCCTCCTTCCTGACTTGGGGTCCTTCCCTCCATGCGCCCTTCCTGACGTTGCCTTCTGAGGTTGATTTCCCTATTCAACTCCTGGTTCTGACGTGTCAGTTCCGCCATAACGGCAGCCATGGATTGTATGTGCTGCATAGAAGGCGGTTGCATTACAGGCGCTGATCTGCGATCGCGAAGGGGATTGCTGGATGCATTCCTACTCTCCTGGTGGCCTGGGCTAGTAGCCCTTGATCTTGTTCGAACCATTCAGCCTTTTGTCTGGGACAGAGTAACCTTTGACAACAAAAACACGATCGAACAAAAAGAACAGTGGATAGTGTTTGTTTACTCTATTCTCGTTAGACACTTCTTGTTCCCACAGACAGCGCCAACTGATGATGTTAAGAAGATCAGTAGGCTGGATGCTTCGGACTTGACAGGACCACTTGCTCTCTCTACGGCCTAAAGAAAAAGAAAAACCAATCAAGGGGTGACCGGGGCTGCCGGCCAAAAACCCTCCGATGGCAAAGTTAGTTTTTTCTCTTTATATTCTTGGAATTCTAACGTTTTCTGGAGTAAGCTTTGTTTTTACACATACCTTTATCTTGTCTGAATCCCTCTTTATATAGTGCCTTCACAGATGTTCCACGTTCCAAGGATGCTCTAACTTCCGCCCGTCCAGGGCTTCCAGGTAGTAAGACCCCTGCCTTTTGCAGTTGATTACCCTGTAGGGTCCTTCCCAATTGGGTCCCAGTTTTCCATGAGCTGGGTTCCTGGTTGCCAAGGAGACCTTTTTGAGGACAAGGTCCCCTACACCGAACCGTCTGGGTTTTACCATGGCGTCATGTTGTCTGGCCATGAGATTTTTGTACCTTGCCGTCCTTTGCTCCGCGTCCATTCTTACCTCATCAATAAGATCCAGGTTAAGGCGAAGTTGTTCCTCGTTGTCTTTTTCCTTAAGAAGATCAGTAGGCTGGATGCTTCGGACTTGATAGGACCACTTGCTCTCTCTACGGCCTGAAGAAAAAGAAAAACCAATCAAGGGGTGACCGGGGCTGCCGGCCAAAAACCCTCCGATGGCAAAGTTAGTTTTTTCTCTTCATATTCTTGGAATTCTAACTTTTTATGGAGTAAGCTTTGTTTTACACACATACCTTTATCTTGTCTGAATCCCTCTTTATATAGTGCCTTCACAGATGGTTATCGGAATTGGAACCTCCCCTGGATTTCGGGAGGATTAAACGTAACTGCCACAACCGTTTGGGAGTTACAATTCTATTTCACAACGGGTATATGACGGTTATGCGAGGGATGAGGGATTGTCATATTATATTCAAAGATTCTCCTAAGTATGATGTCCCCGTCCTAGAATTCCTTCGTCGAGTATGTTTGTTAATTCCAAGTGTAGCATCCTCGTCCACAAATCTTTACATGGGCGAGTCCTCTCGGGGCAGGCTTCGCGCATTCCATGGACGAGCTCGTTCGTTACCCTCGTCTTGAAGATAACTCCTGGACAGACTTCGAGGTGATGATCGTCCAGGGACGGTCTAAGTAAGCTTTCACACTATCAGATATAATCCTATACCATGGTGGGCCGCTTAAGAATGTCAATGCGAACAAGGGATTGCCATTTGAAGGGCTGGGTATAAAGTGCTATTATACTCAAATTGATCGTAGGTTAAAGACCCTTGATGAATTGAAGATGATAGTTATGGAAGAATTGTGTGTGAATCCTACTGTGCACAACATACAAATTACTTATCGTTCTTCACATGAAGTCCTGAAGCACTAGATTAATTACAAGTATATGGCGATAGAAGCAGACAAACATGAAAAGATCATGTTTGACAAGTTGGAAAGAATACCCGAAGTAAGTGGTATTGAGTTGTACATACGGTTGGAGCCACATGCAAAAGTTGGTATCGAGGAAATCCAACAAACAACCACAAGTTTACAGGTTATAGTTCCATATGTTCAATATGAGTATTTTACACATGTAGAGGACTAGGACAAGGACAACGACGATGACGATTATAATGATGATGATGATGAAGACGATGACGATGATGATGACTATGTTGATGAGACTGTCATTAGTGGTGAAGATTTTGTTGATAGAGATGAGTATGAAGAGAGGATTGAACGAGGGGATTTTGAAAGGGACATTGATGACGATGAGATATTTGATCGTAGTGAACCTAATGCAAGCAATGTTATTAGTGTCCAAAACATTACGAACACAATCCTTGCCTACGCACCTCTTGTCTTGTCATTTTCTGCGAATACTTGGGCAAAAATATGGTTGATCTTTCAAATATTGAGATATCATTTGTGTTTACTTGGAAATAGGGGATGAATTTGTGCAACGGGTTGACTTTTTCCAATAAAGTGGAGGTGAAATGCGCATTAACAATTTATGCCCTCAAGGAAAACAAATATTTTATGATCAGTAGGTCGATGAAAGTCAAACTTTATGCGAAATGCGTGGATAAGTCATGCAAGTGGTATGTCATGACAGTCCTGAAGCCCAATCTCCATGGACTATGGATGGTTACCGTGTATGTGAGTCCTCACACGTGTATAGTAATTGGGTTGTCAAATGATGGTGTAATGATAGATTGTAATTTTATTGCATCAGACATCCTTAAGAAGTTAGGCGAGGATTACACTACCCCAATTAAGCATCTCAAATCTATGATAAAGTCAAAATATGACTACCATAAGCCTTCTTACTATAAGGTATGTGATGCAAAACAAAAGGTGATTGGGAAGATATTTGGGAATTGGGAAGAGTCTTACCAAATGTTGCAAAAGTTGTTAATGGCATATGTTGATCAGGGTTCGGATACCTGGGTGTTCTATCGTACCACACCCATCAGTGTAGATGACACCGCATTTTTGCATTATGTGTTTTGGTCTTTTGGCCCATGCATTGATGGATTCAAATATTGCAAGTTGGTTATCAGTATTGATGGGACCCATCTGTATGGTAAATATCAAGGAAAGTTGTTGGTTGCAATGGCAACCGATGCTAAAAACAAGGTATTCCCTCTCGCCTTTGCTGTTGTGGTTTGTGAGTCAGGGTCTAGTTGAAGGTGGTTTTAAAATGCCTCAAAGATACGATAGGCGAAGTGATATCTGACGAAAGCATTTGCATAATTTCTTATCGACATTTTGGTATAAAAAACGCCATTGTAGCTTAGCCTACAAATAGAGATGGAAAAACACGGGTATTTCATAGATATTGCCTTCGACATGTTGCTAGCAACTTCAACACACATTTTCAAGACTCGACTCTAAAGTCAATGGCGTTGAAAGGGGGATATGCTACTCAAGGAGTTAAATTTGATAACATAATGGAGTCCATTAAGCAGGTGGAAGTTAAGGCCATTAGGAAGAACAAGAAGGTGTCGGGGAAGAATGGCAAGGAAAAAGATTATCTTTCATACACATACCTAATGAGCGAGTCTGTGGATATATGGACCTAGTCATATGATGGTGGGAGATGTTTTGGGGTAATGACAAACAATATATCAGAGTGCTTCAATGGTGTATTGAAAAGTGCACGGGGCCTTCCTATTGCCGCAATGGTTGAGTTCACTTGGTCCAAACTTGTTGCAAATTTCCACAACCAGCACAAAGACATTACTCATGATTTGTTGGAAGGTAAGAGATGGAGTACATATGCCATGTCCATGTATTTGGAAAATAGGCGCAAACCTGAGAAACACTATGTCAGGGCATTTAGCAATGAATGTACAATATATCAAGTAATTACTTCACACAACATCTATAGCACTAGAGGGGAAAACCACAGTTATGAAGTTTGGTTACTGGAAAGAACATGTAGTTGTGGGAAATGGCAAAACATTAAGATCCCATGTTCACATGCAATAGTTTGGAGTATGCCATTAACACTTATTCACATGCATTTGCGGTTCCTAAGTTAGAGTCATTGTGGAGGGATGCTATGGGGCCAAAGTGGTTGTTTAATCCAGAATTGTTGCAGTCCAAAGGTCGACCAGTGAAGTCAAGAATAAGGAATGAGATGGATTGAGTGAAGAATAAGGATCGAGAACCGGGATGGCGGAGGGAGGACGCATAGTTGATAGAGAGTCAATCCAAGCAGACATGTGGACTATGTCATGCTTTCGGGCGTAAACCCAGAAAATGTTCGGAGTCTCGTGGTGCTTCCACAAGCAGTCATGTTCCAAACTAGGTAGGTGATACATGGCAAAAAGTTCTAGATCGGTTAAATAATTGTGGTTGATTTTATGCTTACCTAATTTTTACTATCTTGTCTCCTAATGTTTTTATTCTACGTTTTTCAGGCATGCTTTCATGGACGGCGTTTTTGTTGTGCATCCGATCTTATGAAAATTGACTATGTTGTATTGGCACAATTAACTTTTTGGTTTTGCTGAATGTACTTGTAATCTAACTATTCTTTATCTAATGTACCTGTTTGAAGTTTGTGATTTGAGTAGTTCGATTAGAATTGTGAATTAAGCCTAGTTGGACATGTTTAGAATGTTGATATATTGAGAATGTTTTTTGATGTAATTTAAGTGCATTTACATTGTAAAGCTATGTTTATGCAGGCAAAAAACAGTTCTCATAGTTTAGTGCCTATTGAGAACGCATTTTGATGTAATTTAAGTGCATTTACATTCTTAGGTTCTCTGCCTCTCATCTCTGTTTGTGGTTTTACATTCTCAACTTCTTTGCCTCTTTTTCTTGGCTTCTCAGTAGGTGCATGCATAAAATTTTGTTTTTGGCTTGCCTGCATGTCCAAAAAAAAAAAAAAAAAATTCCTAGTGGAACTCTAGTTTCATAGACTTGAGTTCCATTGAGTATTTTTTGTAAAAAATAGAGCATGCTTTGTGCCTAAAAACTAGATGTCCCACAACTCAAGTTCTATATACATCTCGAGTTTGTAAAACTCGCTTTAAGGAACTTGAGTTTCTTACACTCGAGTTCCACTAAGTGTTTTTTCATAAAAAATACAAGGCATGCTCTATACCTGAAACCCCGATGTTACAAACCTCAAGTATTATCTCGAGTTTTTAAAACTTGCTTTGTGGAACTCGAGTTTTTAAAACTCGCTTATAGGCTCGAGTTTCACTAAATTTTTTTTTTTATTAATGGAAAACCATTAGAAGGCTTTCAGAATAAGTGAAACAAGAAGACTCCTGTCATAACATTTTATAGCATAAGTGAAATAAACTAAAATATTACACAAATGTTCCATGGGTAAAGGTTCAAATTCAAATCTTAATTCAAATCCTACCCCATTTATACTAAAATAACCAATTATACTTGTTATTATCATAAGACTTCAAATATTAATTAGGGCTACCCAGCAGGTGAAAAACCTGACCAAACCGCCCGGGTTCGACCGAATCGAGGCCCAACGGGTGGACTCGAAGTCCATGGTGCTTCGGATTCAGGTCCCCCTCTAATAAAACTCGAAGAATCGGTTCAGGTGGTGGGTTAATGGGTTAAAAACCCGCAGAGTCCAACTCGACTGATGGTTAAATAAAAAATACACACACACACACACACACACACATGTGGTACAACCCGTGAAGTCTGAAACATGGGGAAGTGGAGTGATTGGACTAAACACTAAAGGCTGACTTGTTTAGAGCTACATAGCAAGACTGTAAGGGTGATGGGACTAAAAGCTAAACCACTGACTGGTATCTATCCCAAAAACCACTTGCTCCCATGGTTTCCACGCATAGAAAAGCTCCTGTCCACACGGTTTACCCTCATGGCCTCAAAGAAAATCTTCTGCTGAACTTCAGACTCTGAACTCTGAACGTATGGAACTGGTGAATGCCTACACTTCAAATCAATTGGAAAATTTTCACTTCCCCATGCCTCTACTCTTAGGGTTTCAAGACTCTACCATGGACATGGTAGAGTCTCGACTACACTTCAAATCATGAATCACTTCCTTATGCTCGAGTCTCAGCTACACTTCAAATCAAAAACCAAATCAGAGTTCTCATTTGTCTCAAGTCAGACCCTTACTCGGCTAAATCAAAAACCAAATTAGACCCTTACTCAGCTAACTCTCAAGTCTCAACCCTCATCTCTCTCTTTTATAAATTGGTCATCTCTGAGTTCTCATCTTTCTCTCTGCTCTTTAGTCTCTAGTGATTTCAAAATCTGTCTTTTTTATTTTGAAACAAACCAAGTCCTTTACTCCTTTACATCAAAGATTCAAAATCTTTCTAGTTTCTTCACTCCATGGGTCTTCTCAGCCTCTCTGTCTCGGGTTTCTAGTCTCAGATCAGGTATTTTTTTTTTCCTCTTTTCATCCCTCTTTTTTTGTATTTTGTTTGTGAATCTGTGATATGGGTTTATCATTTTGTCCAAATGATTTATTTTTTGATATGTAATAAGAATTATATGAAAAGTAACTGAAGGGATCTTGTTGAAATGATTTAAAACTTAAAGATTAGGGAATTTGATGTGTTAGTTCAATTGGATGATTGTTACTTTCTTTGTTTTTTTTTTGTTTGTTATAAATTTTTAATCTTTTAATTATTAGGGATGTGAGTTTTAATTACCTTGCTTTGTGTTGTTATGAACCGAGTTGGGAAATTGATGTGTTAGTTCAGTTGATGTTTGTTACTATGTTTGGTTGTTGCTTTTTTTTTTTTTTTTTTCTTTTTTTATGAAATTGAGTATATTTATGGATTTTTAATCGTTTTGTTACTTGGGGTGTTAGTTTTAAATACTTTGCCTTTTGTTGGTATGAACCCTGTTGGGGATTTAATGTGTTAGTTCAAATGGATGTTTTATTAATTTGTCACTAATTTATTGTTAATTCTTAGATTTTTATTTATATTTTGTGGGTGGTAGCAAAAAAAAAAAAAAAATGTTTCAACTTTTAACATTGTATTGATTGGAACTAGGAAGTCTAGATTTTTTTAGTTTGCTTTGATGTATAAACGTTAATGGGGACTTTGAGGCTGAGGTTGTCCTGCTTCTGCATTGCTAAGCATTCATTTTTTTAATTAAAAAAAATGTTCTTAGAATCTAATTTCATCAAAGATGCTTCTGTACAACCTTAACATTGTATTCAATTCAGTTGTATGCAACTCCCTTGGAGTAGTTGGTGTAGTATAGTTCTAGGAAAGGTTTCATAAGTACAACAACATTGGGAAGAATGCTAATTGTGTGTAAGATGATTATTATTCATTGTTGTGGATTCCTACTCTGCTTTGTGTGTAAATGTAACTTCGAATTGATTGATCACTTGATTCTTCAATTAATCGTTGCTTAAGACCTTTGGTGATTTGTTATAGCTAATTAAAATTAATTTTTGTTTGTTGATTTGTTATAACTTTGAGAGTTGAAGGTGTGGATTATGTGTTGAACAAGTGTTTCATGTGCTTTGTGTTGTGGGGGCTATGGCAGAGAAAGCTTAATTGGGGTAATTTTTTTGCTTTAGAGGACAAGCTGAGAAGGAGTTTAAGGTTGAAGTTGAAGCAATTGGACGTGTTCAGTATAAGAATTTAGTGAGGTTACTCGCTTATTGTGCTAAAGGAGCTCATAGGTATTTCGATCTTTAGTTACATCATGTCCCTCTTATCTTTATTGTTTATGGATATAAGAACTTTTGCCAATGACAATTTCTTTCAAATGCTTATAGTTATATCAGTTCTTAGTTTTGTCTTGACTCTTAAACATACATGCTTGTAATTTAAATGAAATCATGAAATGCTATGTAATTTACCATGATACAGAACACTGAGTGTTAAATGAAATCAGTACTTGTGAAGTCAATAGTTATGCATAATAATATTTTTTATTCTACAAAGGTCCAATGTATGTGACTTTGCCCTTTAAGAGGTCAACTACAATGATCTTTCTTAGGATTAGTTTTTTTATGGGTGTTTTCTAATGCTTAAATTTGATGTCTTTAGGTTATGGAAACCTCTAGTGATGCACCCCCTTCCTAAACAACACCTGTTGTCCAAGTTGAACTTGTGGCCACTCCAACTAATGCTGAGGCACTTCCACCTAAACCCAATGATAAAACCAAGGTGAGTGAGGTAGCTGTTGATTGTGGTAAAAATAGGAAAAAATCTACTGCTTGGGATCATTTTGAAAAAATAAAGATTAGTGAGGGTCAATTTAAGGTTGTTTACCATTATTGCCAAAAAACTTATCGTGCTAATAGTAAGGGTCATGGCATTACTAATTTATTGAATCATACACCAAACTGTGTTAAGAACCCTAATAGAGTTTCATTTAAAAGGCAACAAACCATAGCATTTAAATCCAGGGAGGAAGGGTTTCAGCTTGTACCAACAACCTTTACTGTTGAGGCTTCTAAGAAGGCACTCGCTGAAATGATTATAATAGATGAGTTGCCTTTTAGGTTTGTTGAAGGGTATGGGTTTTAAAGATATTCAACAACCTTACAAACTAAATTGCAAATTAGGGAAATCCCATCTCGTCAAACTGTAGCTAAGGATGTGATTGACATTTATGGTGTTGAGAGAGAGAAACTAAGGGAAGCCTTGAAAGGTCGTAGGATGTGCCTTACTACGGACACATGGACTAGTATTCAAAATATGAATTATATATCCCTCACATGTCATTTTATTGATGATGATTGGAACTTGCATAAGAGGATTCTGAATTTTTGTCAAGTGGAAAGATTGAGATGTGTTTGCGTGAGTGGGGTGTTGATGGCATATTCACCTTGACAGTGAATAATGCTGCCTCTAATGGCACTACCATTAAATTTTTACAAACAGTAACTAAAAATTGGAAGTGGACTATTTTAGAACATGAGTTCTTGCACATGAGGTGTTGTGCACATATCCCAAATTTACTAGGGTGCTTGAAGCGGTGAGGTATGTGAAGTCCTCACTAAATAGAAATCAAACTTTTAGGAGTTTTATGGAGAGATTAGGTATTGAGTCTAAGTGTTTACTAAGTCTTGATGTACCTACTAGGTGGAACTTTACCTATCTCTTATTAGATACTGCTGAAAAATTTGAGAAAGTGTTTCTAAGAATGGACTTTGAGGATGATAGCTATTGTTCATGCTTTTTGAACAAGGAAAATAGTGGTGGTTTAGGATCTCCTTGTGGGGTTGATTTTCAAAATTGTAAGACATTTGTGGGTTTCTTGAAACTTTTTTACAATGCAACAAAAAATTTCTCTGGTTCTTTGTATGTGACTTCAAATACCTTCTTTGATGAGATGTTTGTGGTTCAAGAGAATATTGCTCATTTAATTAAATATGAAAATCATCTTTTAAAAAGCATGGCAACTAAAATGGAAGCTAAATTTGAAAAAGTACTGGGGGAAAAGGGATAAAATTAATCAGCTTTTGTATGTGGCTGTGGTTCTTGATCCAAGGAAGAAAATGAGATTTTTGAAGTTTTCTTTTTCTAAAATTTATGGGGATTCAGTGGCTGATGAGATGGTTGATTTAGTGAGGAAGATCATAGATAGGTTGTATGATGTTTACTCTAGGGTTGATTCACCAAATGTGGTAGTACCAAGTGAGAATGAGAGGACACACATGGAAGGTGATACAATTGATGGTAGTCATCCATATGCGATGGTTAATTCACGATATGAGTGATTTTTAGAGGCTGAGAAGTCTATAGGGTGTAGCAATGAGATTGAAAGATATTTTGGCTGAAAATTGTGAGAGTAGAAGGGATGTGAAGTTTGAGATTTTGGGGTGGTGGAAAGCCAATTTAGATAGGTACCAAATGCTGTCCAAAATGGCTAGGAATGTGCTAGCTGTACCTGTTTCTACGGTTGCTTCTAAATTGGCATTTAGTACCGGAGGGCGCATACTTGATCCATTTCAAAGTTCACTCTCCCCTCTCATGGTTCAAAATCTTGTTTGTGCTCAAAATTGGCTGCAAGCCCATGACCCAATTTCTTTTCGCAAATCAAAGGACAAGGTTGAGGCCTTGGAGGATAAATTTCATGAATTAGGTAATATGTTTAACTTTCAAACTTCTAGTCTATCAAGTGTTATTAAATGTGTCATATACTTGAGAAAAAATTAATATATTGTCTCAATTTTTTCTTTTTTAGTTTTAAATCAAGTAACAACAGCAACAAGTTCTAGTTCCTGCTCAAGCAAAGGTGGTACTCGTACCATCATTAGTATTGATGAATGATCACTGATTGGGTATGTTTCTGCCCTTATAATTTTTGTTCATATTGGTCACTTCTCTTTTGGTTATCTTGTAGCTATTGTTCTGTTTGTATATATTATTGATAAATTTTTTTCCCCTTGTATTGTAGGAGGAAGGAAGGTCACATTTTGTAAAGGAGACAGTTTTTTTGGATATATTTTGAAGCTTTTTTGGATAAATGTATAGATTTTCTAATTATACATGAACTCTTGTCTTGCTTATATGAAGGAAAACTTAGCATCTGTGTAGGCTTTCCTTTCTATAAGTTATGGACTTGTTAACTATAGATAATAGAGTACTTCTTTACTACTTTAGGAAAGCTACTTTTTGAAAATACTTAATAGTATTTCATAATTGTAAATAATTATATATAATGCTGGGAATATTGCCTACTGCTTTGGTAGTTTACTACCTTGTGCAGTAACTGCCTTCTCTGCTGCCTCTATGGCTTTCTATATATGTGTGTGTGTGTGTATGTGTGTGTACGTATGTATGTGAAATTATGAAGATGGAGTTTATTAGTAATGCTTACTGCTGTGTGATTCTGGATATTTATTTGATGTGTGGAATGGTTGGTAGGTATGTGTTCAAATTGACAGATTGATGAATGTATACAAAATAGTACTACCTAGGCCTTAAGGCTTAGACAATTTGGAAAATTTTTGTTATAATGTGTGGATGATTAACAGGTGGTAACAAAATAATATTGTATTTTTATTAGTTTGATTAATACCTAGGTTTTACATGCTATTGATGTTTAACAGCTCCCAAGTTTTACTTTGTATTTTTTTGTGCACAAATGTCAATACTCAATATGTAGGTTCTGGCCAAATTCATACAGAGTTGTAGGGAGTATGAATTTGGAGTTTTGGACAAATTCAAGTGGAGTTGAAGACTCAATTTAAAAGAAATTAAGTAAAAAACACGCCCAATCTAATATGTCATGATTCAAAATCTATTAATTCCTTGAAAAACCCGATAATTTCAGCCAAAAAGGCCCAAAAAAATTGAATCCAATAAAAAGGCTAAAAGTGATCCAACTCGCCAACCCGTTGAATTCGACCCGTTCCAACCAATGATCCAATCTGGCGGGTTTAACTAATATTTTGGTTGATTGCGGGTCAATTTTTCAATGACTAGACCCAATCGGGTTAAGTGTAGGTTGGGCCCAAACCCGGGCTGACTCGACCCGTGGACAGCCCTAATCTTAATACATCTTCAAGAGAAAAGAAATAATAAAAAAGCTTCCTTTTTTACATGCATCCACTTTGAGAATTGAGATTGTTTTGGCCATGCTAGATTTTCAACTGGATGATATAGATCACTCTAGCATGGAAACTCTTGACAGAAAAACTAATGATATAACTATCATAAGAAATGAAACACAAAAATAGGATCGCTTAATACACACCAAAATATTTTTGCCAAATCCTGTTAAGCATAGATGTGACGACAAGATTCTAAGTAGAAACTAGAAGCTGTTCCAAAAGAAGAGAGATGCCTAATTAGAACCTATTCCCCCAAGTTGTGTTTTGCTGAAGTAGGAGAAACCCGGAAGTTGTCAATTACAATTGAAGAGATGGGTGAATCCAACTCATCAAGCTCATGATCACTAGTGTATGATTTTCTTAGCACTGACAACCTGCTCATCTTAGATTGACTTTTAACCTTTCCAATGATGCCTGTTAGTGAAGCTGCTGGAGGTGGTTGATAGATTGTATGAGCAGCAATGCATGGAAAGCTTTTGAAGGAATCTTCTTCAGACTCAAGGTCCTAAATCAAAGCTAAAACAGTGAGTTCCATGCAGATTGTCTCTGTCAATAAGAAGCCTCACCAGGGGTGTGTCCATGAGTGTGTGTGTGTAGGTTCATGCGTTAATCTCTCTCTCTCTCTCTCTCTCTCTCTCTCCCCCCCCCCCCCCCCCAAACAACCCTTTCAATCAAAAAAATAAAATGGAAGAGTTGAAGAGTGGGGAAAAAGAAAAAAAAAAACATAAGAAAAGGGGACAAAAACCAAATACTTATATAGATTAACCAGAATGAAAAAGAAAAAATAAATCCGTATCACCTTCTGTCCTCTGCAGCTTATTGTTGTAGTACCGATAATTAACAATGACATTTCCTGCCCTTAACCTGGATAACACAAGCAGCCAATTTGTTTATTCATCCTTGTTGGAAAATAAAGAATATACTGGTCCAATGTTGAATACAGTAACCAATAAGCATGCCAAATACACAGATTCTAATTTTCACAATGAACAGCAATACAATAGTTGGCATAGGTGTAAAGATATTAAATTTAGTAACATTCCATTTGAACAAACAACCTAAACTTAAGAGTCAGTAGAAAGGGACTTGAAGGAGGTCAGATTCATGCACATGCTAAGAACAAGACTCTACCACTCCTCCCAGACTACAGCCATCCAATAAAGACAGACATGTGGGAAACTTGACAGGTATGGTTGAGAAATTAGCAAAGATTGAATTATTTAAAATTACCCTGAATTTATTTACATACAAAATTTGGATGATTTGTTGCACTATGCACCCACCCACATCAACAGTGTGTTCTTTAATTCTCAATATGATAGTTCAAATAAACATTAACCATATCGCATAAAGTTAACACTTGCTGCTAATCCAATATAGTACATATGGGAATTCCATGTATTAATTAAACTGATAAAATAGGAGGAGAAGAAAAAAGGAAACACGACAAGTGATACTCTCCCCTCTTTTTTAAGCTCTCTTTCTCTTTTGTAATTACTTTGTTGTTTGGCTTTCTTTTTTGTTTTTTCAATTGTCTTTTCTCTTCTTGTATTTTCTGGGTTTGCTCTATGTTTTTCATGCATAGAGTAGCCTTTCGTATATATAACATTCTTATCAAAAAAAAAAAAAGAGATGTTACACACATCATCTAACATGTATCATACCTTTCCAAAAAAATAAGTGTATCACACACACACATAGTCAGTATCAAGTTACACCTTTGATTTTTACCAATTGAGTTATGGATCGATCCACTTGATTCTTAATTTTTGACAATTTACTCTAAACATGTCACAGCATTCTTGAATCAATGTTTGTTTATGTTAATGGCACAGACAAAAATTATGTGTGCTATATGAATTCCAAGTGGTAAAATTAGGCAAGAGGGAGAGGATTTAAAATAATCTTGAAGGAAAATAAAAAATATGAGGATGATTAGGGGGCCATAATGACATAATTGTGTGCTTGTTTGGGGGGGGGGGGGGGGGGGGGGGGGGTTGTTGCTCCCAGCAAGACTGTTAGGACCTTGTCAATTTTTCACATAAGATAGCAACTTTTTTTTGGTGAGTTGGTGAGTATAAAATATGAGTCTCTATCACAATTTTAACACCTTCAATATATAGAGATCCCCCATCTAAGAGATAAGAAAGTAAAAAATATGCATTAAATGACTCCATTTGAAAAATAATTTAATAATGTTTGGCTCATAAATTCAACAAAATTCTCCAGTTAAATATAAGAAAAGATATAAAACAATGTGCTCAATTTTGTCCTCTTGTTCTCATGTCCCAATTGTGTCCTGCATTTTTTTTTTTTAAAAGACATTACTGGGACACCCATGCAGAAGTATCTGAAGAGTATCAAGTGTTTGACGCGTGTCCGACATGGGTATGACAATCCAAATGAAATATCCATGCTTTCTAAATC
The DNA here is from genome assembly GCA_014183005.1 of Castanea mollissima. NCBI lineage: Eukaryota > Viridiplantae > Streptophyta > Magnoliopsida > Fagales > Fagaceae > Castanea > Castanea mollissima. Next base: position 35,865,799 of record JACAVU010000004.1, on the reverse strand, counting down.
ATTTGTCTCCAGTGAACAAGTAGACAATGAGGGCAGAAATTACCACTGTTTCAGGATTACAGGGAAGTTGAACTGAGATGCATTTGTCCTCATTCAAACAGCTGAACTGAGTAAAAGTGGAAGTAAACTTGTTAGAAAATGACAATAGCATAAGGCATGGGTAGGCAAGTAATCAGTACATCTAATAATACAATACCTTCAAGAAACAAGAATTCATGTTTACAGTTGTCATAATTTCAGCCCTCTGCCCCAAACTAAAGTTTGGAGAACTCTCCCATGACATATGAAGTGATTCCAATGGAATCTTGCCCCAAAAGCAGTATCCCCCACCAGTTGCTGTCAAGTAAAAATGAAACCAGATCATCAAAAAAGAAAATGTTATGCCCAAGAAAAAATAATATTGGTTCATCTCTATGTATCTTGGGGTGGAAAATGCACTTTCAATTGATTCAGATACTACAATACGGTATATAAAGTTGGAACCCAATTTTTTAAAACTATGTTCATGAACCAATCTTTTTTTTTTTTTATTGGTAACACACACCCAATGAGTCTTGAACCCTCCACCTTATTCATACAAGGAAACGAGGAGGTGCCCTTTGAGCTATAGCTCATTGTCATTCTTTGTCCAATTTATTAATTTTTTCTAAGTTGTTTCTTTTTTTCCAAATAATTATATCACTGTAGAGTACTTTAAATGTTATATATAACAAAAGCTTTTACCTTCTAGGTTACATATATAAGTTTGTCTCTAAAATTGTCCAACAAAACTTGCTCACATTATGCACAATCAAATATAGCAAATCAAAATTACAAAAATCTATGACTTTTCAGAGAAGTTATTAAAAAAGCGAGCCAATGACTCATACACTGTGAAGCAATACAAACAGCTAAGCTAAAACATGCACCCAATGGTTTTATACACAACAGAGTTAAGCAACTAAAGCGTATCTTACATGGTAAAAGATTGGAATCCAAAGAACCCTTCGACAAATTAGTTCCTAAAGGGATTTCAACTCCAACTGCAAGAAAATAAAAATGCCACCAATTTCGCAATGAGGATCAAACTTTTAAAATTGCTCCATATTGTTTAAATGACAAAATTTTTAATAAAATCAATGCCCCAGCTGACAGGCAAGATGGAAAGTGAGCCGGATTTGGCCTCCAGTGTTAGCTTATTAATCTCAAGAAGTATAAAATGAGCTTGAATTTGAGTACTCCCCTCAACTCCAGCAGAACTATCCAACTTCAAATTAATGTCAATAAAAACTAGTAGAGTTAATTGACCAATCATTTAGCTTAGTCCAAAATATATTGACCATCCCTAAACTTTAGCTCGTGATCATTTTTAGTCCTTGATATTCAAAGTGATTACTTTTAGACCCTAAAAACCTGAAATTGTACGATTTCAGTCCCTAACAAACTCAAAGTGATCATTTTTATTCCTCAATGTGTCTAATGGAGTGATGACATATTAGTTTAACCAAAAAGCGATCACTTTAAACTTCAAGGACTAAAATTGCTTGTGAGCTCAACTCTAAGCACGAATAATACTAAGCATTTAATTAGATCCCGTACAAGACTTTGTGTATCACTACGCACTGAGAAGATCACTACAGCCCAACATTCAATCTTTGTTGGCTGCACTAATTTCTACATGAAATGTTGAAAATACTGTAAGAACCACTGAATCAAAATCATAATTCGTAAGAACAAAAAAAAGCCTTATTGTTGAAATTCCATTGACCATTCCTAGGAAAGAAATCCTCTCCATTGCCCACTTTCAACTGTTGAGAAAACAGGAGAATAAGGGAAAATTTGATTAATCCAGTGTAACAATGACTATTAATTTCAATCAAAGGCTATTTACACAATCAGGGGCCCACTTCATTATGACATAAAAGAGAATACCCTTGGAGCTAGCAGAACACGGCCATACTCTTGAGTGAAGCTGGTACTGATTAAAATGCCACATGAATGTAACAAAGGTTCAGAATCATATTTGTTACATTTCAAAGCCTGCAACAGAAAGCAAGGACCAAAATGTAAGAAGAATATATGGCAGTAAGAACAAAATCCATCACAATTTCAGCGAAGACACCTACCTCAGACAAAACCTTCATCCTCTCTTGCGGCTTTTGCCTTGATTTTTCCATTCCTCTGCTTCAGTGTAAACCTACAAGCAGCATAGTGTAGACATTACTTAAAAAATTACAATACAAATGGGGAAGAGTTCAGGTTGTAATTAGGTGCTAGATGAGCAGAAAAAGAATGACAGGCCAGTTTCAACAAAAATGGAGGAAAAAGATAAAATACATTTGATCTTTGCATGTCTTCTCGCTCAACCCAGTAATCTTGAACTCTTGATTGGCAGGACTCGTCTTAATCCTCAGATTTTTGAGTGTTTGTTTAGCCTGAAAATACAAACAACCATCATAGCATTGAATAGGGAAAGGAACAAGTAACCAAAGTAAAAGAAAGATGCTGAGTCAATAATATGCTGAATCAAAAGCACAAAATTTCCATCGTTTCAGAATCATGTAATACTGCAGCCCATGTTCCAATTGTTTTGAATTCAAAAAAAAATTTACCCAAGAAAGAGAAAACTATAGCAATTTAGCGCTTTACCTTCTCTATCCCTTCAATAGATGAACTTTTCGGCTTCAATGCAGCCGATACGGTTAACTCTGCAGCACCACCACCAGGAACAAGTTTTGGGTTCTTGATTATTTCTTGCAACAGCCATAGCATCCTGTAAAGAAACATGAATATAAATAATAAATAAGACAAACTTAAAACGCATTTCATCAATATATTTGGAAATCAAATCTTAGACATACTTGCAAATTTCTTTCAACTTCATGTAGGAGATCCTTACCAGCACCCCTAAAGCAAGAGCACAGTACATGCTATTGGATCTTTGCAGTCAACAATATATGCCAAAAACTCATCCCCAATTTTCTCAACCTCAAATAGCCCAGCGGCAGTACCAACATCAGATTCTTAACTACAAAAAAGGGGGTCTATAGCCGCGTTTCAAAAACGCGGCTATAGACACTGAAAACGCGGCTATAGACCTGAAGCCACAGACCGGGGGGTCTATAGCCGCGTTTTTAATACCTGAAACCGCGTTTTTGAACCATGGCTATAGGCTTCAGGTCTATAGCCGCGTTTTTAAAAAACGCGGCTACAGACCAGACTTGAACTGCGTTCCAACCGCGGCTATAGGTCTTTTTAAAAACAAAAAAAAAAAAAAATTACTGGGGTTTTTTTTCCCCCAAAAAATTCAAAAATTTAGCTTTTTTTTTTTTTTAAACAAAAATAATTTTCTGGGTTTTTTTTCCCCGAAAAATTCAAAATTCAAACAATTTTTTTTTTTTAAATTAAACACAAACCCAAAAAATTCAAAATCAAACACAAACCCAAAAAGTTTAAAATCAAACACAACCAGAAAATTCAAAATCAAACACAATATACTGACAGTATAAATGCAACGTGCTCCAAATTTAACACTAAATCCATTCAAAGAACACAAAAGCTCAAGAACACAAACCTATTTAAACATAAGCACAATATCAGCAACACAATAGCAAAAATAACTTCTACAAAAAGTATAATACCTGTAAGGACCTAAAAATTCACAAAACTCGTTAAAACACCTCCTGCTAGTTTCCTGATCAAAGATCCTTATACAATATATTTGGTAGAGAGGGTCCAACAACAAAAAGTCCACCTCTCCATCTCTCTCAGCCCCTATTTATATAATTCGTTCCTCTCATCTCAACCTTACACCTTGCCATCTATCAAACTTTTCCTCTCGACACCTGTCTGTCGGTAACAGAACAAAATTCTAACTCTGCGTTATACACTGTTCAGGTCATGTCTTCATTAATGCAACGGACAAAGCTGGTATTTCCTCATTAATGCGGCCAGAAAGGTTGGTGCCAGTCATTCAACGTAATCTTTTAGGTTATCCTGCCACATTCAGATATGTGCAATATGCCCCTTATGTCACCAGTGTCCATGTCACCTCTTCTTCGGGTATCGTCAAGTGAATTTTCTTATTCCTTTATATTATCTAGCTTGCTACGTGTCAGCCTTCCCTTCCTCGGGTCCTCGGGCTCCTGGGTCCTCGGCACCTCACAACAGCCCCTTTAACACTTGAGTTATTAATCGTAAATTAATAACCAAGTTTTAACTTCACATACACGCTTCTTATCTGTCCCCTTGTTTTCACACGTATAGGCGTCTTTTCACTGCCCCATGACCCGCGTCTGGTGCCTCGTATTCCACGATGGAGTATTAATGGAGTCTGGCGTTTCCTTTCTCGCGCACGTTCTACGGCTGGATGGATAATGGACGGCTTAGATTTCGCTCCCAGCTATGAGCAGGAAAGTTACCGCCCTTATTTTTACCTCATTACTTCCACTTTCTCACCCCTATAAAAGCGGACCTTCAAGCTGAATGCAGTTCATTTTGGCATTTTGAAGTATTAAAAGAAGAGTGAGCTCCCGAGGACCGATTTTAAGCGATCTTCAGAGGTGCGTTCGTTTTCCTTTTGCTTCTCTCTACTTGCTTGCTTTTCTTCTTTTGTCACGGGGGTAATGGGTAGGTACGCTAAGTTAGTTAATACAGACGAGGCAAAGGCTGCCTTTAAAAACCGATATAGGATCCCTGACGACGTAAACATCACGTATTGTGAGGAAGAAGAGATTCCACTCGTATCTCGCCCACCTGAGTCCGTTTTGATTCCCATGATTGCGTTTATCGAGGGGGGCATGGAGATTCCTATGGGTAGGGTAACTAGGGATTTTTTAATAGACTATAGGCTTACCCCCGCACAGTGTTCCCCAAACGTCCTTAGAATTTTAGGATGCGTAGATGCGCTTAACCGAAAGATGGGGACTAATTTGACATGGCAAGATGTAAATTGGGTGTATAACTGCCAAAAAGGGGATAGGACTAAATACTACATGAAATGTAGATTCCCTTCAGTTAGGCTGATCTCTTGCTTACCCGACTCAAGTAAAGGGATGGACGAAGATTACCTCGTCGTCTCGGGCAACTGGCATGACGGCTTACACTGCCCTACCCGAGAAGGGACGCCAGGTAGTGTTCCTGAGGACTGACCTAGCATTTAGGAATGACCAAAAATTTTTATGTGTTCTGCTTTGTTTAACTTATTCATTCTAACAATTTCATTCCTTATTGCAGACGATTTCCATACCGCTCCGAACTTATCAGCTGTGAATCGAGCTGATCTAAACCAGATTCTTCGGTCAGAAATATTTGTACACCGGGACGGACAACTCCGAGCAGCCCACATCATCCTCGGGTACACACCATCCACCAAACGTTTCCAAAGCTCGAAGAACGTGATCAGAGCAAGGGATCTACGATTAGCTCGGATTGACGTTGCGGCCCCTGGATTCCTACTGCTCGCACCTCCTCCTGCAGGAACTCAAGATGCATAGCTTCCTGCTCCTCTTGCCGCCCAATTACTTTATCCTCCTTTGGACCAAGATGCTAACCTTGTCGCCGAGGAAAGAGCTGCCACGCCCGAGCCAAATCCTCCCGAGGTGACCGAGAAGGATTTTGAGGTGTTCTATCGTCCAGACGCTCCTTCCAGCTCCAATCCATCAACTAGTGAAATGGGTTTTCAAGAAAAAGAGCCCGACCTGTTGGCCTTACTGCAGGCACACGCAGGCGACTCTTCACCGGCGATTCCGGTCCCACCTCGCCTAGTCACTCCGGCTGTTACCCGTGCACCTTCCGTGGAGGTGGCGGAGAAAAAACGGAAAAGAGGCCAGAGTAGCAAACATGTGATAGAAATTGAAGAAGGGGAGAGTTTTGACCCTTCCGCTAAAGACACCAGGACTGGGAAAGCCCTTTCCAAAAAATCTACTCCTACTGGTTCGTCTAAGGACCCCAGTAGTGAGTCTACAAAGAAGGCGTCAGCCTGGCGACCCAACTTCACCCTCAGCTCGGGTAGCCCTGTTATGGATGATGCTAACTTGAGGGACCCGAAGAAAGGAAGCTCGAGCCTGGTGGCCGAGTGTTTAGAGAAGGCTCTATGCCTTCCTGAAGACATGGCCGAGTTGCGGTCCTTCGGTAAGAGGGAAGTTTTCTTGTCCTTGAAGCAGGACTTAGCCAAGGTATTTTCTAAGTCTTAGCACATTTCATTTATGAGTTTAACTCTTTATTATGACTAACTCTATTAATTCGAATATATCACAGGCGGTCCAGGCTTCATTTATGGCTGAGGAGTGGGTAGATCATTCATTGAATCTTACCCGAAAAGCTGATCAAAAGGCCGAGGCGGCAGTGAAGGCACAAAAAGAAGCCGAGTTAAATTTAAAAGAGACCCTCACTCGCCTGTCTGAAGTAGAAAGAGCTCACAAGAATGCTGAGTTGGCCCTAAAAAGTTATGAGTCGCAAGCAAATCTTGCACTTGAGGCCCAACAACAGGCTCAAAGCAAGCTCGCCCTCACTGTTGTCAAGCTCAAACAAATGCAAGGATTGCTGGCTACCAAGGAGCAGGAACAGGCCGCTGCTGAGCAAGCAGCATATGATGCTGGGATGAAAAAAGCCTTTGACAGCTTAACTGCCCAACTTAGAGGAGTCGCCAGAACATTCTGCTTGGAGGTGTGGGGCCGTGCTTTGGATGCTGCTGGGGTAGATACTGACGCTGTACTCCGAGCTCCTGATAACATTTACTATCCCCCGGCATTGCGCTTGGCTCCTGCTCCCCCATCGCCGACAAGTGATCCTGTCGTGCCCATCTCTGCTCCTGATCCTTATGATGCATTTGCCACAAAAGACCCCTTTCCCACAGCTCAGCCCGTGGACGAAGTAATTGAGGGTGATTTGGTTGAAGAGCCAAAAAAGAAGAAGAAAGACAAAGATCAGGAGAAAAGAAAAGACAAGCAGCCTGTTGCTTAGTCGCTTTTTTTTTTTTTTTTAAATTTTTTTACGGATGTAAGGGGTTATAAGATTGCCCCATTTTTGTATCGAATACTTTTTAAGAAATTAATATTAGCCTTTCTCTTTTTGTGTCATGCGCAACTCTTACTACAATGCACTGCCGTCTAACTGTCACTTTGTACGCATCCAGATAAAAGCTTATAATCATAATATCACTTCAATATTGCTCATTGTACTTGTGACTTTAAGAAACGCAAAAGGCTAACCCTAGGCACCATAATTTCACTACTTAACCTTTTGTTTTGTTTTGTTTTTTTTTTTTTTTTTTTGACATTTGAAAAATAAGACATGAAATTCACTATGCTAATGAGCGACAAGGCTCAATGGTTTGTTTATGCCAATGTTTAGCTGCTTAAGATTCCTTAGCCTTGACCTTGTTGGATTTATGATTCTTGAATCATGGTCCGAGGAACCGAAGAAGAACAAAAATCCTTTTTGCACTTATATTGATGCAAGTGGTTAACTTTTCTTAGACTTGTGGCCCGAGGAGCCGAACAAGAACTAAGGTCAGTTTAATACTTGTGTTTTTGCAAGTAATTAATTTCTCTTAGACTTGTGGCCCTAGGAGCCGAACAAGAACTAAGGTCAGTTTAACACTTGTGTTTTTGCAAGTAATTAATTTCTCTTAGACTTGTGGTCCGAGGAGCCGAACAAGAACTAAGGTTAGTTTAACACTTGTGTTTTGGTTGATGCAGAATTGATACAAATGGAAATCACACACACACATCTTTTAGCACAAAAAGGAATTCTTTTCTTAATAATAATAATGTCGTAAGTTATTTACATTCCAAGGGCGAGGAATCACCCTTCCATCCAGATCTTCTAAACGATAAGCCCCTATACCTGCTACTGAGGTAATTTTATACGGCCCCTCCCAATTAGGACCCAACTTTCCCCAAGCAGGATTTTTTGCTATTCCCACTACTTTTCTCAGTACCAAATCTCCGGGTACCAAGGGCCTGGTCCTAACTCCCTTGTCGTATGTCTGCTTGAGTTTCTGCTGATAGCTGCCCATCTTCACATTGGCTATTTCTCTTCTTTCCTCAATAGTATTCAAACAATCATACAACCTACCGTGATTGCTTGCTTCGTCATACTGGTCGGACTTCAGGGTGGGACAACCCGATTCTAATGGTATTATAGCTTCCATTCCATACGTCATTGAAAAGGGAGTCTCGCCTGTCGATCTTCGGGGTGTAGTCCGATAAGCCCATAATACATGAGGTAATTCCTCTACCCAGCCTCCTTTAGCATCATCCAATCGCTTCTTCAAACCTGCCAAGATGACTTTATTTGTTGCTTCGGCCTGACCATTTCCTTGAGGATAGGACGGTGTTGAATATCCATTTCTTATTCTCATTTCTGCGCAGTACCGCCGGAAAGCCTTGCTATCAAATTGAAGCCCATTATCAGAAATCAAGGTATGAGGGACTCCGAAGCGGGTTATGATATTTTTCCAGATGAATTTCTTCGCATCCACATCCCTAATGTTGGCTAATGGCTCGGCCTCCACCCATTGCGTGAAGTAATCTGTGCCGACAATGAGCCATCTCCTATTACCCGTTGCCCGAGGAAAAGGTCCGACGATATCTAAACCCCACTTAGCGAAGGGCCATGGGCTGGACAACTGATTTAAGTTACCTCCTGGTTGATGTATGTTTGGCACAAATCTTTGACATTGATCACATTTCTTGGCATAATCTTGAGAGGTTCTCTGCATGCTTGGCCACTAATACCTTTGGGTCATGGCTCTATGAGCTAATGATCTTCCCCCAGTATGGCTTCCACAGACACCTTCATGTAATTCTTCCAGCAAAGGTTCCACGGCTTCAGGATGTACGCAAAGCAGGTACGGCCCTACATAGGAACGCCTATAGAGTTTTTGCTCCTCTGACAGCCAGTAACGGGGAGCGCTTCTTCGTACCTTCTCGACCATTGTCCCATCTTCAGGTAGTATTCCGTGTTGTAAGAAAGCTACAATTGGGTCCATCCAGCTTGGGCCTACATGAACGCTGTGAACCCGTACTGCCGAGATGCTGGCCAAGCTAGAGGTCAATAAATCCTCCACCATGACCATACGCGGTAACTTCGAACCCAGTGAAGTGGCTAACATTGCTAATGAATCAGCATGAGCGTTTTGTCCCCTTGGGACTTGTTGTACCTTGAAACTCTCAAACAAACCCAACACCCCTTGGACCCGTTTAAGATAGCTTTTCATTCGTTCATCTTTTGCCTCAAATTCTCCATTAACTTGCCCTACCACTAATCGGGAATCACAAAACAACCTCACGACCTTTCCTCCCAAGTGTTTAACCATTTGGGCGCCCACCAAGAGAGCCTCGTACTCGGCCTCATTATTAGTGGCTGAGAATCCCAGCCTTAATGACTTTTCAATGACTAGTTTTTCGGGAGATATTAGCACGACTCCAACCCCGGCTCCTTTTCGATTTGATGCCCCATCCGTGTAGACTTCCCAAGGAGTGACGTTTTCCATCCCAATGGACATTACTGTCATCATGGTATCTTCGTGTTCAACCTGACCTTCCGTGAACTCGGCCACGAAGTCGGCAAAGATTTGCCCTTTGACAGCCGTCCGAGGCATATACTTGATATCATAAGCTCCCAGTTTGGTTCCCCACTTTGCTACACGACCTGTGTAATCCGACTTCCTCACGATAGCTTGCAGAGGCAATTGAGTGAGTATTTCTACAGTGTGAGCTTGGAAGTAATGGAGCAATTTCCTTGTTGCATGCACCACGGCTAGAAGCGCTTTTTCCAATAGTAGATATCACTGTTCTACCTCTTGTAAAGACTTGCTGATATAATATATTGGTTTCCGGACCCCATCATCATTCCGTATTAAGACAAGACTTACAGAGTGATTTGTGACGGCTAGATAAGCATATAACACTTCTTCCATCTCGGGTCTTGATAATATTGGTGGTCTAGATAAGTATTGCTTTAAGTCCTCGAAAGCCAAGTTACATTCATTAGTCCACCGGAAATCTTTCCACTTGTGCAAAAGGCGATAAAATGGGCGGCACCTGTCTGCAGACCGAGATATGAACCTGTTCAATGCTGCAATCATACCAGCTAACTTCTGCACCTCTTTTGGATTCCGAGGAGAATGCAAGCCTAAGACAGCCTTAATCTGATCGGGATTAACTTCCATTCCCCGATGGGTAATTATGTACCCTAGAAACTTTCCCGAGTCCACTCCAAAGGAACACTTTGATGCATTCAAGTGTAACTTATACTTTCTTAACACTGAGAAGGTCTCCTGCAAATCTGTCAAATGATCTTCTGTCCTCTTACTTTTAATTACCATGTCATCGATATAAGCCTCCATATTACGCCCCAATTGCGCATCAAACATTCTGGTCACCATTCGTTGATAAGTGGATCCTGCATTCTTCAGACCAAAAGGCATCACTCGGTAATGGTAGTTACCATTAGGGGCACGAAAAGCCGTCTTCTCCTGATCATTCAATGACAAAGGGATCTGATGATACCCTTGGAATGCATCCAAGAAGCTCATTCGAGGGTGCCCCACAGTTGCATCCACCAATTGGTCAATTCTGGGTATAGGGAAAGGATCCTTGGGACATGCCTTATTCAGATTTGTAAAGTCAATATAGACTCTCCATTTCCCATTCTTCTTTTTCACCACAACAGTATTGGCCAGTCACTCAGGATAGAAGATCTCCTTGATCGCTTCAGCTTGCTTCAGCTTACCAACCTCCTCCTTAACTGCTTCTGCGTGTTCTTGAGATGTCCTCCGAGGAGGCTGCTGTCTAGGCGTCGCATAGGGGTTAATATTCAAATGATGGCAGATAACTTCTGGACTAATTCCCGGTACGTCATAAGTCGTCCATGCAAAAACATCAATATTATCCCGCAAGAATTGAACCAACTCCTCTCTTTCCTGTATTGGCAGCTTGGACCCAGCTTGGAAATATTTCTCTTTATTTACCCCAATAATAACCTTGTCTAGCTGCTCGGCAAAGCCTTCATCCTCATCTAGGCTAACTTCCCGAGCAGTCTCCTTTAATTGCTATGATTTTTCAAGAACTTCCCCTTCCAACGATCCTTGGCATGTTCGAATAGTGGCAGACATCAGACATTGCCTAGCTACCATTTGACTGCCACGTAACACTCCCACATTTCCTCGTATAGGATACTTCACCATCACATGTAAAGTAGACGAAACTGCCTTTATTGCATGCAGCCATGGTCTAGCTAAAATAGCCGTGTATGGGGAGTACGCCATAACAACTATAAAATTCACCTGTACTTCGGAACCCCCCACCCGTACAGGTAACTTAATCATTCCTCGTGGAATCACCTGCTTCCCATCAAAGCCGACCAACGGGTGATCATACTTTTCCAAATCTTCATCTTTCAACTTCAAACCATTAAACAGATCAGGATACATGATCTCTGCACCACTTCCATCATTCACCAAGACTCGCTTTACGTCATATCCCCCAATACGAACCGTCACCACCAAGGCGTCATCATGGGGTTGATATGTGCCCTCCTTATCCACATCGGAAAACCCAATACCGGCATCCCCGAGAACTTCATCCTTTTATCGGCTTGATTACTTTCGTCCATGACGTCATTACCACAACTGTTTTGAATAGTCATGACCCGAGAAAGGGTCCCAAACTCTCCTCTCGGTTGCGCCAAGATGACGTTAATAGTGCCTAGCGATGGTTGAGGGGCCTGACCCCAATATTTTCGAATGCGTTGCTGGCCACCTCTCTCGTCCGGATTAACCAATAAATGATTGATCTTTCCAGCCTTAATCAAGTGATTCAGATGATCGCGCAATGGCCGGCATTCCTCCGTGGTGTGTCCCTTATCCTGGTGGTAATGGCAGTGGAGGTTTTGTTTTCTCATAGACGCATCTCCACTCATCTTGTTGGGTGGCCTAAAATATGGCTCATGCCGAATTTTCTCTAGTATGTGATGCACGGGCTCTTTAAATAATGAGTTAACTAGAGGAGACTCGGCGGTCCTCGAATGGCTTGGAAAGTCTCGTTTGGGCCGACTACCTTGAAACCCTCCTACCCGAAGATCCTTCCTCTCTAGATATCCTTTCATTTTTCCTTTGCTTTGCATTTGATCTTCTTCCACCTGTTTATACTTATCTATCCGGTCCATGAGCTGACGCATATCTACCGCGGCCTTCATTGTTAAAGACTTCCTTAACCCATGCTCCGAGGGTAGACCCACCTTGAAAGTCCTCACGGCTACATCCTCCACATCTCCATCAATTTCATTATACGTTTCCCAATATCGGTCGGAATAGGTTTTGAGTGTTTCGCCTTCCCTCATAGACATAGACAATAGAGCATCCAAGGGTTTTGGAATCCTAGTACAAGCTATGAACCTTGCTCCAAATGCCCTAGTTAATTCCTCAAAAGACTTCAAAGAACCTTCTGCCAAAGCATCAAACCACCTCATAGCCACGGCCCCCAGACTAGAGGGAAAAACTCTGCACATCAATGCCTCATTATTCGAATAAACGGCCATCTTCTGACTAAAATGACTAACATGCTCTACAGGGTCAGTTCTCCCGTTATACATAGTAAAGATGGGTTGTGAAAACCTACGAGGTAGCTTTGCCCTATTTATCCTGGCTACAAAAGGGGATTTGGAAATTTGTCTCAAGGCTTTACCCATTGCATCACTCCCGTCATCACGATGTACCCCATCGGTATCAGGCATCCTTGTCTCCTTCCGCTGCTCTGCCCTAACGTCTGAAGACACACTGACACGGGTAACACTTCGAGTAGGCGCAAATACTGGGGGACCCCTTCCTTTGAGGTTTTTTCCGAACTGTCACTGGAAGAACTAGCGTTACTGTTACGCCTCCGCTTCCTCCTATCCACGCACTTGCGTAAGTAAGCTATCTCAGATTGCATCTGTTGCAATACATCGTCGCGAGACATATGTCCATCAGTCAGTGATTGCTGCTCAACCCCCTGACTGCCATCATATGCTTTCACCACTCCTGAGGTATGTCCCTTCCCTTTGTCACGTTGGAGACTTACCGCTACGTCCCTGCTTCGTGAACTTACTGATTCCTCCCCTTCTAGGTACGCTTCAGCCATCTATTCTTATACTACGTTGTTGTTCCCACAAACGGCGCCAATTGTAAGGACCTAAAAATTCACAAAACTCGTTAAAACGCCTCCTGCTAGTTTCCTGATCAAAGATCCTTATACAATATATTTGGTAGAGAGGGTCCAACAACAAAAAGTCCACCTCTCCATCTCTCTCAGCCTCTATTTATATAATTCGTTCCTCTCATCTCAACCTTACACCTTGCCATCTATCAAACTTTTCCTCTCGACACCTGTCTGTCGGTAACAGAACAAAATTCTAACTCTGCGTTATACACTGTTCAGGTCATGTCTTCATTAATGCAACGGACAAAGCTGGTATTTCTTCATTAATGCGGCCAGAAAGGTTGGTGCCAGTCATTCAACGTAATCTTCTAGGTTATCCTGCCACATTCAGATATGTGCAATATGCCCCTTATGTCACCAGTGTCCATGCCACCTCTTCTTCGGGTATCGTCAGGTGAATTTTCTTATTCCTTTATATTATCTAGCTTGCTGCATGTCAGCCTTCCCTTCCTCGGGTCCTCGGGCTCCTGGGTCCTCGGCACTAGAAAAAAAAATTTGTCCTACTGTACATAGCACGCTATTAAAAAAATATTTATGTCTGGACCTATAGCCGCGTTTTGATAAACGCGGCTATAGTCCGGACGTAAAACGCAGCTCAAAGCACTAGAAACGCGGCTTTAGACCTAGCCTATGGCCGCGTTTAACAAAACGCAGCTATAGGTTGGGTCTGAAGCCACGTTTCTGGGAAACGGGGCTATAGGTTTGGTCTATAGCCGTGTTTCTTTTAAACGGGGCTATAGGTCAAGTATAGCCGCTTTTTTTTATAAACGCAGCTAAAAAATGCGGCTATAGCGCGCGTTTTTTGTAGTGTGCAATTCATATGGTCTGTTAACAATAACAGCTCCACATGCCCTGGCAAAAAATTTCCCAAAGCAAAAAATTTCTAGTCATTATCAGACCAAGTTCAATGTAACCAGCTAAAGTTGCGTCCATTACTCTTGTTGATCGTAAGTTTGTTAGAACAATTAGACAAGACATTAGCAAAGCAGTACAGAAACGTGACATGAACTGAAGGTTTAGGAATATTCTTTTGAAAAACAAATTCAGATAAATCAGAAAATAACGCAATTTGAACAAATACTATTCACCTTCAAGAAGCAAAAGAGGCGTTTGGATATATTGACCAAGTCAGTGATATAGCCAAACATAAACTCTCTTAGTTTAGGATAGGAAAAAATATCAAATAAAATTTGTGAAAAGTAAAAACAAGATAGTTAATAAACCTCTTTTCGAAGCTTAACTGAAAATAAAGATTTCTCCCAAATTTGAGCCCTTAGTGCACAAAGCTCATATTCCATGTCAATCACCTGCAAACAGAACGCATCTCTTCATAATTTGAAAAGGTAAAATCTATCTCAAACTACATAAGTGAACCACAGATGAGTAACTAAAAAATATCAGAAATTATGCAGGGGAAGGCATATCCTTATTATGTCAACAATAATGAAATATGAATAGAATGAACTTATTGCTAAAGAATGCTCAAAAAATTTTCAGTTAACAGCATACATCATTATTACCTATTTGGCGTAAAATGAAAATAAATGGTAGACCTACCAATTTTGCGTTTTTTAAGCCTTGTGTAATGTTTGGGCGGGGGAGGAGGCTGCGAGGTATCATCCTCAGGCTCATCATCGTGCTGCAAAGACATTAGATGCATACAATCAATTTTCGGTGTAATGATAAGAATTAAGTCAACTGCAAAATATATCACTACATTGTAATTAATGTTATCATGCCATAGAGCTGCCTTTGTGTCTTATTTTGTGTCCACCTATCCTACAAGAAGGTGTTCTTCTAGCGCATTGCAGTCTACATCGTGGAGGTGAGGGCTGATGAGGGGGATGCTCATCCAGTACATCAGTATCTTGATGTAGAGTGTCAATCCCAACTGGAGGTCCTAGAGGGTTGGCTAAGGATGAGGTAAGTGGGTAATGCAGCTCTGTATAGAGAATAGAGGCCGGGAGCGAGAATCATTGTCATGGGTTCAGTACGGGGTGGGTCTATGGGCAAAGTGGGTGCATTGGAACTGGTGGGTGGGTGGGTATGAGGGTGTCTCAAGGTGCATAGGAGGGGTCAAATTAAATTCAATACCAAGATCAAAATTGGGCTGCGAAGGTGGGGTCAGTGAAGAGACCTTGGGTTGAGGAGACGCATCTAGGATAGGTGGAGGGACCTCGGGCTAAGGAGATGCGTGCGGGATGGGTGCAAGTATCTAAGGACTAGTTACAACCTAAGGGGTTATTGCACGCTGACCACGGCCCCTAGCTGCGCTTGTGCTTGGGCTTGCAGTAGCACGCTGACCATAGCTTGGTGTAATTAGGAGTGCTGTGCTTGTGCTTGGGGTTGCAGTAGCTGCTGATTTAGTCTCATGCCCATTGTTTACCTGCCCATTTGCTGCAGCAACATGGCCAAGCTCATCCACAGCCTCTGGGACATCCAAGACGTGCTTGTGTCCTGGGCTGCCTACAGGAAGCAGCTTCAACAACGCTAAATGGCTTTCAATCTGAAACAGAAAAGAACCAGTAGGATCAGATTTGAAATTATATATCAATTACAGAATGTATATATTAGTACTTAGTAATTGATAATATTAGTAATATTCCAAATCCAAAGAAAGAAATCAATTGATTCTACATTCATACATCTATTGAAGAAGAAAAAAAAGGCAATAAAATCTAATTAGAACACATTACCATTATATCTAATTTAGTGTTGTTGCAGTCGACATATTTTCGAGTGATCGGATGGTACCGGCGGTAATAGGCATGATCGCGGGGCATCTCACCAATCTGAGGAGGTGCATGGCATACTCGTTATTGTCAAATATCCCATTCTCGGATATACGCTACGTGTACCTCCCTCCAATTTTTATCCACCTTCCCACACAAGTCTATTGCATGCAGTCTTTTATGGGTGTCAACATAAGCAGGCTTGGCTTGCGCCAACCCAAACTGTTGAAGGACACAATCTAGGTGGTGTGTCTTTACTATGCAAAAACACACAAATGACACCCTTGCCCTCTACATATCCCTCCCCTCCAATGCAGAAGGCAAGAAGGTGGTCTAAGTCTACCTCATATGGCTGCCACATAATCTACAATAGAAACAAAAAACAATTATAATAACATCTTAAAATGTGAAACAAAATTCAATAACAAAATGTGACAGTGAACATGGTCTAAAAAGTCAAGATGATAGTGAACATGGTCTAAAATGTGACAGTGAGGTAAAAATCTTTTTAATCACAAAAGTCAACATGTCCAAATAAAATTCACTCTCTTCAAATTGTGCCCAAATTGTAAATAATTTTTAGTTGACTGTAAAATAAGCCCCCTTATGCCTTCACACCCCCCCCCTCCCCCTCCCCCTTTACCCCTAACCCATCACTAGACCCAAAGTAGACTTTCCAAAATCACCTTTCACTCATATGACAAGGACAAAGTTCAATTCTCAAAGCAGCTAATTTGGGAGCAAGATATTGTATAGCCAAAACATGCTCTTCTTGGGCTTTAGACATGTCAAAATCTATAAAAAGAAAGGAAAAAGAAAGCTGTAAGAATGTAGCATGAATCATCAAAATACACGCTTAAGAATTATCTCTACAGCAACTGAAATAGAGCAGCACAGCTGATTACAACAAAACATAGTATTTTTCTGCACATTGTTTTAAATTTTGGTATGGTAAGAATTGACAACTGCATTTTCTTTACCCTAAGCAAAAATTATGTCACAAATATTTTTTCAGTTAATAAGCAGTCAAGCACATCATGTTATGTTATGTTTAACACTAGCACTAATTTCCTATTTCCTAATCTGCATCATTCTATAAGCTGTGTTATCCATTTTTTCTCCAAGTACACTAATGCAAGAAAAAGATTTGTCAAGAAACCTCTTATTCCACTATCAGATTCACACATAGCAATTATTTCACTCCTTAAGAAGAATCAAAATGATGATAAAAGATTGATTGATGAATTCCATTAGTTCACAGTTTGGTTGGTGATTATCATTTATCAGTCGTCTGATCAATCCAAACAATTATGGCATTTGGAATTTGGTTTATTTGTTTTATTTTTAATAATTTATATAATTAATGAAATAAACTTTAAAACTGACCTTTGTCCTTAAACTTTGGTTTATTTGATTACAATTGACCTTTGTCCTTAAAACTGAATTACTGATAATGATATTTGTTCTCTCTTGTTGAGTTTAAAACTTTTTTTTTTTTTTAAATATGTGAAGCCAAATTGCCTTATCTGGTTTCTTAACTTTGGTTACTATAACACGGTGCAGATTTTTATCCCCGTCTACAATGTTGTGCCACAACCACAAATGGCAACATAGCAAGGTGGAGGGTCAGAACTGCCATGCAATCAAGACCCAACAGGTGCACGTGTAATAGTATATATGCATATGCACAGACAAGAATAAGATTAAAAAATTAAATTAAATAACAAATTTTAAAAAGGAAAAGATTAGGGAACTTTGATATGTAAGATTACGAAGCCCAAAAATCTATTTGGTAGCTAAGAAGATAAAAGAAAAGGAAATTCTATATCTCATGTTCAAAAAAACAAAAAGTTCTCCTGAACAGTATAAAGAAGAGCCTAACCCCAACTATTCTAAACGCATTTTGTAAGAATTTCTTTTCCTTTTTCTTAATATTCATTTCATTAGGTTCAAATGTTTAAATCCCATTTTCTTTTCTCTTCCCACCAACCAAACACAACTAGCTATACATACATATCTAAATACTTATTTTTTAAAAGAAAATAGGGCTTTCTGCTTAAAAAGCTGAAGAATTTTTTTTTTTTAATAAATGGCTAAGGGGGTGTTTGGGAATTTTATTTCCAAATAACATTAAATATAAAACAATTTAGTTAGTTGTCACATTTCAAAATAATGTTAAAAACTAGCATCTCGAGTTCCCAGATAAAACTCGAGTTTTTAAGATTCGATTTGTAAACGGGAGAAGCTGATGTGGAAGTAAATCCACATGGAACTCGAGTTTTAAAGACTCGAGTTTCACTTTTTAAAACTCGAGTTTGAAAGACTCGAGTTTTACTTCTTCTTCCTCGCATTCATTTGAGTTCTTCTTTGTGCAGATAAGACCACCCAGCGTTCAATCAGATCGTTCTTGTTCTTCGTCAGATCGTTGAAGACCACCCAGCGTTCAATCAGATCGTTCCACTTTGTCAAATCGTTCGTCTTCTCTGTTCGTCTCTATTTGCCCAGCGATCGTTCCTGATCTCCGTCAGATCAGTGAAGACCACCCAACATTCAATCAGATCGTTTTCTTCGTCAAATCGTTTGTCTTCTCTGTTCGTCTTTGTACACCTAGCGTTCGTCTCTATTGCATTTGTCTCTGTTCTTCATCAGATTGTTCCTTCGTCGTTCTTCTTGTCCTTCAAGTGTGAGGCTCTTTAAGTACCAAAATCGAGTCTTAGAGAGTCGTTTTTGCTTTTTAGAACTCGAGTCTTAAAGACTCGAGATCTATGTGGTATTTTCTATCCAGCTCATCCAGCACAAACTCGCAAAGCGAGTCTCTAAGACTCAAGTTTTAATATAGATCTCGAGTTTTAGAAACTCGAGATGCTAGTTTGTTTATTTAATTCAAACACATGTTAACTTGCTACATTGTGGACCCTTACACAACTAGTCTGCAAATATCCCTGGGTGTTTGGTGGTTGTTTTTAAAACAACTATTTTCAGTTTTTAAACAATATTTCAAGCATTTTCATATTTTTTTACCAACGTGTATTTTCATAAATATTTTCAAACAACAATTTTCAGTTTTTATTCACATGTACGAAACTGGACCTGGCACTTTGATTGAAAACCTTAATTTAGTTTCTTTTCCCTCGCCTTTTCTCATCTACCAAAGACATCATCACCAATATCGCATATTCTCAGCAACCAAATAGACAGTTCAGCTCACAATATTTCTCAGAGCAATATATTCAAACACGTAGTGCGCACAAGATATTCAACAAAAACCGATTATAGAACTGACAAGAGTTAACTCAGAATCAAAACCCCAAGTCCAAAATCAAACAAAACCCAGATGAAATCAACAAGAACAAACTCCAAAACTAACCTCCAAGACCCCATAGAAAAATCAAGATGAGAAAAAAAACCCCCCAAAACTACTAACCTCCAAAACCCAATAGGAATCAACAAGCGGAAAAAAACAATTGAAACACAGTGCAAAACCAAAAGTAACGAACCTGTTTCTCAGCTTAGGATCTCAATGACATGCCTCTGTCACTGTGAGCTCTCACTTTGAGATTTATCCTAGCTGAATACATTTGAAAGTAAAAAAGCACTTCCATATGTACTTCCAGGTTTATGACAAAGGACCACCTTTATAAGACATTTTCGAAGTTGATGATCACTAATTAAGCCTAATTTTTTCCCCTGTTTTTACATAATTCACCATGATCTAATATGCATGGCATATTAAGCTTTTGCTCAAGTTTTGAGCCAGATCTAAATTGTATTCAAATTTTGGTTTAGAACTAACATGACAAAATTATTTTCCACGTCTATATTTTCCCTAATTATGAAAGTTCTTTGTACATTACACACACCTTTGCTTTCGCAAGATATATACATAAAGATTGAATGGTAAGTGGTACTCCTAATTTTCTTGATCAATTGATTTTGCCTTTGTTTTTTTTCAGACAATTAATAATAATAATAATTTTTATTTAGCAAAACCAAACAGTATTTTTGCATATTATTATTTGGCTTAGCTGCATTCTAACTAATTGCTCACGAGAGTAGACCAATGCCATGTTGGATGGCCTATTCTTCAGGCTTGGCACCTGCACCTACCTACAATTACAAGCGAATAAGATAAGATAAGATAAAACGCTTGGTTACTAAGAAGAGTACATTGTATAACATAGTGAATATTATGAAAATACTTAAATGCAAGTGAAGCTTTTGGTGCTGGGCCATAATCACATCCAGGTGGGGGCTCTATCTTCGGGCACAAGAATGGGAACCTCGCCTATGCCTAATATTGGACCAATTGCATCGCCCCACCAATCTGTGAATGATCTTTATGGCTTGCCCGACACAACTCTTTATAAAACCATGCCAGGCACGCACTACCCCAACTATATTGTGGTGGATCATAAAGGTTCCGTAGGAACTCCAAGAACATTAGATACACCCTATTTCCTGACTTGTCCATGAAATCGTATCCCCTAGTAATGTTAAAATATAGCATTGGGCATACTGATGTATCTAAATTTTTGTTGCATCATGAGACAATGGCTCTGTAATGCGCTCAACAAGCCGGTTGATGAGAATTTTTTGCCCCACCAAAGTTTTGTTGTCATTCTCTGGAACTTGAAAATTAAGCAACTTCGTACACATAATCCTCCAACCCCCACCCCCCCCCATCAGTTGACCCAACCAAGACCTCACCGTCTATAGAAAGTCCCAAAATGACCTCGACATCTTGGAGGGTGATTGACATCTCACCATGTGGAAGATGGAATGTATGTGTTTCCGGCCGCCATCACTCAACTAGGGCTGATATTAGGCCATGATCTATCTCTCTGAACAGGGCCCTATACAATCCTTCTAGCCCCACCAACTTGATAATATCTATCACCTAATTGTCCAGCATCGATATCTTTGCCATCTCCTTAGAGCGACCATGGCAATCAAGTGGGCCCAAGTCCTGCAAAATCGATAAAAATTAAAGCGATTGTTAGAACTAGATATACAACTTTGAAAGAACTTGCTAAAAGTCAAAGAGTACTTAAATTTAAAGCGGTTGTTAGAACTAGATATTTCACCTTGCCATTCCAAATATTGGTTGATCGATGATTTGGTTGTTGCGTCAACACTGAGGTATCAATGGGACCAAAGTGCACAATCTCTGGTTCCTCACTGATCCGAGGGTCCATACTGCAAAGAGTGCTACTGTGAGGCCATTTAAACCAATCATAACATTTATGATCGATGATTTTACAAAGTAAGGAGAATGTCTGAAAAGCAGATTTCAAACAAGTATGCCGATAGTATATAATAAAAGCAGATTTAATTATATCATACGAAAAAAAAATCATACAAGAATGAAGAAACTAAGTAAATTCAATCATAATTTGACCCCAATGTTACTAGATAGAGTCCAAATAACACATGAGAGAACCAGCATCGTGCCCGAAAAAAAAAAAATTCAATACAAAACATAGATCCCAACTAAACTAAACTAAAAGCATGAACCATACTCACACTTGTCTTGTTGTCTGAACACTGCCACATAATGTCTATGAATCCAAAAACTATCATTACAAAAAGGCAAATAATCCTCATAAATTTTCACATGGGGCACCATGAACCTATGAAAATTATTAGTAAAATGTTTGATTATAAAAAATAAAAAAAAAAGATTATTAGTAAAATTTTTATCACATGGGGCATCATGAATTTATGAAAATTGAGTACGCAGCTAGTGGCCTAACTAGACAAGCATGTGGTGTATTTCTTTTAAAATTGTGTAATGGTGTGAACAGTGAAATCGCTACTTTAGGAATGATAGTAATATGTCACCTTATCAGAGTACAACAACAAAATTATGGACTAAACATACTCCCCTATTATACTCACTGTCAATACATTTATATATTCCAAACAACCACATGGGCCAATGTTCTCCAAAGTAGCTTTGACCTAAGCCATAGCACGCCCTGGTCTACAATGCCACCCCACTTGTGGTACCCAACTTTATACTTTTGCACCATTAGAGTTGGACTTTAATGATATGTGATTGAGATCAAGTATAAGATTTAAGGTTTTATATTATTATATGCAATTTTTTTCAATGGCTGAGATTAAGAGTTAGAAAAACTATTCTCAAACTCAACTATTGAATAAAAATTTAAAAAAGAATAAAAATAAATAAGGAAATAAAATTATGTTAACTTGTGAGAAGAATGAGAGTAATTACAAATGGTGTAATATTGCATCTGATCTCATTCCAACAATACAATATCTCAAGTTCACCTACTAGATAAAAGGGACTTTTGTAACATATTTATTATTTTTTTAGAAAGTTGAATCAATTTTAAATAAGTGAAGTTTGAATCGGTTGTACTTAAAAAAATAATAATAATATTGCTTTGAAAAACATTACCTAATATGCCAAATAAACCAACTGTATTTTAAGCTTAAACAACTGAGCACTCATTAAGACCACAACAATATATAATTCAATTTCCTTCAAACAAATAACCTTCTGATGGATTTGGATGTTGTAGCCATTCCCAAAAGCCTTGCAATTTTTCCCAAATTTCACAAAAAAATTGTATACGTAAAAGCTATCATTACATAAGCTCTTGCTTCAATGTAAGTCTAGGATCACAAAAATTTTCACAAATTGCTTGTGCCTACTGAGATTAATGTATATAATCATAAGTTGTGAAAAAAAGAAATTGTATCCTAGAATTGCTCTTCATTCTTTAGGCTTGAGTGTGCAACATGTCTATTTCTTTTCTGCTTCAAGAGGCTTAACATGTTCTAATTTGACCATATTTGCAGTGGGAATATAGTTTTAAAAGAGGAATCCACAAAGACATAGTCCAGACAAAGTTTCAAGAATATGAAAATTAAAAAGCTAACTCTAATACCCTTAGAAACTCTAATACCCAACTCAAAATCATTTCTTTCCAGCATTTTTTCCATTAATCAAACACACCAATTAACAACAGCCAAACAAAAAAGGGTACAAACCAAATAAAATCCATCAAATATAATTCATCAAATATGGTTGTCCATTTAAACCAAAAATATAAGGTGCCCTTAACATTAGTGATACAAATACAACAAGATACATCAAAATTATAGAAATTTATATAAACTACTTTGTAATAAGCAAATACAAGGAACAAAGATCACTTATCCAAAGTGAAATTCCTTTCTAAATTTACATCACTAAATGACCCAAATAATAGTTACAACAGCTGAAGAGAAACAACTCTAAGACAGCTGGAAAAGTAACCTTTGATGAAAAGTGAAAAAACTTACCTTAAGGAGGATTTTGACTGAGGGTCTTTGGGCCCCCGATGAGAGGAGTATTTCTGTTAGAATGAGTGAGTGTCTCCAGTGTTTGGGTGTCTGAATGTGTGCCGGTGTCTAAAGGATGAGAGTTTTTGAAAGAGGAGAGTGTTGAGGGTGAGATTGAGTGATTTAGGTGGGTTTCAATGTCTAAAGGAAGAGAGTGTTTGATGGGGAGAGTGTTTGATTTGGGTGTCTAAGAGTGAGTTTGTGTTTGAAAGCTAGAGAGTGACGAGTAAGGAAGTGTTTGAAAGTTTGAGTGTTTGAAAGGGAGTGTGACGAGTAAGGTCTGAAAGTAGGATTTTAAGTGGTCAGAAAACGAGTTTTTGTAACTCGAGTTTAAAAGCGAGTTTTATAAACTCAATTTCCACGTGGAAAATTTTCTCCACATCATTGTATGAAAAATCCCTAACTCGAGTATTAGTAGCTCAAGTTTTGCATTGATCTCAAGTTTTAAAGACTCAAGATACTAGTTTCCCAGATTGTTTCTAAAATTGACAACTAATGAAATTG
Organism: Castanea mollissima; assembly: GCA_014183005.1. Classification (NCBI taxonomy): domain Eukaryota; kingdom Viridiplantae; phylum Streptophyta; class Magnoliopsida; order Fagales; family Fagaceae; genus Castanea; species Castanea mollissima. The sequence continues at coordinate 35,842,026 of JACAVU010000004.1, read as the reverse complement.
TTAGCAATTTAAGGTTAATTGGAAAAAAAATTGTTTCAAGGGTATTTTGGTTGTTTGAGAGGTTTTTAGGTATTTTGGGTCATTTTAAAGGTTTAAAGGTTTTTATTTTTATTTTTTTGTAATGTTATTTTAGTGGCTCTAGGAATTTGCGGGAATTTTGGTCATTTCTGAGGTTTTAAGGGTATTTTAGAGATTTGGAGTATATTTTAGTCATTTTTTGTGGTTGCCATGGTATTTTGATCTTTTTAGAGATTTTGGGGGTATTTTAGAGGTTTTATTAAATATTATTTTTGTCATTCTCTTAAGTAAAATAATTTTTTTTTGGTATGAGAAATTTTGTTAATTGTATAAGTTATTATATCCCACCAATAATTAATGTAAAATTACACCTATTTAATAAGGTGATAGTGGGGAGTAGAAGAATCCTCATCCAAGCTTTAAGCCCAATAAGGGACTGGGCTAGGCCTGTATGCTTGAAGGAAGTTCCAGAGGGCAACGGGCTGTGAGAAAGAGGGAGCTAAACCATCCCCTGTACCCTAGAAAGGAAAACACCATAGGAAAATGGTTCCCATGGAAAAGGTGAGGAATTAACCCTACTTAGAACAAGGTGCATAGATGATCCACATGAAGCTCCTAGATGAAACCCATCACCACGGGAAACTTCCAAAACATGCAAGAAGGTTGAAGATTTTTACCTCTGCATCAATTTGTGAGCCTTTACCTAACCTCTGCTGCATTAAGTACATATGAGATAACTTGAATAGGAAAAATATCCCCCAAAAGGCAGAGTTTGAGGATAAGGGAGGGGAGGAAATTGATAAAGTAAGAAAAATATCCCTAAGTATTGAGTTGGCAAAAGGATAGTTGAAAGGATAAGGACAAGAAGTACCCCTATTAATAAGGAGGGAGAAAGAGAAGAGGGGGATCTAGGAGCTTGGGAAAAAAATGGGTGATCAATCTTATAAGTGTGAAAGTGTGTAACACCATAGGGTAAGATTTTCCCTTCCAGCTTAGGGCCAATATCTATGAGATGGTTTGATGGGATGGAAAAAGGATCTATCCGAGGGTATGATAAGCTAATTAGAGCGTTCGGGGCAAGATTTATGACGTGCAGTAGAACCTTGAAGCCTTTCACCTCACTCCGTACAATGGTTATGAAGGAGGGGGAAACCCTTAGAGCGTGTTTGGATCGCTACTGGGAGTTGTATAATGAGATCGAGGGAGATAATGGAGGAATTGAAGCCAGTACTTTTAAAGTGGGGCTTTCTATTGATTTTAACTTAAGAGCTTCTTTGGCCTTGAAGCCAGTAACGGATATGAATAATTTGATGGCAGAAGTGGAAGAGTAAAGAGGTTAAAAGATGACCTGTTGTAGAATAAACAGGGGCTCATAGGGGTAATACACACCGCCAGTCAGCGAGTGGAGATTGTTAAAAGTCCACCTTGGATATTGGTTGTGGGTTCCGCTTTTAACCCAGAATTAGATGGCCACGTGCCCAAGAAGGAGCACTGGGAAGATGAGTGCATTGGCTTTACAAGAAAGACCTCAACGACATTCTTCAGCCCCATTAAGATACACTGGTAGTAACGTTGCAGATTAGGGGCTTTTATGTCAGGAGGGTTATGATAGATCAAGGAAGTGGGGCAGAAATAATGTATCCTAACTTGTATGAAGGGTTAGGGTTTACCCTTGAGGATTTGACAAAGTATGATAGTCCCTTGGTAGCTTTTGATGGAACTTTTGTTATGCCAGCTAGGCAGGTGACTCTCCTTGTGGAAGTGGAAGGAAGGAAGGAAATGGTCAACTTTATAGTGGTACATTCCTATTCCCCATATACAGTAATCCTTAGACGTCCTTAAAGCCATGCTATGGGTGCAGTACCTTCATCTTTGCATCAAAAGGTTAAATTTCCGACCGAGCAAGGTATTGCAAAAGTGCGTGGAGATCAAAGTGTTACTCGAAGATGTCAGGTAGCTACCATGGGACATAAGAAGGAGGAAAATTTTGAACCAGAAGTTCCTTTGTAGCAGTTATAGTCTCCCCCCGAGGACACTTGTGACCGATTGGAGAAAATACAAATTGACCTTGGTGATAAATACTTTCAGGTATGAATGAACCTCCCTACCTCAGAAAAAGTATAATTAATTTTGTTTTTGGTAAGCAAACTGGATGTATTTGCATGGAGTCCATGTGAAGCACCCGGGGTGGATCCAAATTTTATTTGTCATTGACTTAATGTTGACCCCTGGTGTCCACTGAAGAAGCAGAGACCTCGTAGGTCCTCGAATGTACATATCAGAGTAGTAAAGGAAGAGGTAGATAGACTCAAAGAAGTTGGGCAAATTGAGGTCTTTTATCTCGAGTGGTTAGCTAACACGATAGTGGTGAAAAAGAATAATGGAAAGTGGCGAGTATGCGTGGACTTCACAGATTTGAACAAGGCATGTTCGAAAGACCCTTTTCCCATACCAAAAATAGATTAGCTTATTGATGCAACTTTTTGGCACCCTTGGATAAATTTTCTTGATGTGTTTCAGGGGTATCATTAGATAGCTTTGGCCCTTGAAAACCAAGAGAAAACCTCTTTCATTGCACCTACTGGTAATTTTCATTACAAAGTTATGCCATTCAGTTTGAAGAATGCGAGGTCCACTTATCAGCGAATGGTGACCAAGATGTTTAAAGAGCAGTTGGGAAGGAATATGGAGGCTTACATAGATGACATGGTGGTAAAGAGTAAGGTCGTGGAAGGTCACCCTATCGATTTTGCGGAAACCTTTGAGACATTGTGAAAGTGCTATCTGAAATTGAATGCTTCTAAGTGTGACTTTGGGGTCAGCTCGGGAAAGTTTTTGGGGTATCTGGTAACTCACCAAGGCAGTGAAGCAAACCTAGATCAGATTGTAGCCTTGCAAAATTTGAGGTCATTAAGAAACCCTAAGGAAGTTCAACGACTTACTAGGATGAATGCTGCTCTTAATCGGTTCATTTCATGGTCTGTGGATAAGTGTCAGAATTTTTTCCAATTGCTGAATAAATGGAAGGACTTTCAATGGATAGATGAGTATCAATACGCTTTCGATGAGCTTAATTTATATTTATCTCATGCTCCCATCTTGTTAAGACCAGTTCTTGGAGAGACATTGTACATGTACCTATATGTGATAGATCATGCGATCAGTGCGGTCTTGTTAAGGCTAGACTAGGGAGTTCAAAACCTAATCTTTTATATTAGTAAAACACCTGTGGAAGTTGAAACACACTACTTACCATTGGAGAAAGCTGCACTCGCAATAATCCATATTGTACGAAAGTTGCCCCCATTACTTTTAAGCTCATATTGTAGTTGTGTTGACTAAGCATCCTTTATACATTACTTAGAAGGCTTGACTTCACGGGAAGGATAGACAAATGGGGGGCTTTTGTTAGGGTTTATGCCCTAAAATCCAATTTATTAGCATGTCATAAATAATTAAATTGTTTAATTATATGAGACTATTTATAAATGAACTAATGGGACATTATCATAGTCCATAAGATGTGTTGTATGTGATTTAGTCACAAAATATGTAAATCACAAGTTCCTTGTAAACTCAAAATATAATTCGTAGTCGGTGATGAAAATGGGTGTTTCATCTGCAAAGACTATAATATATCAACTAAGATGATTTGTCTTGATCATGGAAGTGGAGATTTCTAGTTGGTATGTTGATATATTTTAAGAGTTAAGACATATTGAACTGGACCGCTGTGAGATTTATTATTCTCATAACAACTGTCAAATAAATAATAAATCTCACGACTTCTATTTACATCAACTCTAAATCCTGAGAGAATAATAGACCTGATCATGAGATGTAGGCTGCTTTGATATATCAGGAGTGAGATCTATTAGTCACGGTCAAAACCTCAGTATTTTGGGCAGGCGCATTTAGTGTTGATGGAACATATATTTTCAAGATGGAATTCATAATCTCTTAACGGAGATATAAAATATTTCCTTGAGATAAGTTTAATGGGTTTAGTTATTCAGAGTGTTGGGCCCAAGCACTTTAGTAAGGAGTTACTAAAGTATATATTTATGAAATTGAATTTCATAAATATATGATGAATAACATAAATGATTAAACCGGGTATTTAAGGATTAAGATGTAGTAATCTTCAAAGTGACAGTCTATATTTATGACTTTGTATTACTACGAATATTTTAATGAAGGGGTTGAATGTATAATAAAGTCTTGGGATATAATTTATTAATAAGACTTAGAGTGCAATTATATTTATATAGTGGTATTAAATATAATTAATGGTAACTTTGGAGTTGTCAAGAGTTAACGAAAAAACCCAAGGCCCATTGGAGCTAGTGTCTTATTGGTCTCTTTTGGTCCCATTCCAAGCCATACACTAAAGCCCAATTGGAAAGGCCAAATAGGCCAGCCCAATTAGATAATCAGTTAGTTATAAATGGAGAAACATACAAAATTTTTATTAATGACAATAAGAAATAGTGTGTATGTGAGAGTGAGACATACTTTCATTCTCCCTTTGAAAACTAACTGAGAGACCACACATCTTGGGCGTAAAATGGAATTGGAGTGAAGGTTAAAAGTATTCTCAGATACTTCAATCTTTGGTTTTGAATTTCACCACACCAAGGTACGCTATCTTATTCTTAAATTCTGAAATTTACATAGTGCACGTTATCAATCATGAATGAAATAGATCATTATATATTGCTTCCGCTATGTATTTTGTATGAGATACAAAACTAGTTTTTTCCTACAATTGATATTAGAGTCAGGCTTTCATCTCATGATAGTATAATATGTGATTGAATTTTAGAATTTAAGAAAACCATTATCTTTGTTTTTTCAATTTTCTACATCACGTGGATATAAAGAATAAAAGAAAAACAGTTGCATTTTGATATCTTAAAGGAATTCATTTGAATCCTTGTTATATAAGAATGATTTAAGACCATTTTGGTTATATAGATTGTACAATTGCAAACTTCTGGATGATAAATATATGACTTGGCCATTAGCATGCATTGAATACTTCCATATTGAATTCGTACGTATATATTGCAAATGGAAGTAACTGTTTGTAACTGTAATATGCATGCACGGCTTGGATTTTTTCATTGCACCGTTTGGCTTGGAGTTCAATTGCATGGTTTGCATGGCTTGGACTTTAATGTAGGGAATGCATGGCTTGAACTAATATACATGGCTTGGCCATCTTATAATCTTGCATATATTAAAGCATTGGTTGATACGGATTGGTTGATACAGATTAAAGCATGAATTCTATCAATCTGAATTCTATATATATAATGTAATAATTATATATTACATATATTAATTTGAATATTATATTATATATAATATAATATGGATTCTTATATGTAATAAGGGTTTTTATTACGTTATATATATTTTTATATATTAATGCTAGGATTATGAAATTTATTCCTAATGAGATTAGGATTATGTTTTCAATGGTTTTCTAGCATTATTAGGGTTCTTGATGATGATCTTGAAAACCTTAAAGTTTGATATGTAAATCTTCGTTGATAAAATCAAAAGTGTTTTTGATGGAAGAACAATGAAGATGCCAAAAACGGCTACTTGAAAATTCTGAAAAATTCAGTTTTGTGAGTTTTGATCGATCAAGAATTCCTTTCGACCAATCAAAGGCACTGAATTTTGAATTTTCACTTGTTTTTGACTAACTGTTAAAACTTTGATAAAAAAAAGCAAGGTTATGTGATTAATTTCACAGTCCTTAGAAGTTAAGGACATACATTACACATGTATCTAACTAAAAGACCTAATGAGATCAATGGTATTAGTTAAGTAGAACTCTTAGTCCTAAATAGTTTGGGACTTTTCTTTTTGTAAACATTCTAATGAGATTGGAATTGTTTTATGATTGAAAGTCCTTAATTTATTTTAATTAGAAGTTTTAATGAGATTAAAACTTAATTAAAATTTATATAGTTTCTAATGAGATTAGAATACTTTATCTAGTAAATTAAGGATAGAGTTCTTTATAACTAATTTTTGATCCATTAGGGTTTAAGGAATCCTAAATAGTTTAGCACTTCCATTTTAGTTAGTGATTCTAATGAGATTAGAGTCTTCAACAAGTGCAAGGTTATTAGTTGTGATGGGATCACTATTATTTTAAAAAAAACCCAAATAATGAGTGGGAGCGCTAAAATAACCTTTTTGTTAAGTTTATTGTAATGTGAATAGATACCATGTCTTGACTTCGAGTCTTGCATTCCATGCGGAGAGTATTTGCTTCATGGGTTAAAAGGTTAAACTTCTTTGTGATTGCGTGAAAGTTCGTTACGTTATTGTCACGTGACTTAGTTACATCACATTGAATTTAACAATTAAACACATTTAATGTGTAGGGTTAAAATTGTGATTAGATCACAATGATTTCAAAACAATTCACTTGTTTTAAAATTTCTAGTGGGAGAGAGATACAAGGGTTGGATCTTACGGCCTCCATTATCGGTTCATAGTAGTGTGGGTAGGCACCTTGTCTTGGCATATATGCCTCGCGATCCCAAAGGAGGGTGTTTACTTCATAGTACTACAAGATTGAATTTACTCATTTAAAGTTGTGTGAACAAGTACCTCGTCTTGGTGTATATGCCTCGTGATCCCAAAGGAGGGTGTTTTGTTTCATGGTACTACAAGTTTAAACACTATAAGGGAGATAAAATGTGGCTACACATGATTCTAGATAATGGTGTACACTAGACTAAGTATAATGTTAACCTCCCAAAGGAGCTATGTCATTATTACTTAGAGGCTGAAGGAAAAATGACAAATTATTTTTGTTTGGTAAGAGTTACCATGATATCATTAATAATGAGAATATTTCTCATCTAATCATAGTAATTGGTATAAACTCGCTACCGAGGAATATTAATTGCAGGATTGGGTTGTCATTGCACCTAATATAATATGGTTTTAGGGTTCCATATTATATGGTTATGGTTGCAAAATATAATGTCCTGGTATTTAAGTTCATAGTCTCAAATTGAATTTGCCATAAATTTTTGTTCTCTAACTACTATTTTACTGAATCACATTAACTAAGAAATAATTTTGGATATGGTACTTAAAGGAGCTGAAGTACATGTTTATGTTTCGATTCAGCATTGTCATAATTTCCTATACATGATACATTTATGGAAGATGGCTTATGATATTATCATAATCTCTATTGAAATGCTAATATGTTACATTGGCTTTTATCTCAAATGTGCTATAGCATGAGACACAAGAGTTAGTACTAGACTTAGACTTTGTATTAAGTCTAAATGAGAAGTTTGGTATGAAATATCATGCTACTAGACGATATTTAATATAAGTCATATTGAGTGCCAAGAAAAGCTTAAGTAGTTCCAATTTTATATCATTTTATGAAAATATTTTCATTTTAAAATGAACTGGAATTCTTGGATGTAGATATTAAATGTTAATCTCATATGGATATGATCCACAAGTCCTTGATAGAATCATTTGATCAATTCAGACTATTTTGAAAATAAATTTTTATTTATTATTTTATCTGAATTGATGACTGAATTCTACGCAAAGGAAGACATCCTTAAAGCTAAGGCTAGAATCAATATGCTTAATTCAAATTCTTAGCCTATACCGAAAGGAAAAGGTGGTAAGAAAAGAAATTAAAATACCAAATAGTTGGGAAGCTATTTGCCCTAGTAGTTGCCAAAAGGGAAATAGACTCAAAAGTATGACCAAAGGAAAGTGTTTCTAGTTTGGTAATGCTAAGCTTTGTCCATGATTGTTTTCCAGATGGAGATTTACATGTTTTACTTTTTAAAGAGAAAATTTCCGTCCTTTGGTATTGTATGTTTGACACTTATGTCTAAATCTTATTAACCTAAATGGTATTCAAGATTGGTGAAAAATGAGCTTTTAGAACCATTATTTGTTAAATTCCCAATCTATGAATTCTATTTAAGAGGATAATATGATCTAGGGTTCCTTTATTGCAAAGGAATATAGTTTCAATGACTTCTTTAAGTCAGTGCATACATGAAGGAGGAATAAGACTCTTTTAGAAATAGTAAAGTACATGATAAGTATTTCCATTTGCTTACTTCTTTTGGAGATATACTCTATGCATTACTATACATTTTCTAAAATTGATTTCAAAAGTTTTTTCCTAGGACATTTGTCAAATTGTGGATTGGGTGAAAACCTAGAATATGATACTTCCACTTTTGGGGATGTCCAGTACTTGTACCAGAAAGAAAGTCTAACAAATTGAAATCAAAAGGTAGAAAAATGTGTGTTTATGTTAGGTATCCAAAAGGAATTGCAAAAGATTGTTTTGATAGTCATAAAGAAGACAAGATGTTTGTAAAGTACAAATACAAAGTTCTTGATGATGATTATGTGAATAATCTTAAAGCTATACATAGAATTTTTCTAGAAGAAATATGTCAGAATTTGTTGAATGACAACTATAAAATAAATTTAGAAATGAGATGGTTGTATTAGATACACCACAAGGAATTATTCTAGATATATAGTTAATACACCAATACAATATCGTAGTGGGAGGATTATCAATTATCCAATAAATTCATATTTTTGGAATAAACTTTTAAAGTCATTCCACAAGGAAATGAATTTGATCATCAGTCCTACGTAGAGGTAATATATGATATAAATATGGATTACTAGATCAAGGTTATGTAAATAGAATTAGATTCTATTTAAAGTCTAGAACTTGTAGAGGAGCCTAATGGCATTAAGCCTATTGTTCTCAAATAGGTCTACAAGAAAAATGAGATTGATAGATTTGAAGGTGCAAACCTTCAAGCTCAAGACTAGTGGTGAAAAGATTTATTCAGAAAGAAATGGTTCGATTATGAAAAGGTTTTTTCACCAATAGTCAAGTTTAACTCTATCTAGATTCTCTTATCCATTATATTTCATTTGGATGAAATATGACAATGGATATTAAGAAAGCTTCTTTTAGTAGCAATCTTGAGGAAGATATCTATATGATGTAACTAGACTTATACATAGCAAAGAAACGGTAGTATTTAGATTGCAAGTTGCTTAAATTCCATTTATGGACTAAAACAAGCATCTAAATCGTAAAATATCATCTTTGATCAAGAAATCAAATTGTTTGATTTTGATCAAATATTAAAAGGCCTTATGTGTGTAAAAGCTATATAGAATAATAAATTTTCTTAATGTATGTTGATGACATTCTAATAATTTAGAATGATGTTGAGTTATTGTCATCAATAGAGTTTTTGCTGTCTAATCCAGATTGATATAAAATACTTGGGAAAGACTAGTTATCCTAAGAATTTAACTTTGTTATAATTCAGAAATTAGGATGTTGGGTCTATCTCAAATTGCTTAAATAGATTAGATTCTAGCTAAGTATAGCATATAATACTTCAAGAAATGATTATTTCCTTTTAAGTTTGAAGTTCCTTTATATATAGTACTGTGGTCCTAGGACATATAAAAAGAAAAATATATTAAGACGGTTCCTAATACTATACTAATAGGAAGTCTTTATGCTATGCTAAATACTAGGCTAAATATCTATTTTGCGGTGGGCATGTTAAGCAAATATCATTTGAATCAAAGCTCATTTAATTTAGCGGGAGTAGAGCATATACTTAAACATCTTAGGAGAATGAGGGATTATATGCTTGTCCACAAAAGTAAGGTTTTGATAGTTACTGGATGTACAAATATTGACTTATAGTTTGATTGTGATTCATGAAGTTGGACTTCAAGATATGTGTGCATCTTAGGTGGTGAAGATACACATTAAATGTAAGTATTATCTCATTAGAGAGATATGAGTACATAAGTAGTAGTATAAAAGATAATTTATGCAATAAATCTGGTTAAAACTTGTTTCCAAACCTTGCCTTAGAGTAACCATGAATTACTCTAAAGGGAGATAAGTGTCGGATATATGGTAAATTGTCTTTGACTGCAAGTGGGAGATTGTTGGGGTTTATACTCTAAAATTCAATTTATTGGCATGTCATAAATAATTAAATTGTTTAATTATATGAGACTATCTATAAATGAACTAATGGGACATTATCATAGTCTATGAGATGCATTGTATGTGATTTAGTCACAGAAGATGTAAATCACAAGTTCCTTGTAAACTCAAAATGTAGTTCGTAGTCAGTGATGAAAATGGGCGTTTTATCTGTGAAGACTATAACATATCAACTAAGATGATTTATCTTGATCATGGAAGTGAAGACTTCTAGTTGGTATGTTGATATGTTTTAAGAGTTAAGACATATTGAACTGGACCGCTGTGAGATTTATTATTCTCATAACGACTGTCAAATGAATAATAAATCTCACGACTTCTATTTACATCAACTCTAAATCCTGAGAGAATAATGGACCTGATCATGAGATGTAGGTTGCTTTGATATATCAAGAGTGAGATCTATTAGTCACGGTCAAAACCTCAGTATGTTGGGCAGTCGCATTTAGTATTGATGGAACATATATTTTCAAGATGAAATTCATAATTTCTTAACGGAGATATAAAATATTCCCTTGAGATAAGTTTAATGGGTTTAATTATTCAGAGTGTTGGGTCCAACCACTTTAGTAAGGAGTTACTAAAGTATATATTTATGAAATTGGATTTCATAAATATATGATGAATAAATATAAAGGATTAAACCGGATACTCATGGATTAAGATGTAGTAATCTTTAAAGTGGTAGTCTATATTCATGATTTTGTATTACTACGAATATTTTAATGAAGGGGTTGAATGTATAATAAAGTATTGGGATATAATTTATTAATAATGTCTAGGGTGCAATTATATTTATGTAGTGGTATTAAATATAATTAATGGTAACTTTGGACTTGTCAAGAGTTGACGGAAAAACCTAAGGCCCATTGGAGCTAGTGTCTTATTGGTCCCTTTTGGTCCCACTCCAAGCCACACGCTAAAGCCCAATTGAAAAGACCCAATAGGCCAACCCAATTGGATAATCAGTTAGTTATAAAGGGAGAAATATACATAATTTTTATTAAGGATAATAAGAAATAGTGTGTATGTGAGAGTGAGACACACTTTCATTCTCCCTTTGAAAACTAATTGAGAGACCACACAACTTGGGCGTAAAGTGGAATTGGAGTGAAGATTAAAAGTATTCCCGAGTACTTCAATCTTTGGTTTTGAATTTCACCGCACCAAGGTACGCTATCTTGTTCTTAAATTCTAAAATTTACATAGTGCACGTTATCAATCATGAATGAAATAGATCTTTGTTTGTTACTTCTGCTATGTGTTTTGTATGAGATACAAAACCAGTTTTTTCCTACAGCTTCCTTGGGAGCTTTTGATATTTAGTATGGGCCCCACACCTCCATCAAGGGTCATTTTTTGGCCGATTTCATGGTGGAATTTACTCCCGGGCATTCGAAAATTATGCAAATAGAGGGAAACAAGATAGTAGAACCGCGAAAAAGGATATGGAAGTGTATGTAGATGGGGCGTCAAATTGTCGAGGAGTAGGAGTGGGTATCATATTGATCTCTTCTAAAGGAATCAGAGTGGAAAAGTCATTCAAATTAGGTTTCTCGGCATCATATAATGAAGCAGAGTACGAAGCTCTACTTGCGGGGCTAAGGATGTCTAAACAAGTAGGGGTAGATAGAGTACGATTACACTGTGATTCATGGCTAGTTGTTTGTCAAATCTCTAGCAAGTTCGAAGCCAAGGATCAATGAATGATGTGCTACTTGAAAGAGGTCGGGATATTAAAACATCAATTTAAGAAGATGGAGATCTTATAAATCTCTAGGGGCCACAATAGTCATGCCGATTCTCTGGCGACTTTAATTTCCTCCGTGGTAGATCCTCTTCCAAGGATTGTATCAACTGTGCTTTTACCTTTGTTTAGTGTTATCCCTTCAGAAAAGGACTTAATCTCAAGTATACATCCATCCATAAGTTGGATGGATCTTATTATAACCTACCTCCAAAATGGGACTCTCCCTGAGGATAGGAAAGAGGCTGAGAGGATTAGATGTAGGTCTTTGTGGTTTGGGTGTCTAAACAAGGGAAGTTATATAAAAAGGTCATTCCAGGTCCCTATTTGTTATGCATGCACTTTGAGGCAGTTGAAGTGCTTTTGGAGAAATTATATGAAGGAATATGTGGGAGTCATACAAGAGGAAGCTCATTGGCTCACCGAGCTCTCACTTAGGGGTACTGGTGGCCAAACATGGAGAAACAAGCTGTGGAGTTCTCTAAAAAATGTGATCAGTGACAAAGGTTTGCTCTTGGCATCCATCAGCCGGGGGTCTTCTTAATCCTATATCTAGCCTGTGGCCATTTACCTAGTGGGGGCTAGACATAGTGGGACCTTTTCCAAAGGCAATAGGTAGTAGAAGATGACTTTTAATGGCAATGGATTATTTCACCAAGTGGGTGGAAGCTAAGCTCCTCGCCAATATCTAAGATACATATGTTAAAAGGTTCGTGTGAAAGAATATTGTGACACAGTTTGGTGGGCCAAGGGTTCTCATATCGGACAATGGATTGCAATTTGATAGCAAGGCTTTTCAGCGGTATTGCACGGAACTAGTAATAACTAACAGGTATTACACCCTATTTTATCCTCAAAGCAATGGTCAAGTTGAAACAACTAATGAGTCCATCGTTGATGGGTTGAAGAAAAGGCTTGGGGATTCAAAGGGGCGATGGGTGGAAGAGCTACTGAGTGTGCTATATATTAGACTACTCCACGGCGCTCCACAGGAGAAACACCCTTCTCAATGACGTATGGGGTAGAAGCTGTAATACCCGTGGAAATAGGGCTACCAACTTCTCAGACAAATGTGTTTGAAGAAGTATTACTTTTGATTATTATGTAAGAAGATGTGTATTACTCACGCTACCATTTTGTCTAAATTCAATGAATAGCAACAAGTTCTACGAAGGCATGACTGGGAATTCTAAGATTACATGGAGAAAGTAAACCCTGTGGTACTAGATCATGTCTTTGCCTCGAGTGGGTTTTAAGCTGAGTTCATTGCCTTAGCCTGACTTTAGGGTCACTAATAGAAAACGAAGTTAAAACTTTATTGAAAATACACCCCACGGTACTAGACCCTGTCTTTGCCTTGGGTGGGTTTTAAGCTGAGTTCTCTACCTTAGCCTAACTTTAGAGTCACTAACAGAAAACAAAATTAAAACTTTATTGAAAATAAAGTCTATGGTACTAGATCTTGTTTTTGCCTCGGGTGGGTTTTAAGCTGAGTCCTCTACCTTAGCTTAACTTCAAGGTCACTAGTAGAAAACAAAATTAAAACCTTATTGAAATAAACCCTGTGGTCCTAGACTATGTCTTTGCCTCGGTTGGGTTTTAAGCTAAGTTCTCTACCTTAGCCTGCTTCAAATTCACTAACAGAAAACAAAATTAAAACCTTATTAAAAATAAACCTCGGGGTACTAGACCTTGTCTTTGCCTCAGGTCAGTTTCAAACTAAGTTTTCTACCTTAGTATGACTCTATGGTCACTAATAGAAAGCGAGGTTACGACTTTACATAAGAAGAGAAATAAGCCCCGTGATAATGAATCTCATCTTTGCTACAGATTGGTCTCATATTGTTTCTTTATTTAGTTTGTCCATATGGATACTGGTGAAAGGCATGGGTAAGACTTAATAGTGCGTAAGAAATGGATTCCACAGAGCAAGTATCCCGGGTAAGTGATTATCTAAGTTTATTTTTTTAAGTTTGATCTAGTAGTCAACTATCAGATGTTATCAAAACTTAGCAAATTATTACTGTGTCAAAAGGAAAATGGCATTTCCTCTGCAGGAAAAGGCCATGAAAAGTAGCAATCAGATGTCTGAATAAATCGGGAAATATAAACATGAGGCATTGATAGATAAATCAAAAAAAGACACTCAGACATACATTCATAAGTAAAAGTCTCAAACACTTAAGTAATTAATTACAAAACAAAAGCCCCCAAAACTGAGCAAATCATAGAATTGTTTTCAAAAAAGTAAGAATTCAAAGAAAATTAAGCATGGGGATGTTCCTTGGTTGAAGACAATGCAACAAGAATGGTTGCCCCTCCTCCAATTGCAATGGCAGGCCTAGCCTCGTCAACCTCTCAAATAGGAGATTTATCATTAATGATGGCCTGGATCTCAAGATTTGGAATGATGACTAGCTTTTTAGGAATTGGTATGTTATTCTCCAGCCTCAACGGGGAGGTAGCCTCCACTTGCAGCTTGTCCAAGGCAGTGGTCCATCCCCTAGAGAAGCAAACTGAAAGTATCTCCTAAACCACTGGCTTCACGGTAGCAATGCAGTCGTACTGACCCTAGTAGTAAGCATCCTAGAGCTTATCATCATCAGCTACCTTATAGCTTTTCAGCTCAGCATCTTTATTTGTAAGAGCCTTCTTAGCCTCCTGTAGTTCCTTCTCCAGAGCCTCTACTCTTTCCATGATGGTCTTGGTGTTCTCTTCAGCCTTGGACCACAACCTCTCTGATTTTGAAACATTGTTCATGATATATGAGATCTTCTTAAGAAGATTCTCATTGTCATTGCTCAATTCCTCAGCCTTGGCCTTAGTCACCTAGTACCTCTTCTCGATCACCACGAAGCATTGATACCTCCAGCATACAATGAAGGTAGTGTTTTTTTTAAAAGGGTAGAAAAGTGATGAGGGAAATAAAAGGAAAGAGAAGAGTTTGTTACCATGATAGCTTCCCTCTTCATATTGAGCAAGAGAGAATCATCATCCCATTTTGCCCAATGCTTCATGCCTTCAGGAAGGAGGAGGGTTTCACCTATGCTCTTAACTACCTTGCCACTGTGGCCTTCCCTCCATGCTTGACCCTGTCAGTTGAGGGAAGGTTTGCACGTAGGTAGGAGCTCCTGTGACATCAACATGTGAGTCATTTAGGTTTGGAGGGGAGTTTTTAAAATTAAGGGATGTAGAAGTTTGACCTGCTTCCCTGTGATGCTTTCATCTAGCCCTAGTTTCACGGGTAGAAGTAGCATCTACCATGGTGATTGGAGCAACTTAAGTGGCTGCAGGAGCATTAACAGTTAGAGCGGGAGGAGTTTGAGTCCTAGGCATAATTGGAGTAGCCAAGAGTTATGCAAGAGTGACCCCACTTCTCTGGATTATCATTTTAGTAAGGGATTCTTCTAAGGGGATGGCTATTTGAACATCAAATTCTTCTTGGGGGTGGAGAAGGACTTTGGGTAGGAATGTTGCCCGTCTTCTTCTTCCTTTGTCGTTGTGGATGGTTAGCTGGGGTTGGCACCGCAATAGTGACTCTAAGGTCCGCGAGAGTGAAAGGAGGAGGAGAGTTGCTTCAGTATCTCCCTTTTTCTTGGTGAGCTTGTTTGAAAAGGATAGAATGTACCCCTTACAATGAACGTCTATATAAGGGGGTAGTGGATGACTCAAGGTTATAGCCTTTCCTGCGACTTGTAAGCTTTGGTACATAGGAGAGTAGCCGAGCATGAGGTAGGCTGCATGGATTTGACCGTCGATGGGGGGATAATTTGGAAATCTCAATCACCTGTTCAAATCTGTGGAATTAATGAGTTTCCTTTTCTTCTTAAAAGCGTGATTCTCTGAAAAAGAAACAAGTAAAGGTTAGTCATGTAGAATGAGTAAGAAGACTCAAGAAGAAGACATTAACAATAGTAAGTTAGCAAAAAGGAAATCCTACTAAGTCTACCCACTTGCTTTACCCAAACTAGTGGGGCAGTGGATTCTGCTGGGGTACCAATTCCTTGAGACGATCAAATAGTCTCCCTCAATTTCTTTTTCAGAATCCAAAAGGCCTGAGACAGGCCTTACCTCCCCGTGCTGAATTTTAAAGTAATACCTGGAGGTTTTATTGTCTTGAAAGCTATAGATATTGTTAATGTCGTGCTCGGTAAGCTTTAATCTAAGCTTTTTGTTAAGATTATCTACGCTGTTGACAATCCTAAACACATTAGGGGTACATTGGTTGGGGAAAACCTTAAAGTGGCGCAAAAAGTTGGTAAGCAAGTCACTCATAGGAATCCTAACTCCCCCCCTTCTACAAAATTTACGAGTGGGATTACCACTCTACCCTCCCCCCTAGAAATTATTGCCTTGAATTCTGAGGAATAACTCATTTCCACATCATCAAGGATATTGTATCTTCTCTTAAACTCATCTAATCTCTCAAGGATGTCAACCATAGAATTAAATTTCCCCATTAATAAAAGGAAAACAAAATAAACAAAAATAACAAAATGAGCTAAGAAGAAAGATGTAAGAGACGAAGCTAATCATGAGAAAGAGGAGGATGCACTTACACTAGGGAGAAAAATTAGAGAAAGAAGCACTGGTGGTTGCATGAAGGTTGTCAAAGAAGGAGGCAGTAGAGAAAGGAGAAGCTTTTTGGAGTTTAGGCAAGGTATCAATAGAAAATAGTCTTGAAGGAGCTCTAGGGTCTTCTTTATATAGGGAAAAATGTGGGAAAGGAAGGGACAGATGAGACCCTTCCTTTCCCACTCATTTTTCATTTTCTAATGGGCTTATCAGATCGTTCATCCAGCAACATGCATGGTTAATCGTGGGGTGAGAAGCTTGGGCGTCTTTTTGGCATTTAATGCCTGACGCTGCCACTGTTTATAAATGCCAATTAACAATTGTTCCATTTTTTTCTTGAAACACAATCCTCACTTCAATGATAATGACTTGGAGATCGTGGGGGGTTATTGTGGGGAGTAGAAGAATCCTCATTCAGGCTTTAAGCCCAATAAGGGACTGGGCCATGGGAGCAAACTAGGCCAAGCCTGTATGCTTGAAAGAAGTTCCAAAGGGTAACGGGCTGTGAGAAAGAGGAAGATGAACCATCCCCCGTACCCTAGAAAGGAAAACACCACGGGAAAATGGTTCCAGTGGAAAAGGTGAGGAACTAACCCTACTTAGAACAAGGTGCACGGATTATCCACATGAAGCTCCCAAATGGTGCCCAGCACCACAGGAAACTTCCAGAACACGAAAGAAGGTTGAAGATTTTTACCTCTGCATCAATTTGTGAGCATTTACCTAACCTCTGCCACATTAAATACATATGAGATAGCCTGAAAAGGAAAAATATCCCCTAGGGCAGAGTTCAAGGATAAGGGAGGGGAGGAAATTGACAAAGTAAGAAATATATCCGTAAGTATTGAGTTGACAACAGTATAGCTGTAGGGATAGGGACAAGAAGTACCCCTATAAATAAGGAGGGAGAAAGAGAAGAGGGGGATCTGGGAGCTTGGGAAAAACAGGGTGATCAGTCTGATAAGTGTGAGAGTGTGTAACACCATGGGGACAAGGGAATTTCTGGGAGTGTAGCACTTGAATTTTATTTGTAATATTTGTAATGAATGGAACCAATTGATTGAGCTTCTCATTATGGAGTGTTTATTCTCAGCTATTTAATTACAAATAGATTGTGTGAGACTTTTCAGTTGCAACCCGTGAAGGTCCACAGGGCCAATTTTTATCCACCCACAGTCGTGATGAGATTAAGGTAATGTGAAATATTTTACAATCTTAGATTATTGTAATCTTGTAACAAAAAGATGAATTAAATATCATAATGTTCACATTATAATGATTTGGTCTTGATGTGATGCACATCATGGTAAACCAAACATGATTCGAGATTAAGAAGCTCTCCCATTCACACTATAGTGATGTTGTAGAGTGAGACCATATTAGGATTAATTGAGGTTACCTTTATGGTATTTTGTCTTCTTCTTTTTTGAAATGTTTTCAACTAGTCTTACTTAATTTTCATTTAGATGGGGTTAATTGGGGTAAAATTTGCTAAATAATGTGTGTGTATGTGTGTGTATATGTATATATAATTTTAATGATTTAAATTGGCATTGCCTTGAAACAAATTACACGATTTAAAAAAGGCCTAGGTTCTTGAATAATTCTGAAAATAATGTCAGTTTAAATAAATAATTAATATTGTTAAAGAAGTATTATTTTGTAAAATTTGCCTGCTGTATATGTTTTTGGTATGATGTTACTGTGTTAGTATTTTTTTGGGTAGATATGGTGTTAGAATCTAATTATTCAACTAACTAGACTCATCATATGTGCTTTGCGCGTGCAATAATACTCTTCTTTATTTTATTTTATTTTTGGTTTAGTGTTATAATATTTAAGAGTGATATATAAATAACTGTGTGTATTATTATTATTAATATTATTATTTTTATAAAGAAAGAGGTAAGGTAATGTGTAATAATGTTTAAAAAAGAGATAGAGAATCGTAAGAAGTTGAAACCAAATGAGACATTTGAAATTATGGATTGGGATTAGAATTGTGATAAGTAAAAAAAATTGAGATTTAAACAAAAGAAAGATGATATACGTTAGTGTGGATGGATGAGAATTTGTGATAATTGCAAAGAATTTGGATAATAGAAATTTTTGAATATTTTAAAGAATTAAAAAAAAAAAAAACATAGAAATTTCAGGATAAGAATTAATAGTTTTTGCTTGAGGTAGTAGTGTTTTTTTTTCTTTTTTTTTGGTTGAAAAAGTAATTTTTTTTTTATAAATATAATTAAAGTAATATTGAATACAAATAGATAAGAGGCTGTTTGGTAAGAGTATTTATATATAGTTTTTTATTTTGCAATCCATAAAATGGTGGGTCCCACATTTGAATATATTGTTTGGCCAATATTTTTAAAATATAGTTTTCAAAAAACTGTATCCTATTTTCTTGATTTAATATAGCATTTTGAAAGTAGCTAAGGGGGTGTTTTTAGGATATAGAAAATGTTTTTAATGACATAGTTATAAATAAATTGAAAACAGTGGACCTCGCATATTTGTCCAAACTCTTTTATCTCTTAAATTAAGAAGTTTATTTTTATCATAAAAAGAATTCTCACACTTCAAATTTGAAACTTATCAATGAAAAAAAACATGATGAACTCTATTCTCTTATCATTATCCACAAAAAAAGTAATCTATAGATTCTACATGTTACTTTTTGTAAATATTTTTTTTAAATCTCAAAAATAAAACTGGTTTTCCAAACACGTAAATTATAAAAATTATTATCTAAAAGTAGTTTCGAGTTCAATTTTTAGAAATTTTTTTTATATGGTTTTGAAAATATAAACAAAAATCATATTACCAATCAGGCCCTAACAAATATAGATAGGAACTAGACATTTAAATGCAAATGGGTGGGGAGAATATCAGTTTTTTCTTTTTTCTTTTTTCTCTCTTTTGTACGTGAAATATTATTACTCTCTTAACATTTTTTGGAAGGAGTAATTTTGTATTTTTTTATAAAGATAATTGATGTATTTGAATTCAAATAGATAACTTATCCAAATAAGAATCAGACATTTGAATATAAATGAGTAGTGAGAATAACAATTTTTTTTTTCTTTTGTACATGAAATAGTATTACAATTTGTGGTGGGCCTTTTTATATCCTGGGCTAGACTGCTTCTACCGTACTATAGTCCAATGATTTTGGGTAGGAGAGTCAGGACTAGCTTAATTGAAACCCACTTTAAGCCAGCTTGTGCGCAAGTTAGAACCTCTAGTAGGGATCTTGGGGAAGTCATGTGCCCACGGTAGGAAATATTGTCACAAAAAATGTTATAGCAAGAGAAAGATAATAAAGCAGAATAGCTAAAATATTTGATGTGCATGAAATATATATATATATATATATATATATATATATATATATATATATATAATAAAATACTCTCATATTTGCATTTTTTGCCATACTTTTAAGCTATCTTACGACTGATTGTATATTATATTTGTTTAATAGGTGATAAGGGTTTTACATGCAAAGTGGGGCTAAGTCAATTGCTAACCCAACTTGAAGGACCTAGAGGGCATGAGGTAAAGAAAAGAAAAGCAAGACAAGCTATGCAAGAAGAAAGAAAATTAAAGAAAGGAGTCCTGGATGCACACGTGAAGGAGCATAAGAAAAAGAAATGAAAAATAACAATAGAAGTGCTTTTGTGGGACTAAGAGATATACAATGGGCTTGTGGTTTTAATTGATCTTTGTTAACTTAGGCTTCTCTTTTGGGCTACTTTGGTTTTGGTTGGTAAAAGCAAGCGGCATAACTTGAAGTGTAGCATGTGGCTTACAATCCTAGTTTCACTTGTATTTAGGGCTGTCCAGAGTACCGGAAGACCTGCCGGACCCAATCAGCCTGACCGAAACACTCGTCATGGTCGGACCGACACCTCCGATGAGTCAGTGATGGGGAGTCTTTAGAACCCGACCTTGGCAGGTCAAGTGGCAAGTTTCATCCTCAAAAACCCGATCTACCCGACCTGCCCTACAAAACCTCAAAAAGAAGCTGAAATCCGACAACATTTGGGCTTCTCAGCTCCGATTCAGCCACATTTGGCCTTCCTTTACTCAAATCCGCTCAAATCCTCACTCAAATATGCTTAAATCCAGCGAATCTAGCCCAGATCTACTCAAAATCCGATAAGCTCAACTCTAACTCGGCCAAATTTTGTTACATTTCGGCCAAATCTTGGCCAGATTTCCATAGATATGAAGGAATATTAGCCTAATCTTGTTAGATTCAGCTAGATCTGACGAGATCCAGCAAGATTTCGGCCAAAATTTGGCGAAATCGCTAAATCCGAAATTGATCGATTTCAACCCGAAACCCAATAGACCCGACCCAATTGATCTGAAACTTCCCACGAGTTGATTGCGGGTCGAAATTTTTCCCACTCGAGAAGGTCGAATCAAGTCCGAGTTGGGCACAAACCCAACCCATGGACACCCCTACTTGTATTAGGGAATTTCATAGAGTCAGGCGGCTTTTCTTGGAAGTGTGTGATATAAATATGAGCAAATAGAAAAGTAAGGCTAATGCTGGGGGCTAGAGCACAAGAAGCAGGCAGCCATATGTGGCTTCCTCTATGGCTTTTCTCTGCCATTGTGACTATTTTTTTTCTCTATTTTATTTGTCTAGTTTAATGTTTGGTATTTTGTTCTTACTTTTTTATTTCAATTACCATGAATAGCTAAATTTATAATTAGGGTTGAGGATGAAACCTTGTTAAAGATTATCAATAATATTTATGTAATTTGATTTTTCCCATAATAGTTGTTCTTTAATGATTTAAATTATTCTTGCTTCATATCAATTGACTAAGATAGGATTCTAGATATGAGTTCAATCATGTTTTTCTCATGATTTAGGATTTGTCTTAATTAATTGAATGCTTGGTTTATTATTTATTGATTTTAAAATTGGATATCTCTTGTGATTTGTTTTGTTACGGATACAATTGATGATTTGATTTTATACCTAGAAAGCAAAGAAAAGCATGCTTTAGATATTTAAATAGAAGTTTTAATGATAATATTCTCCATGGTAGCAAGATTGATTTCTAGATTATCATATAGTGGTTGGAAAAAATTAATGATCGTAAATATATGTTGATATGAATAACAAGGCCGATTCCAAAGCCTTAATTCATTTCTCTAGATTATTTACATCTCTTTACTGCTTTATATTATATTTTTACTTAGTTTAATTATTTTCTTAGTATATCTAATTGAAAACAATTAATTTTTATTAAAATAGATTAGGATTAATTTGCTTAAGATTTGATCAATTTTCCTATGTTCATTGAAGTCCCTATGGGTTCAACCTCGTTCTTGTCAAACAATACTTCAGTAGGGTTCATACACTTGCTAGTACATTAAAATTTCACAATAAGCTTTTGGCCCTGTTGTTAGGAACTTGGTTAAGAAAATAAATTAGGGCTTAATTGAATTTTTCCTTCTACTAGTTGTAGTTAAAATATATTTATTTTTAAATAGAAAAAAAAAACACAAAAAAATATTTATTTCTTTGTGCTTGGTGTATGAGAACACGGATACGTGATAAAGAAAATTTTCTTGTTAGTTTTGATTATTTATCCACAATGGGAGAAATAGGAGATAATTCAAAAACTCTTAAAGAGTTGTTCTCACCTATTACCACCAATCCTCCATCTTGCATAGTATTGCCTGCAACCACTGTTGCACATTTTGAGTTGAAGCCACAAATAATCCACCTTCTTCCTACTTGTCATGGATTGGATTAAGAAGATCCTTATATGCATGTAAAGGATTTTCTTGAGATTTATGCTACGTTTAAGTTCTAGAATGTCACTGATAACTGTGTTCGCTTGTGTTTATTCCCTTTTTCCTTGAAGGATAAGGCAAAAGCATGGCTTAATTCTCTGTCGCCTAGATCTATCACTTCATGGAAATTGTTGGTCACAAAATTCCTCTCTAAATTTTTCCCAATGGCTAAGACCAATGCTTTGAGGAGAGAAATTGTAGATTTTTATCAGGATGAACAAGAGAAATTTTATGAGAGTTGATAGAGATTTAAGGACTTGATCTTAAAGTGTCCTCATCATGGTTTTGAAACCTGGAGACTAGTATAGTATTTTTATAATGGTTTGACTCAGACAAATTGTAACATGATTAAATCCATGAATGGTGGTGGATTTTTGAGTCTTATGGATGATGAGGCATACAAATTTCTTGAGAATTTATTAGAAATCTCACAACAATGAGATTTTTCCAATCTTAGAGAGAAATTTTGCCCCTGCAATTAAGAAAGGAGGGTTGTATGAAGTCAGTAAAGATTTAGACATAAAAGCTAGGTTGGACAATCTCACTTGTAAGGTTGAAGCTTTAGCTTTAGGTAGATGGATGAATTCTGTCAATCAAGTTCAAAGTGAAACATGCTCTCTTTGTATAAGTCCTATGCATACAATACAAATGTGTCCTTCCACAGATGGCTTCCCTAAATACTCTAAGTAAGCAAATGAACGAAATAATTATGGAAGGCCACTTGCTAGTCCATTTTTAGAGACATACAATCCAAATTGGCAAAATCATCCTAATTTCTCTTGGAGGCAAAACCATTTCCCCACAAATATAGGTGGACAACAAATGCATCAACAAAGTCAATTTTGTCCACCTACCCAAGCATATCCTCCTATTCCTCAATCAACTCCTTAGTTTATGGCATCACCGAGACAACAGTCATCTTTGGAGGAGTCTCTTAAAACTTTCATGCAATCAACTAGCCAAGTCATTCAAGAGATGAAAAGTTCTACCTATTTGAATACTTAAGCTATTTCAAAGTTGGAAAATCAAGTTGGCCAGTTAGCAACCCAAGTTGGAGAGAGGGAAAAAAGAAAGTTTCCAAGTCAACCTGTACCTAACCCAAAAGGACAGTATGCCATCAATGGTTCTTCTAGTTCTACTCATGGACAAGAATATGTTTAGTCTATTACTACCCTTAGGTCTAGTAAGCAAGTTGATAATCAAGTAAAAATGCCAGAAGTGGAGGATGATGCAAAATGTTGTTGTAGACACTCGATTTCGCACCCATGATTTAATCAAGGAAGATGAATGGAATGACCATCCCGGTACCCAAAAAATAATTCTTGCGTTACATGCATCAATTTGTTCTTGCATTACATGCATCAATTTGTTCTTGCATTACATGCATCAATGTGTTCTTGCATCACATGCATCAATTTGTTCTTGCATTGCATGCATCAGTCTATTCGTTTCATATAATGATCTTGAGATTCTAATGTTCACAACGATGTGTCCGGTTTCTCAATCGAACCATCGGATCGAAAGATATCGCACGATAAAGTTTGCACGGTCCATATGAATTGTGTCTAGGAAGAGTCCGATGGAAAAATGCATGTGCGCAACGGAAAAATAACGGATCTACTTCATTCATAATAGTTAACATGTACTAAATAAGTTTCAAAACTTAAGAACAAGAGTGTGTACCTTGGAACAATGAATTCAAAACTGAAGATCAAAATCGCTTGGGAATACTTTCAATCTTCACTCCAATTCCACTAACGCTCAAGATGTGTGGTCTCTCAATCAGTTCCAAAGGGAGAATGTCAAAGTATCTAATACTCACATACACCACTTCACAATAGTGTTCTTACAAAATTCTCTACAGAAAAATTCTGTATCTTTCTCCTTTTATGTCTAACCGATTATTTAATAAGGCTGGCCTTTTGGGCCTTTCCAATTGGGCTTAAGTGTGTGGCTTGGAGTGGGACCAAAAGAGACCAATAAGACACTAGCTCCAATGGGCCTTGGGCTTTTCTGTCAACTCTTGACAAGTCCAAAGTTACTATTAACTATATTTAATACCACTATATAAATATAGTTGCACTCTAGGCCTTATCTATAAATTATATCCCAAGACTTTATTGTACATGCAACCCCTTCATAAAATATTTGTAGTAAAACAAAGTCATGAGAGAAGACTGTTACTTTGTAATTACTACATTTTAATTCTTTGAGTACCCGGTTTAATCATTTAAAGTTATTCATTATATATATATTTATGAATTCAATTCCATAAATATATATACTTTAGTAACTCCTTACTAAAGTGGTTAGGCCTAACTCTCTAAATAACAATCCCATTAAACTTATCTTAAGGGAATATTTTGTATCTCCGTTAAGAGACTATGAATTCTATTTTGAGAATATATATTCCATCAACATTAAATGTGGTTGCTCAACATACTGAGGTTTTGACTGTAACTTTAGATCTCACTCTTGATATATCAAAGTAACCTGCACCTCATGATCAAATCCATTATTTTCTTTGGATTAAGAGTTCATGCAAATATAAGCTGTAAGTTTATTATTCATTTAACAGTCGTTAGGGGAATAATAAATCTCATACTGGTCCAATTCAATATGTTTTAACTCTTAAAACATATCAACTAGAAATCTCTATTTTCATGATCAAGACAAATCATCTTAGTTGATATGTTATAGTCTTCGCAGATGAAATGCCCAATTTTTATCACCGACTACGAACTACATTTTAAGTTTACAAGGAACTTGTGATTTACATCTTCTGTGACTAAATCACATACAATGCATCTCATGGACTATATGATAATGTCCCAATATTCATGTTGCCATTATTTTTAGATAATAACAAAACAATTTTATTAAACATAGCATTAAGTCATACATAATAAAATACATAACATCATACAATAGGATTTAAGGACACTAATCCTAAAAATCTCCCACTTGCCCTAAAGACTATTGTGCACTAATCTAACTCATATCTCCTCTAAATGTGACTCAAAAGTCTTTTGGGGCAAGGCTTTGGTAAAGGGATCCGCTAGATTCTTTGTACCATTAATCTTTGCTACTACCACATCTCCACGAGTAACAATGTCTCGAATGATATGATACTTTCTCTCAATGTACTTTCCTTTCTTGTGATTCCTTAAATCCTTGGATTGTGCAACTGCTCCACTATTGTCGCAGAACAATGTAATGGGAACTTGCTCAATTCTCATAACACCAAGATCAGAAAGGAATTTCTTAAGCCAAACAGTCTCTTTTGCTACTTCACAAGCAGTAACATACTCAGCTTCCATGGTAGAGTAAGCAATACAAGATCGCTTAACGCTCCTTCAACTTATGGCTCCACCTCCCAAGGTGAAAACACATCCCGACGTGGATTTTCTAAAATCTAGATCTAACTGGAAATCTGAATCTGTATAGCCAATGGGAATCAAATCCTCACAACGGTAAACAAGCATATAACCTCTCGTTCTCCGTAGATACTTGAGAATATACTTTACAACTTGCCAATGTTTTGGTCCTGGATTTGATTGATATCAGCTGACCATGCCAACTAAATAACAAATATTCGGTCTAGTACAAAGCATAGCATACATGAGACTTCCCACAGCAGAAGCATAGGGAACTTGTCTCATCATGTTTTCTTCCTTTTGAGTCTTAGGCCTTTGGTCATCAGACAGAGGAACTCCATGTCTAAAAGAAAGTAATCATTTCTTGGAGTTTTGCATGCTAAACCGTTCTAGAACCTTATTTATATATTCAGCTTGTAACAAACCCAACATCCTATTCTTTCGATCTCGCCAAAGCTTGATCCCTATAATATAGTTAGCTTCGCCTAAGTCCTTTATATCAAATTGGCTTGACAACCAAATTTTAACCGATGACATTACTCCTACATCATTTTCAATGAGTAGAATGTCATTAACATAAAGCACTAGGAACATTACTACTTTGTCTTGATGTCTTTTATATACACATGGTTCATCAAGATTTTGTTCAAAATCAAATGATTTGATTGCTTGATCAAATCTGATATTCCATGACCTAGATGCTTGCTTAAGTCTATAAATGGACCTTTTCAACTTGCATACCATATGCTCTTGGTTCTTTGCTATGAAACTTTTTGGTTGCAACATATAGATTTTTCTTCAAGATTGCCATAAGAAATGCAGTCTTGACATCCATTTGCTAAATCTCATAATCATAATGAGTAGCAATGGATAAGAGAATTCTAATAGACTTAAGCATGGTTACTGGCGAAAAAGTTTCATCATAGTCAATGCCTTCTCCCAAACCTATGAATCTCACTGGAGGCCAAACAATTCTCCCACTACGACGAGGCTCCTGTGTACTAGACATCTTATGAATAGTATCTTGTAGTGTATCTAATACAACCACATCATCCCTAGTTTCATTCATTGGTTGTTTAACTACAGGTT
The DNA here is from genome assembly GCA_014183005.1 of Castanea mollissima. NCBI lineage: Eukaryota > Viridiplantae > Streptophyta > Magnoliopsida > Fagales > Fagaceae > Castanea > Castanea mollissima. The sequence continues at coordinate 35,815,307 of JACAVU010000004.1, read as the reverse complement.
CATTTATTTCAGCCAAGACAACTCTACTTCTAGGAGTAAAATTATTTATATAGTCATTTTCTAGGAATTTGACATTTGTGCTAACAAACACTTTATTATCCTTGTGACTATAGAATAAACCTCCAATTGTTCCTTTTGGATACCCTACAAAGAAAACCACTTCTGTTATAAATAGTAACTTGTCAGACTTTCCTTTTAACACATGTGCTGAACAACCCCAAATATGGAGATGTCTCATACTAAGCTTATGTCCATTCCACAACTCTACAGTTGTTTTAGGAATAGACTTCGAATGTACTAAATTTAGAAGATACATTGCAGTACATAAGGAATATCCCCAAAAGGAAATTGGTAGAGTTGAATAACTCATCATGGATCTAACCATATCTAAAACAGTCCTATTCCTTCTTTCTGCTACACCATTTTGTTGTGGAGTTCCAAGTGTAGTCAACTGGGATATAATCCCATTTTCAGTCAAGTAATCCTTAAAATCACCAAGAAGGTATTTGCCATCTCGATCAAATCGAATGGCCTTTATGCGTTTTACCCAATTGATTCTTAACTTCAGCCCTAAACTCTTTGAACTTGTCAAAAGTTTCGGACTTCTGTTTCAATAGGTACACATAACCAAATCTAGAGTAATCATTAGTGAAAGTAATGAAATACTCATAACCACCTCTTGCTTGGATTGACATACTACATACATTTGAATGTATTAGTTCTAGCAAATCTTGAGCTCTTCTACCTTTTGCATTAAAAGGTCGTTTGGTCATTTTACTTTCTAAACAAGATTCACAAACTGGAAATTCATCAAAGTCCATGGGCCCTAAGAGTCCATCTTTGATAAGTCTTTGAATTCTGATTGAATTGATATGACCTAAACGCAAGTACCAAAGATATGCTTCATTAATAGAAGGAAATTTTCTCTTTAATGATTTCACATGTGAATTATTATCTAATTTAGAATTGTATAATTCATGCTTATCAGGAATTAAAATATAATGATCATCCACAATATTGTCAGAATAGATAAACATTTTATCATTCTTTATTACAACATTGTCTTTTAGGATAATACTATACCCATGTTTACCCAAATAAGTTGTAGAAATCAAATTCCTATGAACATTAGGTACAAACAGACAGTCTTACAATATTAAAACTCTAGAACTAAAATATAAATTAACAACACCAACAGCTACAACTGGAACTCTACTCCCATCCGCTAAGGTCAGAAACAATTCTCCTTTATTTAGCTTTCTGGTCTCTTGAAACTCTTGCAAAGAATTGCAAATGTGATTAGTATAACCTGAATCCACACACTAGGAATCCGTGTGATTCTGTACCAAACATATTTCAAGAAAAAAGGAAGTTTTCATACCCTTGTTCTTGGCAGCCTTAAACTTTGGACAATTTCTCTTCCAATGTCCTTTCTCACCACAATGGAAACACTTTCCTTTGAGCTTCTTTCCTTTATCGGCAACCCTTAAGGCAATTTGCTTACCCTCTTGCTTAGTGAAGTCCTTCTTCTTCTTCTTACCATTGCCTTTCGACTTGGGTTGAGAAGTAGAAGCTTCACCCACATTGGCTTCAACACTAGAAGTACCAGGATGCCTTCTGTCGCCACTAACTCATTCATTAATTCAAACAAAGAATAAATCTTTTTGTTCATATTGTAATTCAGTTTGAATTCCTTGAATGATTCTGGTAGTGACTAGAGTATCATATCCAATTGGGATTCTTCATCAATGTCGGCACCTAAAACCTCTAATATATTCAAATTAGAGATCATTGTAAGACAATGCTCTCTCACTAAAGTACCTTCAATCATTTTGGTATTATAAATTTGCTTCATGGTTTCTTGCCCTGCTGAACCGCCTTGCTCACCAAACATCTCCTTCAGACTATGCATAATGTCCCGAAGCAAGTTCTACATCCTGCATTTGATGCTGTAGAACATTTGAGATAGATGCTAGGATATAGCACTTCGTTAGATTTTTGCCAACGACCATATCGCTGTTTTTCCTTTAGAGGAGCATCTAATGAAGGAAAGCTAGGATATAGTTGAGTAAGCACATATTTGTGCTCTTCAGCTGTTAAAACAATGTCAAAATTTCTTTTCCAGTCAACATAGTTGGATCCAGTCAGTTTGTTTTGATTAATAATAGAAACAAGTGGGCTAAATGATGCCATGTTCAAATCCGAAAACAATAAACATGAATATAATAAGTAAACTAGGCATTACCAATTTAGCATATAAACATATAGTATGGAACCTTAATAAAATCATAACATGATATATGCAATGATAGCCCAATCCCATATTCAATATCCCTCAGCATAGAGTGAACATTAAATGCTATGATTGATTGAGAACTATTCTTATTATTAGTGTTATCATGATAACTCTTATCAAACACTGATAATATGTCATTTTTAAATTTAGCCTCTAAGTAATGATAGTAAGAACTCAGCATAAAGGTTACTATAATACTTAGTCTAGTGTATACCATTGTCTAGAATCATGTGTAGCCACATATCATCTCTTTAACAAGCTTATTTTGTAGTACCATGATAAAACACCCTCCACATGGAATGCAAAGCTCGAAGCTAAGACAAGACATTTGATCAAACCCCTATAAACCAAGAAATCCAAACTTGTAGGACCATGAAATAAATATTCTCCGCATGGAATGCTAAGCTCGAGGCAAAGATAAAGTATATATTTCACAATACTATGAACCAACAATGGAGGCCATGAGATCTAATTCTTGTATCTCTCTCCCACTAGATGTTTTAAGATAAATGTTTTTAAATTTAAAACATGCATAAACTAATTACACATTGTTTTGCTCTTTATATATATATATATATATATATATATATATAAACACTTAGAAAATTCTGATTCCGCAGTCCTCGATCGATTCTCAACAGATTCTCAATCAATCAAGAAAAAGTTCTACGAAGCTCAATCGATTCTCGATCGATCAAGAAACCTTCTATTTGCTCGATCGCTCGTTGATAGATTCTCGATAAATCGAGAATCAATTGCACAAAGCTCGATCAATGCTCGACAGATTCTTGATCGATCGAGAGATCTTCTATCAGATCGATAGATTCTTGACAGATCCTTGATCGATCGAGCGTCACGAATTTTGAATTTTTCAAAATTTTTCTAAGACAGTTTTTCTACGTTTTCATGTACAAAATAACCAACATACGATCATAATGAACATAAATTGATATCAAAATTGAATTACATTGATGCTATAGCCTTAAAGTTCAGTTTAACATACTTAAACTAAAATCTAAACAACATCATAACATTAAAATCAGTTTTTATCAATCAATAATTTCAAAAATCATGCAGAAAACAAATTTCTAACAACATGAAACTATTGTCTATAATTCCAAAACTATAAACATGTTAAACAGATATGAAATGAAGACCGCTCTGATACCATTTAATGGAAAAATGCATGTGCACAGCAAAAAAATAACGGATCTACTTCATTTATAAAAGTTAACATGTACTAAATAAGTTTCAAAACTTAAGAACAAGAGAGTGTACCTTGGAACGGTGAATTTCAAAACTGAAGATCAAAATCACTTGGGAATACTTTCAATCTTCACTCCAATTTCACTAACGCCCAAGATGTGTGGTCTCTCAATCAGTTCCAAATGGAGAATGTCAAAGTATCTAATACTTACATACACCACTTCACAATAGTGTTCTTACAAAATTCTCTACAGAAAAATTATGTATCTTTCTCCTATTGTGCTTAAGTGTGTGGCTTGGAGTGGGACCAAAAGGGACTAATAAGACACTAGCTCCAATGAGCCTTGAACTTTTCTGTCAACTCTTGACAAGTCCAAAGTTACTATTAACTATATTTAATACCATTATATAAATATAATTGCACTCTAGGTCTTATCTATAAATTATATCCCAAGACTTTATTGTATATGCAACCCCTTCATAAAATATTCGTAGTAATACAAAGTCATGAAAAAAGACTGTCACTCTATAGATTACTACATCTTAATCCTTGAGTACCCGGTTTAATCATTTAAAGTTATTCATTATATATATATATATATATATATATATATATTTATGAAATCTAATTCCATAAATATATATACTTTAGTAACTCCTTACTAAAGTGGTTAAGCCTAACTCTCTGAATAACAATCCCATTAAACTTATCTCAAGGGAATATTTTGTATCTCCGTTAAGAGACTATGAATTCTATCTTGAGAATATATATTCCATCAACATTAAATGTGGTTGCCCAACATACGGAGGTTTTGACCATAACTCTAGATCTCATTCCTGAGATATAAAAGTAACCTACACTTCATGATCAAGTTCATTATTCTCTCAGGATTAAGAGTTCATGCAAATATCAGTCGTGAATTTATTATTCATTTGACAATTGTTAGGAGAATAATAAATCTCACACCGGTCCAGTTCAATATGTTTTAACTCTTAAAACGTATCAACATATCAACTAGAAATCTCCATTTCTATGATCAAGACAAATCATCTTAATTGATATGTTATAGTCTTCGCAGATGAAATGTCCAATTTTTATCACCGACTACGAACTACATTTTGAGTTTACAAGGAACTTGTGATTTACATCTTCTGTGACTAAATCATATAAATCACATACAATGCATCTCATGGACTAAATGATAATGTTCCAATATTCATGTTACCATTATTTTTAGATAATAACAAAACAATTTTATTAAACATAACATTAAGTCATACATAATGTCATACATAATAAAATACATAACATCATATAATAGGATTTAAGGGCACTAATCCTAACAGAATCGACCATGCATGATTAATTTAAATTAATTCTGATCGGTTAAACAATTAAAATTAATTGAATAATTTTGAGATTAGTTGAAAATTAGTATTTAAAATAGGGATTCATGCATAGGAATAAATGGGATAATTGGATAATAATAAAATTGTAAATAATCTGAATTTTATCAAGATTTATTTTAGGATATTTATCTACAAGATAATTGTTCTTAAAAAACCTGAATTATCTAGAAAAAAAATAAAAAATCATAGGCGGAGGATGAAAATGTTAGGATTAGTGCTTTTAAATCCTATTGTATGATGCTATGTATGTTATTATGTATGACATTATGTATGACTTAATGTTGTATTTAATAAAGTTGTTTTATTATTATCTAAAACAATGGTAACATGAATATTGAGACATTATCATATAGTTCATGAGATGCATAGCATGTGATTTATATGAAAAGTCACAGAAGATATAAATCACAAGTTCTTTGTAAACTCAGAATTGTAGTTCGTAGTCGGTGATGGAATTAGACTTTTCATTTGCGAAAACTATAACATATCAACTAAGGTGATTTGTCTTGATCATGGAAATGGAGATTTCTAGTTGGTATGTTGATATGTTTTAAGAGTTAAATCATATTGAACTGGATCGGTGTGAGATTTATTATTCTCCTAATGACTGTCAAATGAATAATAAACTCACGACTTATATTTGCATGAACTCTTAATCCTGAGAGAATAATGGACTTGATCATGAAGTGTGGGTTGCTTTAATATATCAAGAGTGAGGTCTAAAGAAACGATCAAAACCTCAGTATGTTGGACAACCACATTTAGTGTTGATAGAACATATATTCTCAAGATAGAATTCATAGTCTCTTAACGGAGATACAAAATATCCCCTTGAGATAAGTTTAATGGTTTTGTTATTCAGAATGTTAGGCCTAACTACTTTAGTAAATTGATGCTAGAGTATATATTTATGAAATTAGATTTTATAAATATATGATGAATAACTTACGGAATTGAACCGGGTACTCAAGGATAAGATGTAGTAATTTACAAAGTGGCAGTCTACATTCATGACTTTGTATTACGACGAATATTTTATGAAGGGGTTGCATGTACAATAAAGTCTTGGGATATAATTTATAGATAAGGCCTAGAGTGCAACTATATTTATATAGTGATATTAAATATAGTTAATGGTAACTTTGGACTTATCAAGAGTTGACAGAAAAGCCTAAAACCCATTGAAGCTAGTGTCTTATTGGTCCCTTTTGGTCCCACTCCAAGCCACATACTAAAGCCCAATTGGAAAGGCCCAAAAGGCCAGTCCAATTAGATAATCAGTTAGATACAAAGGGAGAAACATACAGAAATGAAGATTTTTGAAAAAACTCTATTACGAAGTGGTGTAAGAAGTGTTAGACACTTTGACATTCTCCCTTTGGAACTGATTGAGAGACCACATATCTTGGGCATTAATGGAATTGGAGTGAAGATCAAAAGTATTTCCAAGTGCTTCCGATCTTTGTTTTGAATTTTAACACACCAAGGTACACCCTCTTGTACTTGAATTTTGAAACTTACATAGTGCATGTTATCGATTGTGAATGAAGTAGATTCGTTAAATTTCCGCTGCATATGTTTTATATGAAATTCAAACCATGTTAAATCCTTTTATCCTACAATTGGCATCAAAGTGGTCTTCAATTTCCAATTTGCATAACATGTTTTGTGAATTTTGGAATCAAGAATAATAATTTCATAATGGTAGAAAGTTATTTGATTGATTTTTTTTCATGGTGATTGAAATTATGTTTTGATGAAAACTGAAATTGATGTTATGATGTTGTTTAAGTTTGATATTAAGTATGTTAATTTGAACTTTAATGCTATAACATCAATGGAAATCAGTTTAGATATCAATCTCTGTCTCTTATGTCCATATGATGGTTGTTTGTTCATGAAAAACCCGTTGAAAACTGCCTTAAAGAAAATCTAGAAATTTGAGTTTCAGGAGTTTCGATCAATCGAAAATCACTTCCGATCGATCGAGTGAAAAAGTGATCAGGATTTTTAAATTGATTGATTTTCGATTGCTAGTCGATCAATCAAATTTGTTGTTTCGATCGATCGAGAGGCGATCAAGTATCAATCGAACAAGTCAGATGGTCAAGTTTAAATTCTTTTAATTTTTTCGATCGATCGAGGGGCACATTCGATCGATTGAAAGAAAGAATATCAAAAAAATTATTAAGTGTTTTGACATGTATAAAGAGCAAGGTTATGTGTAATTAACTTATGTGTATTTTATATTTAAAAACCTTTATACTAAAACATCTAGTGGGAGAGTGATACAAAGGTTGGATCTCACGGCCTCCATTATTGGTTCATAGTAGTGTGAAATATATACTTTGTCTTTGCCTCAAGCTTAGCATTCCATGCAGAGAGTATTTATTTAATGGTCCTACAAGATTGGATTTCTTGGTTTATAGTGGTTTGATCAAACGCCTTGTCTTAGCTTCAAGCTTTGCATTCCATACAGAGGGTGTTTTATCATGGTACTATAAAATAAGCCTGTTAAAGGGATGAAATGTGGCTACACATGATTCTAGACAATAGTATACACTAGACTAAGTATTATAGTATCCTCTATGCTGAGTTCTTACTATTATTACTTAGAGGTTAAATTTAAAACGGCATATTATTAGTGTTTGATAAGAGTTGTCATGATAGTACTAATAATGAGAATAGTTCTCAATCAATCATAGTATTTAATGTTCACTCTATGCTGAGAGATATTGAATATAGGATTGGGTTGTCATTGCATATATTATTTTATAGTTTTATTAAGGTTCCATATTATATGCTTATATGTTAAATTGATAATGTCCAATTTACTTATCATATTCATGTTTATTGTTTTTTGATTTGAACATGGCATCATTTAGTCTACTTGTTTTTATTCTTAATCAAAACAAACTGACTGGATCAACTATGTTGTCTGAAAAAAAAATTTGGACATTGTTTTAACAACTGAAGAGCACAAATATGTGCTTACTCAACCATGTCCTAGCTTTCCTTCATTAGATGCTCCTCTTGAGGAAAAACAATGATATGATTGTTGGCAGAAATCTAATGAAATGGCCAAGTGCAATATCCTATCATCTATCTCAAATATTCTACAGCATTAAACGCAGGATATAGAACTAGTTTCGGACAGTATGCATAGTCTGAAGGAGATGTTTGGTGAGCAAGGCCATTTAGTAAGGCAAGAAACCATGAGACAAATTTATAATACCAAAATGGTTGAAGGTACTTCAGTTAGGGAGCATTGTCTTACAATGATCTCTAATCTGAATACATTAAAGGTTTTAGGTGCCGACATTGATGGAGAATCCCAAGTGGATATGATACTCCAATCACTACCGAAATCATTCAAGAAATTCAGATTGAATTATAATATGAACAAAAAGGTTTATTCTTTGTCTGAATTAATGAATGAGTTAGTGGCGGCAGAAAGCATCCTTGGTACTTCTAGTGTTGAAGCCAATGTGGGTAAAGCTTCTACTTCTCAACCGAAGTCAAAAAGCAAGGGTAAGAAGAAGAAGAAGAAGAAGAAGAAGAAGAAGAAGAAGAAGAAGAAGGACTTCACTAAGCAAGAGGGTAAGAAAATTGCCTTAGGGGTTGCCGACAAAGGAAAGAAGCTCAAAGGAAAGTGTTTCTATTGTGGTGAAAAAGGACATTGGAAGAGAAATTGTCCAAAGTTTAAGGCTGCCAAGAATAAGGGTATGAAAACTTCTTTTCTTCTTGAAATATGTTTGGTACAGAATCCCAAGGATTCTTGGTGTGTGGATTTAGGTGGTATGTGGATTCAAGTTATACTAATCATATCTGCAATTCTTTGCAGATGTTTCAGGAGACCAAAAAGCTGAATGAAGGAGAATTGTTTCTTACCCTAACGGATGGGAGTAGAGTTCCAGTTATAGCTGTTGGTGTTGTTAATTTATGTTTCAAGTCTAGGGTTTTAATATTGCAAGACTATCTGTTTGTACCTAATGTTCATAGGAATTTGATTTCTGCTACTTACTTAGGTAAACATGGGTATTGTATTATCCTAAAAGATAATGTTGTAATAAAGAAGGATAGAATGTTTATCTGTTTTGGTAATATTGTGGATGGTCTTTATATTTTAACTTCTGATAAGCATGAATTATACAATTCTGAATTAGATAATAATTCACATGTGAAATCATTAAAGAGAAAGTTTCCTTCTATTAGTGAAGCTTATCTTTGGCACTTGCGTTTAGGTCATATTAATTCAAATAGAATTCAAAGACTTATCAAAGAGGGACTCTTGGGGCCCATGGACTTTGATGAATTTTCAGTTTGTGAATCTTGTTTGGAAAGTAAAATGACTAAACGTCCTTTTAATGCAACAGGTAGAAAAGCTCAAGATTTGCTAGACCTAGTACATTTCGATGTATGTGGTCCTATGTCAATCCAAGCAAGAGGTTATGAGTATTTCATCACCTTTACTGATGATTACTCTAGATTTGGTTGTGTGTACCTAATGAAACGGAAGTCCGAAACTTTTAACAAGTTCAAAGAGTTTAGGGCTGAAGTTGAGAATCAATAGGATAAATGCATAAAGGCCATTCGATTTGATCGAGGTGGCGAATACCTTCTTGGGGATTTTAAGGATTACCTAATTCAAAATGGGATTATATCCCAGTTGACTGCACCTAGAACTCCACAACAAAATGGTGTAGCAGAAAGAAGGAATAGGACTCTTTTAGATATGGTTAGATCCATGATGAGTTATTCGACTCTACCAATTTCTTTTTGGGGATATGCCTTAAGTACTGCAATGTATCTTTTGAATTTAGTACCTTTGAAATCTGTTCCTAAAACACCTGTAAAGTTGTGGAATGGGCGTAAGCCTAGTATGAGACATTTCCATATTTGGGGCTGTCCAGCACATGTGTTAAAAGGAAAGTCGGACAAGTTACAGTCTAAAACAGAAGTTGTTTTCTTTGTAGGGTATCCAAAAAGAACAGTTGGAGGTTTATTCTATAGTCATAAGGATAATAAAGTGTTTGTTAGCACAAATGCCTTATTCTTGGAAAATGACTATATGAATAATTTTACTCCTAGAAGTAGAGTTGTCTTAGCTGAAATGAATGAACCTATAGTTAAACAACCGATAGATGAAATTAGGGATGATGTGGTTGTATTGGATACACCACAAGATACTACTCATGAGATGTCTAGTACACAAGAGCCTCGTCGTAGTGGGAGAATTTTTTGGTCTCCTATAAGATTCATAGGTTTGGGAGAAACTTATGAAGCTATCTTAGAAGAGGTTGAATCGGATCCTTACACTTATGATGAAGCAATAAATGATATAGATGCATATCATTGGCTCCAAGCTATGAAATTTGAACTGGATTCTATGTATTCCAATCATGTATGGGATCTTGTAGAGGCGCCTAACGGCATTAAACCTTTTGGTTGCAAATGGGTTTACAAGAGAAAGAGAGGGATAGATGGAAAGGTTGAAACCTTTAAAGCAAGACTAGTGGCGAAATGGTATACACAAAAAGAAGGCATTGACTATGATGAAACTTTTTCGCCAATAGCCATGCTTAAATCTATCAGAATTCTCTTATCTATTACTGCTCATTATGATTATGAGATTTGACAAATGTATGTCAAGACTGCATTTCTTAATGGCAATCTTGAAGAAGAAATCTACATGATACAACCGGAAGGTTTCATAGCAAAAAACCAAGAGCATATGGTATGCAAGTTGAAAAGGTCCATTTATGGACTTAAGCAAGCATCTAGGTCATGGAACATCAGATTTGATCAAGCAATAAAATCATTTGGTTTTGAACAAAATCTGTATGATAACTCGTATAGTGGTGATGATTGGGGTGAACACCCTAGTGATAAAGAAGATGAAGATTATGAGGAATATGATAGTGATGTGGATTATTATAATCAAGACATTGAAGACGATGTCGAAGCCAACAGGTGGAGCGATACTGATAGTGATCAATATAGACTGATAAATGTGTTAAAGAATACAAGAGAGGAGAATGCACGAGCTAATCAAATGTACCATGATGAATATCCATAAGGGCACCTTTCAGATTGGAGTGATATCACTAGTGTTAGCTCAAGGTTTGGCCCAAGGTATGACAAGCATAGAAGAGAAGTTCCAAAATTAGGGTCGAATTACGATTCAAAACCAAGTTCACCAACCCCACATACTGAAGAAGAAGATGACATAGATGCCAGATTGGCCGTTCTGGACCAAAACCTAATCGTCCACAGTCTCAGAATCATAACACTTGAGAGTGCCAAACCTAGTGATGAGAGGGAAGAAAGAGGCAAGCCAGAGCATCTCCCTCAACCAGTTGACTTGGGCAACAGAGGCAAGTACATCCTGTTTGATGAATGGATGGATAGCATAGAGTGCTTGGATGCTTTTGTGACCAATAAGCCTACATAAATGGAGATTGAAGAGAAGCTACAAATTATATGGATATAGATCCCACAGTAATAATGCTAAGGGAAGAAGGAGCTCACTGGGAGCCACCTACCATTGTGGAAGCCACAACTGAGTTGAAGAACTGGGAATTGAGGATGAGCCTAAAATAATCCAAGTGGGCAATACCCTAACCACTTAAGAGAAAGATGCATTAGTGGCACTATTGATAGATTTCAAAGAGGTCTTTGTCTGGTTATATGAGGACATGCCTGGGATTGATACAGATATAGTACAACACTACATTTCGATTGATCCAACCATGAAGCCAATCAAGAAAAAGTTGAGAAGAATGAAACCAGAGTGGACTTTCAAGATCAAGGAAGAAGTGAAGAAACAGTACAATGCTGAATTCCTAAAAGTGGTCAACTTTCCAGAATGGTTAGCTAATATAGTTCCGGTACCAAAGAAAGATGGGAAGGTCTGAATGTGCGTAGATTTTCGAGATTTGAATAAGGCCAACCCAAAAGATGATTTCCCTTTGCCTTACATTGACATCCTAGTTGACAACACAATGGGTCATGCTCTGCTATCGTTTATGGATTATTTTCAGGATACAACCAAATCAAAATGGCTCCGGAAGATATGGAGAAAACCTTTTTTATTACACCATGGGGGACATATTGTTATAAGGTCATGCCATTTGGCCTTAAAAATGCGGGTGCTACTTACCAATGTGCAGCTACCACTTTACTACATGATTTAATCCACAAAGATGTAGAAGTTTATGTTGATGACATGATAGTGAAGTCCAAAGACTGTGAAGGGCACATACTAGCTTTAAGGAAGTTTTTGGAAAGGATCTGGTTCTACAAGTTACAATTAAATCCCAAGAAATGCACCTTCAGAGTCACATCTAGAAAATTGTTAGGGTTTATAGTAAGCCAAAGAGGAATAGAAGTTGATCTTGACAAAATTAAGGCAATTGTAGAAATGAAACCTCTAAGAACTGAAAAAGAGATTCGAGGATTTCTAGGGAGGATACAGTACATCGGCAAGTTCATAGCCTAGCTCACCATGACATGTGAACCAATCTTCAGACTACTTAAGAAGGAAGTCCTTACAGTGTGGAATGAACAATGTCAAGAAACCTTTGAGAAGATCAAGAGTTATCTGATGAAACCACCAATACTTGTCCCACTAGTACCCAAAAAGCCATTGTTGTTGTATCTCACCTCTACAAATACAACAATGGGGGCTCTACTTGCTCAATACCTAGAAGAGACTAGGAAGGAGAATGCAATTTACTACATCAGCAAGAAGATGTTTCCTTATGAAGAAAAGTACTCACCATTAGAGAAGACATGTGTAGCACTTGTTTGGGCAACCCCGCAAACTCAGACATTATATGCTTGCTTACAAGGTTTTGTGGATTGCAAGAATGGATCCTTTAAAGTACTTAATGGAAAAACCTGTGCAAGATGGGAAGATTGCTAAATGGGTCTTGCTTTTGTTAGAATTTGATATTAAATATGTGATTCAGAAATCCATGAAAGGGAGAGCAATAGTTGATCACTTTGCCCATTATTCACCAGAAGAAGATGAAGAGATCCAAGGAGACTTTCTAGATGAAGACATCATAGGGATTGAAGTAGAACCATGGAAGATGTATTTTGATGGAGCAACAAATCAAAATGGAAGTGGAATTAGAGTTCTCTTAATTTCTCCAAAAGGGACACACATTCCATTTTCTGGCAGATTTAACTTTCCTGCCACCAACAATGCAATAGAATATAAAGCCTGCATTATGGGTCTACAAGTAGCCTTAGGCCTAGGAGTGAAGGCATTGAATGGAAGATTAATTAAGAAAGGCTTATGTCTTATCATGAATGTCTTCAGAAGTGAGCATCAAAATTCAGCAAGATCCAATATCAATATGTGTCAAGGATGCAGAATCAAATTGCAGATACTTTAGCAACAATGGCATCCATGATGGATAGGCCCAAAGAAGATGAAGCCTGACCGATAGTGTTGAAACAAAAAGAAGAACCAGCCTATTGCATGACAATAGAAGAAGATGAGAGAAAGAATGGAGAAGGTGAATGGTATTCAGATATCCTACAATACCTCAAGGATGGGGCATACCCACCAGCCGTAGACAAAAATGACTAATTGACCATCCGAAGGTTGTCCACTAATTACATTAGTTATGGTGAAAGGCTCTACAGAAGATCATATCACGGAATTCATCTCCTTTATGTAACGCTAAGGAGGCATAGCAGATAATTGAAGAGGTTCATGAATCAAGTTCTAGGCCACATATGAATGCGCACATGTTGTTGTTGGAAAATCTGATTTTGTATCTCATACAAAACATACCGCAAAAGCAACAAATGTGGATCTATTTCATTCATGATTGATAACATGTACTATGCAAATTTCAGAATTTAAGAACAAGATAGCGTACCTTGGTGTGGAGAAATTCAAAACAAAAATTAGAAGCACTTGAGAACACTTTTAATCTTCACTCCAATTCCACTTTACGCCCAAGAAATGTGGTCTCTCAATTAGTTTCCAAGGGAGAATAATTGAGTGGCTTCACTCACACATACACACCATTTCACAATGATGTTTCTTTCTTATTCTTTTTTTAATAAAAAATTATGTATGTTTCTCCTTTTATAACTAACTGATTATTTAATTGGGCTAGCCTATTAGGCATTTCCAATGGGGTATTAGTGTGTGGCTTGGAGTGGGACCAAAAGGGACTAATAAGACACTGGCTCCAATGGGCCTTGAGCTATTTTGTCAACTTTTGACAAGTCCAAAGTTACTTTTGATTATATTTAATATCACTATATAAATATAATTTTACTTTAGGCCTTATTAAAAATTATATCCCAAGACTTTATTATACATGTAACCTCTTCATAAAATATTTGTAGCAATACAAAGTCGCGAATACAGACTGTCACTTTAAAAATTACGACATCTTTATCCTTAAGTACCCGGTTTAATCCTTTAAGTTATTCATCATATATTTATGAAATTCAATTTCATAAATATATACTTTAGTATTTCTTTACTAAAGTGGTTAGGTCTAACCCTTTGAATAACCAAACCTATTAAACTTATCTCAAGAGAATATTTTATATCTCCGTTAAGAGATTATGAATTTCATCTTGAGAATCTATGTTCCATCAACACTAAATGTGGCTGCCCAACATACTGAGGTTTTGACAATTACTTTAAATCTCACTCCTAATATATCAAAGCAACCTACACCTCATGATCAAGTCCATTATTTTCTTAGGATTAAGAGTTCATGCAAATAGAAGTCGTGAGATTTATTATTCATTTGACAGTCGTTAGGAGAATAATAAATCTCACAACGGACCAGTTCAATATGTCTTAACTCTTAAAACATATCAACATATCAACTAGAAGTCTCAACTTCCATGATCAAGACAAATCATCTTAGTTGATACATTATAGTCTTCGCAGATGAAATGTCCAATTTCATCACCGACTACGAACTATAATTCTCAGTTTACAAAGAACTTGTGATTTATATCTTTTATGACTAAATCACATAAATCACATACTATGCATCTCATGGAGTATATGATAATGTCCAAATATTCATGTTACCATTATTTTAGATAATAATAAAACAACTTTATTTATCATAACATTAAGTCATACATAATGTCATACATTGAATCATACAATAGGATTTAAGGGCACACATCCTAATAGTTTTTAAGGAAGATAATGAGACAAGGCTACTACTGGACCACCATGGAAGCCAATTGTGCGGCTCATGTTTGAAAATGTCATCAATGCCAAGTCTATGAAGATCTGAAACACAAGCTGCCCATGCCACTACATACTATGACATCACCCTAGCCCTTCTCTACATAGGGGATAAACATTATATGGAAGATTCATCCAGCTGCATCCAATGGCCATGAATTCATACTCATAGCCAAAGATTACTTCACTAAATGGGTAGAAGTTTCCTCATATAAAGTTCTGAATTCAAAGAAAGTTGCTCAATTCATTCAGACCAACATCATTTGTAGATATGGGGTACTAGATGAGATTAGCTCTGATAATGAGTTACATTTTAAAGGAGAAACAGAAAAGCTACTGCAACAGTTCAATATTCAACACCACAAATCTTCACCTTACTGTCTTTAGACTAGTGGAGCAGTTGAGGCTGCTAATAAAAATATAGGGCGAATCTTGAAGAAAAGCACAAAAAACTATAAGGATTGGCACCTATAGTTGCCCAATGCACTTTGGGGGTATAGAACATCAATTCAGTCTTCCACAAGAACCACTCCTTATTCAATGGTGTATGGGATCGAAGCAGTCCTCCCCATTGAAATGGGTGTCTAATCACTAAGGACAGTATTGGAAAATGAAATCTCTGAAACGGATTGGTTGTAAAGCAGATATGACCAACTATGCATGCTGGATGAGAAAAGACTTAAAGCCCTATATCACATTCAGGGATACCAAAGGAGATTTAGGAAAGCTTTCGATAAGAAAGTAAGAACTAGGGATTTGAAGTTGGGGGATTTAGTGTTGAAGGAAATCCAAGCCCCGATTCAAGATGCAAATGGGAAGTTCAAGCAAAATTGGGCAAGCCCATACATTTTCAAACAGATATACTCTGGGGGAGTAGTAAGGTTGATGGACTCAGATGCAAACCTTTTCACTGAGCCAACCAACATGGATCAATTAAATAAATACCATGTCTGAGGTGATAGATTGAAAGTGCCACATCTTGAGTGGTTGTAAATTATGTTATCTCCCTTCCTAGGTTTGATCGAAAAAAAAAATAGAAAAGCTTGCTAGGCTGAAAACTTGAAAGGGTGGTTCAGGCAAAAATTAGAGCAACAAACAAAGAAGAAAAAAAGGGTAGGTTGAAAACCCGAGAGGGAAATCTATGCAAAAGGAGTGTGAAAAAAAAAAAAAAAAGAGTGAGAAAGCCTGCTAGGTTGAAAACTCGAAAGGGTAGCCTAGGCAAAAATTAAGGCAAGTAAAAATCAATGAACTACATGATGACCTGATCCTTCTATTAAAGGGGGTACGTAGGCAACCATGCATTGGTCCGATTACAATTTCTCAAAACCCACCATTACATAAAAGCCTAAACCCTAAGCCAAACCATAAAAAACCAAACTCCAAAAGCCTACACCATAAATAGAAACCCCTAACCTGCAAACCCTAAATAATTCCTAAAAATAAGAGTTTTTACATCAACTTCTAAATAAACATGCTTAAAGCCAAAAATTAAGAAGGTCACTTTGTCTTCAGTCTTTTCTTTTTCTGATCATTGATTTCTTTTGTGTTGGGTTCTTCACCCTTCCTGTCTCTTCTTTTGAATTTACAGTTGTCTTAATCGAGTCTTTCCCGGTTGTCTCTGAGAAATTGTTCTCTCATAGCAACCCTCTCAACTTCCTTGTCAACAATTTTGTCTATCAACTAGTTAAAGTATTCTGTAGTCATCCTAAGAAGGCGAACCTTGAAAAAAGATTAGTTCACTCAGTCAGCCATCTCTAAACCCAATAGCATGTTCTTTACAGAAGTAAGATTTGTGTCTACAGGAGAAAAATGTCTTCTTCTTTTGCAACCAAGCATTCCTTGCTCATATTTGAATTGCCTCAAGAATTTATCTGCCTTGTAGAAAGTTGCCATCCGCAACCCAACAAGGAAGATATGATTTGATCCTGGAGACCACAATAGAAGGGGTGGGCACTTCCATCAATAACAGTCCCATTAAATTGAGGTACTAGATTTCTTGTCCAAGAACTTCACCCAGTCACTCTTAGTTTGACACTCAGTCTTGATTACAACCCTACTAAGAAAACTACTAGGTCCATAATTATCGGTGGTAGGCTTGGCAATCATATTCAGTTGCTCTATCAGCCATATTTGCAAAGTCAAAGGACTCCCTAAGAAGTTTTGAGTTTCTCCACCATAAAATACAACATCCAGTCCTAGAAGAGTTTCTACCAAGATTAAAGAAACCAGATTGTCACCATCCTTAATTTGACTCACAACACTTATGGCTCGAGCATCCATAAAATTGTGTCTCCCAGAGCAAAGTAAAAATTCTCCCACGAAGAAAAAGGCCAAACCAAAGTTTTTCTGCATATTAACGGTCACTCCATAGGTGCGTTTGGCAATTAGCCGAGAAATAATTACACGAACATTCACCATATGGCCTTTAATCATACCATCAGTAATAGAAGTAGGAAGACTGAGAGTATTAGACAAAGATTCCTTATGCTTAGGATCACAAGAAATTGCTACAGATTTTCTACTTGGATCATAGCCCAAGATAGTAGAAAACTCTTCAATTGTTGGACATAGTTCAGTAGAGTAAAACTGAAACACATGATCTTCCAGATCCTAGAATTTCAAGGCAGCACGAAGGAAGTCCCACTGGATTTTGACATTCCTCAAAGCCTTAATTCCCTCTAGTTTGAAGGCTGTAAAATTGGTTTTGGTGTTGAAATCAAAGCTACAAACCCATCTGTTGATATCATGAATTGTTGAATGAGATAGAATTTGATTGCTAGCCATGGATGACTTTTGGTTGTGATTATTGTGTGTTGCAAACCTTTATGTAGAGAATTGTCGCAGAAGAATCCATTTATATAAGCCACATCAATTCCTAATCAGGTTTGAAATAGGTTTCAGAAAGTTTGTAGCTAACTGGGAGAGTGTTTCATGATCACAAATGAAGTAAATATTTTTCAAAAAAGGTGAAAACGCGAAACATGCATTGGAAAATCCTAAGGAGTTGGCCCACCATGTCATGAGCATCATAACGTGGCCCAGTGCCATTCAACACTCTAAAAGTGCCGAATGGCACTCCTCATGTGCCAAGTGGCACGCAGCCTCTCCATCGTGCACCCATACAATTTCGCGTTCTCGGATTTCTTTTTTAGATCGTTTGACAATCAAAAAGATTTTATTTTAGTCAAACTAAGACACTCTAACGTGTCTAACTCACTTGTTTTCAAAAAATTATCACTTGCATCATTGTTTTCAAAAATTGATCAAATCAAATTTTTTAAAGACTCATGAATTTATGGTCCAAACTAGGGGCATTTACCCATGCCTCATGCAATTTTAAAGAAAAAGATCATCATTGTCTTTTCAAAAAAATCATCATTGAGATTTCCAAAATTCATGCATTCCTTTTTAAACTTGGGGCATTCGCCCATGGCTCATCTATCTTAAAAAAAAAACAATACAAAACAAAAAGGGCGCCATCGTCGTTTGTCTAAATAAAAAAAGAAGAAGAAATTTTCATCATCAAGACTTCTAGAAACCATGCATTCATTTTTAAACTAGGGGCATTCGACTCTGTCTCATTCAAGAAAGTGCATATTCCAACTAATTCAGATAAGTTTAAATCGATACTACAAGACATGATCAGGTGAATTCTAAACTTATCTTAGTTAAAGTTGCTATATGATCCAAGGTTATGCCAAGGACAAAGTGCTAAATATGGAAATTAATACAAGATTGTCTAAGGAACACTTCTTTTCATTTTGCAGGATAAACAAAAATACAAGTCATACATCATTGGGACTCTGAGTCCGTCTGCGTGAGGATCTCCTTGATCCACTCCTAGAGGAGCCACCTTCAGTATTTCCTTCTTGACTTGAGAAAAAGTGAGGATCATATTGACGATTTTCAAGTTTAAGGCTCCTAATCCTTTCCTCCAAAGTTCTTCGGGTAGCATTAGCCGCTTCCATTCTATTTGCCTAAAAAGTCAGCAGAATCAGGTGTTAATCTCACTGCCAAGTACAATTCAAGCAAGAGATACTCAGAGAATAACTAGGCATACCCAACTCAAATCATTGAGCACATATTGGGAGGATTGAGTACGAGCCAATAACTGCAAGCCTCCAATCATCCGCATGCTTTCCTCCACAAGATCCACATCAACCTGAAGCACATATCCGCCAGATCATGAATCATTCAATAAGTCAAGAAGAAGTAAGGACAAAGAATTGAAAATTCAAGAACACATCGGATCAAGCCAAGGAACATTTGGCACGTGGTCTGGCCTATTCAAGGGCATGGAACTATACAATCTATCAGGATTCATCACATTATATTGCCATGGTGAAAAATGAGAATAAGTCTCCACAAAGAAACTAGAAGAACTACTAGCATGATGAGGAAAAGGAATTTCTTCCTCTTCATCTCCCTCTTCCTCTCTTTCAGAAGGTGGAGGCTGAAAATCCAACATGCAAATTTTGTCACCAAGCAGAAATATGGAAAGAATTTGCAAAATGAAGATTTGATGAGAAGAAGAGAAGTACCATTTGGCCAACCAAGCAACCTTGCAAACTAGTTTCAATAAATTCAAAATAAGATCCTATTGTTCCTGGAACAACAAAGCTCACATGGGCCTGAGCAATCTTTTCATCAGTCAGAAAGTCATCTAACTAGATGGAGTGACAAGAAGGAACTGGAATTGTTGTAGGAGGATATACATAATGAACTTGGGGTAACATCCGATCACCAAGATACCAATACATTCCATGACCACATTCAAAAATGCTTGAAAACCATTAAGCTCCAAAGCCCATTCACACTCTGCATACCCCTCACATCCAGCCCAAGGATCTAAAGACATCTGAAAAATCACAAAGAAACCCAGAATGAGAAAGGCCAAACCATAATCAAGAACCAAGGATCCCGCACAAAAAAGAGGTGAAGAAGAAGAAGGACTCATATCATCAGCAGTCAAATTGTCAATTACCAAGCGCCAAAATTCCAAAGTGAAGGAATAACTAGTTTTGTATCTCATACAAAACACATAGTGAAAGCAATAAACAAGGATCTTTTTCATTCATGATTGATAACGTGCACTATGAAAATTTTAGAATTTAAGAACAAGATAGCATACCTTGGTGTGGAGAAATTCAAAACAAAGATTAGAAACACTTGGGAACACTTTTAATCTTCACTCCAATTCCATTTTACGCCTAAGATGTGTGGTCTCTTAATCAGTTTTTAAAGGGAAAATGAAAGTGTGTCTCACTCTAACATATACACCATTTCTTATATCACTAGTAAAAATTTTGTATGTTTCTCCCTTTATAACTAACTGATTATCTAATTGGGCTGGCCTATTGGGCCTTTCCAATTGGGCTTTAGTGTGTGGCTTGGAGTGGGACCAAAAGGGACCAATAAGACACTAGCTCCAATAGGCCTTGGGCTTTTCCGTCAACTCTTGACAAGTCCAAAGTTACCATTAATTATATTTAATATCATTATATAAATATAATTGCACTCTAGGCCTTATTAATAAATTATATCCCAAGACTTTATTTTATATGCAACCCCTTCATAAAATATTCATAGTAATACAAAGTCATAAATGTAGACTGCCACTTTGTAAATTACTACATCTTATCCTTAATACCCAGTTTAATCCTTTAAAGTTATTCATTATATATTTATGAAATCCAATTTCATAAATATATACTTTAGTAATTTCTTACCAAAGTGGTTAGGCCTAACTTTCTGAATAACTAAACCCATTAAACTTATCTCAAGGGAATATTTTATATCTCCATCAAGAGACTATGAATTCCATCTTAAGAATATATGTTCCATCAACACTAAATATGGTTGTCCAACATACTAAGGTTTTGATCGTTACTTTAGATTTCACTCCTAATATATCAAAGCAACCTACACCTCATGATCAGGTCCATTATTCTCTCCGGATTAAGAGTTCATGCAAATAGAAGTCATGAGGTTTATTATTCATTTGATTGTCATTAAGAGAATAATAAATCTCACAGCGGTCCAGTTCAATATGTCTTAACTCTTAAAACATATCAATATATCAACTAGAAGTCTCCACTTCCATGATCAAGACAAATCATCTTAGTTAATATGTTATAGTCTTCGCAGATGAAATGCCCAATTTCATCACCGACTACGAACTATAAATTCTAAGTTTACAAAGAACTTGTGATTTATATCTTCTGTGACTTTTCACATAAATCACATACTATGCATCTTATGGACTATATGATAATGTCCTAATATTCATGTTACCATTATTTTAGATAATAATAAAACAACTTTATTAATCACAACATTAAGTCATACATAATGTCATACATAGCATCATACAATAGGATTTAAGGGCACACATCCTAACATAAAGAATGCCTGGAGGTCACTGACGAATGATATTGGGGCAACCAACAGAGAAATCTAGGAAAAATGCCAACAACTTCCTCCTAGGTTTCATGACCCACTCCAAAATACTCATACATCCAGACTTGAGAATTACCATATCACCATTACCACAAAGCCAAAATAATTTCCCAAAACTCACACATAGCAAAAGCAAAAAAAAAAAAAAAAAAACCCTAAACCTCACTTGCCAAATAAATGGAGCCCTACCCAAGCTTGAAAGACTTCGCCTAGAAAGTTAGGTCATGAAGTGCATCAGAGTAGCATAGGCCATGCCGCCCTAGTCATAATTCCGAATTTGTCCAATTTTTCTCAAGCTTTCTAGGTAGCACAGATTCACAGTACTGCCTAAATCCAGACACAAGAAAGTCCAAACAAACCGAAGCATGAACATTCAAGCACCTTTTGTCGTAGTCTCACAATGAGGAATATTTTCACATTGCCAAGACAAAGGGATATTATTACTCCTCATTTTGGAAGGCACTACACCTAGAAGTTTCTTGAGTTCAGTTGAAGTAAAGGAATCATTGACAAGTATTCTTTCGCCACCTAACCTTAGACCGGTGATAAAAGAGAAGTCATAAGGTGTCAACATTACCTCCTCAATACATGGAAAGTGGAAGGTACATTTAGTATCCTAGAAGCATTCTGCCAAGGCGAGAAATAATTGAAGATCTTTGTATTCATGTGTCTCATGATTTAACAAAGCTTCAAAGAATGTGTCAAAGCCTGCTTCATTCATGATGTTTTTGATGCTAGGAGACAACGCTGCCATGCACTTTTTAACATTTGGAGATTGCCTCGACTCTTAAGGCTCCACAACACACAAGTTTAGCTCATCAATTTCCATGACCAAATCCATATCACAAAAAAAAACAAAAAAAAAAAAAAACAATGCCCCACCAAAATTTCACCACAATCAAAATTTTTCACATACCCATACACAATCACCAAATTTTTTTCCATAGCCATAAAGAAGTTCCTACATTTTTGAAATAGTAAAAAATTCAACAAACTCATGCTTATGCACAGATAAATTCCCACATGACCAAAATCATAATCACAAAAAATTTCTAAGAACTTACATCCTATGCACAATTTTTTTTTTTCAAAATTTCATGCCCATAAGATTTTTCCCATGCCCAAAAATTTTCCATACCCACAAAATTTTGCCATGTCTATAAAAAAAAGTTTACACATGCCAATAAACATTTTGCATATCTATCATGAACACATTCACATAAGCCTACCACAAATTTTTCACAATGCCAATACTCCCAAAATATAAACTGAAATTCATCCAACAACATCACAATATCTACCTACATTGTCAAAATTCCATAAACCACCAACATTTTCCAAATTGTACCATGATAAAAAAAATACTTCAAGAATGCTCCAAAGCCAACCATTTTCCAACATAACCAATCACACAATGCCTCAAATTCCAAACAACCGAATGACAATTTCTCACCATGAAACTTTCAATGAAACATGCAATAACATTTTTTCCAAGCATAGAAACCAAAGAAAAACTCACCTTGGTGTCTATATGACAATATGGAGCATGGGTACTAAGGTCTTGAAGAAGTCCGTCCCTATTATGCCAATCAAATGTTGGATCATATTTCTTATCATGAAAAGTAAGAAAAGAAGGTCCTTTGGAAGAAGAAGCCATCTTGATGCAAAGAAAAATGGATCTGGAAAATGGGTTTCACCAAAATGGGTGTGTGGTGAAAATGTTCAAAATACAATAATCTAAAGAAATATTGATAGAGATGGATGAGGGAAGCTTGAGGAGTTTTAAAAAGTGTTTTTGTGAGAAGAAATGGTGAAAGGAAGAAGAAAAATCAAGGAAAAGAAGAAGGTGAATAGTGACAATGGAGGAAGAAAAGATGAAGGAGAAAAAAGAGAGAGACAAAGAAGTGGGGGGCCAAAAATTTGGCCCCCACACTTAAACTCAGCCCACAAGTTGAGTCAACTCAATCAAACTGAGTTGACTCAGTCAACCCAAAAAACAAAGTTCAAAGTTTTCCAAATATCTTTAAACTCCAAATTTTCAAAATTTTCATCTCCAAATAAAAAAGGAGGGAAAGCAAAAAGAATTCCACTTTCTCAATGCCAATTTTTAATTCAAACCTCTAGTTTTCAAATTTTCAAGAAAAAAAAAATCAAACCCCAAATTTCATGATCAAAATTTCAAGTCTTAATTTTCAAAATTCCAATCTCAAAATTTCATATTTCAAATTCCAAATTTCAAGTCAAAATCTCAAAGTTTCAAAAGCCTCAAAATTTTGAATGTCAATTTCAAAACTTTCAAGTTTCAAAAATCAAATGTTTCTCAAAAATAGAATCTTTGTCAATTAAACTTTTCTTGATAAAGTTCAAATCAAGAAGGGGTAAATGAAGATCACACATCTCAGAAACAGTGAGACCACAAAGCACTCATCAGTTAGAGACTGATTCCAAATTTTGATTTTTAATTTGTAGGCAACAACTTGGTTTCAAAGAGGAGAAGCCCTTAATCACTTTAGTTAAGATTAGATTCATTGGTCGCAAGAACCTACGTATCCAAGATCAATATCGTGTTCACAAACATTACTTCAATCAAGATCAGGTTCATTGGTTGTAGGAACCTACGTATCCAAGACCAATATCGTGGTCGTAGACATTACTTCAGTCAAGATCAGATTCATTGGTCGCAGGAACCTACGTATCCAAGATCAATATCGTGGTCACAAACATTACCCCAGTCAAGATCAAATTCATTGGTCATAGTAACCTACGTATCCAAGATCAATATCATGGTCACAGACATTACCCCAGTCAAGATCAAATTCATTGGTCACAGGAACCTACGTATCCAAGATCAATATTGTGGTCGCAGACATTTTCTAGTCAAGATCAGATTCATTAGTCCCAGGAACCTACGCATCCAAGATCAATATTGTGGTCGAAGACATTACTTTAGTCAAGATCAAATTCATTGATCGCAAGAACCTACGTATCCAAGATCAATATTGTGGTCGCAAACATTACTTCAGTCAAGATCAAGTCCTTTGGTCACAGACACTTCTTTCGTCAAGATTAAGTCCTTTGGTGCATACACTTCTTTTGTCAAGATCAAGCTCTTGATCGCAAACACTACCTTCGTCAAGATCAAGCCCTCTTGGTTGCAAACAACTCATTATCAAGATCAAAATGAAAAAGTCTCTTAGTCACATCAATTGTCAAGAATCATTTCAAAGTTCATCAACTACCAGCTAAGTCAAGTATTTTTCTTTTTTCTTTTTTTGGTAAAAAAGATAAGGCATTAGTTCTATGTTCCAAAGTTTTAGGTTCACGGGCTAGGCAATCTCTGAAAATTCAACCTCAATTAAATCATGGTAAAAAAAAATTAGTGTCTTTATTCTACATTGACATTCGCTTTCCAAACTCTATTAATAAGGGGCATTCTATAGACACTCAATTTTGCACCCATGATTTAATCAAGAAAGATGACTGGAATGACCATCCAGGTACCTAAAAAATCATTCTTTCATTACATGCATTGATTTGTTTTTGCATCACATGCATCAATTTGTTCTTGAATTGCATGCATCAGTTTATTCATTGCATATCATAACAATGATTTTGAGATTCTAACGGTCGTAACGGTGTGTTCGATTTCTCAATCGAACCATCGGATCGAAAGATATCACATGATAAAGTTTGCACGGTCCATATGCATTGTGTTTAGGAAGAGTCGACCACACATGATTAATTTAAATTAATTCTAATTAGTTAAACAATTAAAATTAATTGAATAATTTTATGGTTGGTTGATAATTAGTGTTTAAAATAGGGATGCATGCATATGAATAAAAGGGATGATTGAATAACAATAAAATTGTGGATAATCTGAACTTTATCAAGATTAGGATATTTATCTACAAGATAATTGTTCTTAAAAAACCTGAATTATCCAGAAAAGAGATTAAAAAAAATCATAGGCGGAGAATGAAAACACATCTAGGTGCAAGGACCGGTCAAAAAAACCCTAGAAGAGGAGTCCAAACGGCACCCGAACACGAAAGAGCGTTTGGTGTTCAAGAGCCAATTCGACACTTTCGCTGAAAGGGCCGAATTTCCCCCTTTAGGCTTTGGCCCAACGGCCTTCGGGTGACGATAAGGCACACCCTTTTTGATAATTTTACAAAATGATGCTTCCAGATTCACATCCTAATTGTCTGTGCCTATTTTTTAGAGTCTTCTGGCCCTTATAAATGGAGGTTGCATCTCATAATTCAACACCTTTTTTTTTACGCTTTGAGAGGCACACGTTTTAAGACTCTCAAATTGCTGATATTTGCTGATCCTCTTTGAGATTTGCTCCAAAAATTAGGGTTTTTAGGTTTCAAAAATAATTGAATAAGTTTCTTTGAACCCTAAAACATCCTCTCAAGAACAAAGAGTGCTCATGCAAGAGGTTGTTTCTATCACCCTATCCTTTTTATGCTTCTTTTATTGATTAATGTTTTTATTCATAATATGAATGATTCACCATTGTTTTGTTTAAAGCATGATTGTTTTTATGCAATTGTTATAATCTCTTTCTTGAATGTAAATAATCCGCATGTGAACAACTCTTTTTCTTAAAATAAATACGGATTTGCATCTTCATTAGATGTAGATTTGACTTTTTCTTAAAATAAAAATAGATCTGCATCTTCATTAGATGTAGATCTGACTTTTTCTTAAAATAAAAATGGATATGCGTCTTTCTTAGATGTAGATCTGAATTTTTTCTAAACAAAATTGATTTGTATCTTCCTTAGATACAAATCTAATTTTTTTAATGCATGCAGATTTTTGAAATAAAGAAAAAGATTTAATATGATTGTGTTTGTTGTATTCATGTTGCATAAATTTAAGTTATGACTGAAACTCTCTTCTTAAAAAAAAATCTTTTTCATTCTTTTACAACATAAAGACAAATCTGAATTTTTATATCCAAAAACCACTTTTTTCTACATAATACAAAACAGATATGGTATTTTGACAAATCAAAATCAATTTTTTTTACCAACCAAAAAAGATCTGATTTTTTTTTAAAAGAAGAGACTTCATTCATAATAAATTTGTGTGATTTAATTTTTATTTCACATGTTCAACATATCATTCATGTCATGAATAAAAATGATACATTGGTTACAAAAGTCTAGAAGACTAGACTCTGTCTGGGCGAAATGGATGTCTAACACCTTCCGATCCCGTAATCTAGCCTCCGGATTTATGTCATTGGTTAAGTAGATCTAACCTTGTCTTTATTTTATTTTGGTTAGAATGTAATTAGGACAAAAAGCCATGCAATTATTTGGTAGTTTGTAATTAGGACCCAAAGCCATGCAATTTTTCAATTATGTAATTTTTTTAATTCAATCAATGAAGAGAACAATTCAGTAATATGTTTATTTTTTTTCTTATTTTTTTGTATAAAAAAATAAGTGGCAACTCCACACCACTTATCAAAAAAGAGAGGTGCCCTAAAAGGCGCCAAAAATCTCTCTTTTTTTGAAGGGCACTTTCGAGGTCTCTCACAGTTGTGTTAAAGGAAAAAGGAACTCATAGTTCACATGATAATCATGGAGAAAAGAAGGACAACCCACCCATCATTCCAATTTAGGATCTTAGTTCTCCCCTTGATAAGAGGTTTGTTCTTAAAACTCCATTTCCTCAAAGGTTAATTAGTCCTCAGAAAAGTGCACAATTTGGAAATATTTTAGAGGTTTTTAAGCAAGTGCAAATAAACATTCTATTTCTTGATGCAATTCAACAAGTTCCTACTTATGCCAAGTTTCTCAAAGATCTTGCTACATTGAAGAGAAAGACAGATGTCCCTAAAAAAGCATTTTTGACAGAGCAAGCCAGTTTAATCATTTAGAATAAATATCCAGTGAAATGTAAGGACACTAGATCTCTTACAATTCATGCAAGATTGGGGATCGTCTCATTAAGCGAGCTTTGCTAGATTTGGGGACAAGTGTGAACCTAATGCCACATCCAGTTTATTTACAGCTAGGTTTGGGGGAGCTAAAACCCACAACCATGATACTCCAATTAGCTGACAGATTTGTTGAAATTCTTAGAGGTGTTGTTGAGGATGTGTTGATTAAGGTGGATGCATTCTATTTTCCTGTTGATTTTGTTGTGTTAGACACTGAGCCTACTCTAAATGCCAGTACACAAATCCATGTCATTTTGGGTCGCCCTTTCTTAGCCACATCCAATGCTTTGATAAATTGTCGAAGTGGTGTGATGAAGATTTCTTTTGGAAATATGGTTGTTGAACTTAATATCTTTGACGTAAGTAAGCAAGTACTAGACAATGAGGATATATGTGAAGTTATCATGATTGAGGGTCCATGATACTTTCATACAATTAAGTTGTGAGGATTCCCTAAAGGCTTGCTTAACCCTTTTTTATTGCAATTTGGATATTGAAAAATCAATTGAGGAGGTCAATGCATTATTTGATTATGTTCCTCTCTTAAGTATTGGTAGCTAGCAACCAAAAGTAGTCCATATTCTATTTTGGGTACACCAATTGATAAGTATACTTCAAGAGCATAAGGAAGCTATAGGTTGGACAATTACTGATATTAAGGGTATTAGTCATTCTGTGGTTATGCAAAGAATTCACTTGGAAGAGACTGCTAAATCCTCCCAACATGTTTTTGACCCAGGTAAGTTACAATCTCATTGGACTAGTCGAGTCATAGTATGCATTATTTATCTCCATGGTGTTGTTGAGGTTTGGATGGTCCTGTTTATCAGGATTAATCTCCAGTTGTGTTAAATCTTTTAGCAAAAAACAAAAAAAAAATATATTTTTCTTGTTTATTTTTTGCTTTTAGATTAATATTTGTGTTTATTTTCTTGTTTAGTTTTATTCTCTTTTGTTCTAGCTAATATTTGACAGAAATTAAAATTTATAACAATCATCTTGATCAAGGTACGTCTCTTCCTTCTTCTTACCTTACTTGTTTCTACTTGGTTCTCATGTTGCATATTAACATTTTGCTCTCTTTTCATTTAAGACATATATTTGAGAGTATCATTTTTAACATTGAGGACAATGTTTGGTTTAGGTTTCGGGGGATGTACATAGATTTCTATCTTTCTGTTGTGTTTTGTTTAGTACCAAAGAAAAATTCTTTTGCCTAGCTTGAGGTTTATGTTTTGAGTTCGTTATACTACTCTTCCTTAAAGAATTTCATTGCTTTCATGCTCAATTCATTGCATATGCACATAGCCACTCAGACACAACTTGTTGTTGAATGATAAAAGTGATGAAAAAATCTTGAAGACAATAATATGGAGACTATAAGAGTTTTGAGCCAATCACTTTATTTTTGGAGGTTTATTTAATTTTTCAAATCTTAAAGTTCATTTGGAAGTGTGCAACATATTTCCCTTGTTGTAGTCTTATTGTTCTTTCTTTTGGCAATTTTTTTTTTTTAATTTTTATGCCACACTTGAATCTTTTGAAGTTATTGATATTGAATGAACTATACTAGTCTTTGAGAGATGAGATTAGGCTATTTTTGACTACTTTGAGCCATATATTTGTTTTTATTTTTATTTCTTGATACATTATCGATAGTCATCCCATTGAGCCTTTTAATTAGCCTTTCTTTCTTAAAGCCCTTATCTATAGTGTTTCAAGATGGAATTTGATCAGTTTGTTTCAATGTGGTGGTTGTGCGAGAATTCAAAGAAGGAAGGGGAAAGAAAAAAGAAGAAGAAAGGAAAAAAAATTCAAAGAAAAAAAAAAGGAAAAGTGTCAAAAATAAGAAAATAAAAAGGGTTCAGAAGTGTAAAAGGAAGGAATATTGCTTTGAAGAAGAAGAGTTGAAAAAAAAATGTTGAATGAAAATTCCAAAAAGAGTTGACATTCCGACAAATCTTGAAAACACTTCTTATAATTTACTTTCACCCATTTTTATTTTATTCCCTTTGCTTTTACCCTACATTACGTCCTAATAAAGTCTTTATTTGATCTTGAAGATTGTGTAGTTTAGATATTGATATGACTGAATAAAAAGTGTGGTATAAATTCTTTTTGACATCCTTTCATGAGACTACTTGTTCTTTCTTGATTAAGCGTTTTTCATGTGATTTATATGTGAGGTGTTTGATTTTGCTTACATTATTTCGCTCACATATATTATTGAGAGTGGTATACCCCATTTCAATGTGATTTCATTTGTTAAGTGATAACGCTAGAAAGATTTGAGTTGAAGCATACTTTCGAATAGAGATTCAAGTTTATTATAAAACTAAGAGTATGTTTAGGTTGGCTACCACTTTTCACTTACATTGAGCTTTGATGGCATGTGAAATTTCTTTAGCATTTGTAGTGTTTTTGAAATTGAACTAATCTTCTTTGCAAAAGACTAATGAAAAAAAAAATGTTTTGTTTGATTTTGTTTGTTTTGTTTATTTTAGTATTCATTCTTAGAATTTTGTGGGTATATTCATTGCAAACCCTCACAAGACTATAACTCGTCCACTAATGTAAGCTAGGGGTTTAAAGGCTTGTTACATATGCTAAATGCAATCGAAAATTCCAACAAAAGTGGACTAGTTAATTAGGGTTTCCTTTTTATTTATTTTTTTAATTTCTTTGTTGAAAGCTTGGATTTGTGTAAAAACACAAGAGCTTGTTTAGACCCCAAAATAAAAGATTATGGCTCGGTTGCTTTTACTCTAACTTATTAAAGTGCGGAACAAGAGTAAATGAGGCGCAATGAACTAATAGCTACGCTAGTGCATAAACATGAACAACAAACAATAAAAGTAAAGCATAAAAGTAAGGGAAGAGAGATGCAAACACAAGATAACACCGAGACGTGTTATTGAAGAGGAAACTGAAGAACTCGGCAAAAAATCTCTCTGTCGCCTTCCAAGCGGTAAATTGATCCACTAGACAATAAGTTGGGATACAAGAATAGCAAGAGACCCTCCAAGCCTAATCTATCTAATGCACTTAAGCCCTCCAAGCTCCTACTCCAACAAGACTTCTCGGAACTGAGTCTTGTCTAGTTTTCTAGATCCCACAATACACCTAATTGCATCCGCTAATCCTTACTTACTTCCTTTGGCAAATCCACAAAACTTCCAAAGCTCTAAAACACTCTTTACACTCTGAAAAGGTGTGGGTTATGTTTGGGTACAAATCTCCTCTTAAAGCATGACAATGGAAGAGGGAAGGATAAGAGGCTATAATGATTTCTCACTAAGGATGAGTAGCTCTCTCTCTAAAAGGATGGGTGTGTGTATTGTAGAAAACCTATCTAGGGTTTTTCTCTCTGAATGGCCTCCTTTTCTTTTAGGGGTAATGAGGGTGTATATATAGTATGAGTGAAAGGTAAGAAAGTCACACTTAAAAATCCTCTAGGCAGAGAGTTTTGTAGGTATCTTACAAGAAGGCCTTACCTGTGAAACACTCGCGAAATACTCCATGCTAACGTGACCCTTCAGCTTCCAACATCTGCTTCTCAAGTGGCTCTTTCGCGAGTAAGCTTCTAGCGAGACACTTGTGAAATCCACTGATTCTTCATTTTTATGCTCGATTTTTTACTTAATACTAAACCCAATACAATAAAATCTCACAAAATACAAGAAAACAAATTAAAGCAAATACAACACTTTTTGTCATGGAATAAAGCCAACATAAAACATAGTTGTAAATCACAAATTTACATTTATTTTGTTTTACACTTTATTTGTTTTGCTCAAGGACTAGCAAAATGTAGGTTTGGGGGTATTTGATGTGCATGAAATATATATATATATATATATATAATAAAATATTCTTATATTTGCATTTTTGGCCATACTTTTAAGCTATCTTGCAACTAATTGTATATTATATTTGTTTAATAGGTGATAAGGGTTTTACATGCAAAATGGGGCTAAGTCTATTGCTAATCCAACTTGAAGGACCTGGAGGGCATGAAGTAAAGAAAAGAAAAGCAAGAAGAGCTATGCGAGAAGAAAGAAAATTAAAGAAAGGAGTCCCGGATGCACACGTGAAGAAGTAAAAGAAAAAGAAATGAAAAATGAAATTAGAAGTGCTTTCGTGGGACTAAGAGATATACAATGGGATTGTGGTTTTAATTGCTCTTTGTTAACTTAGGCTTCTCTTTTGGGCTACTTTGGTTGTGGTTGTTAAAAGCAAGCAGCACAACTTGAAGCGTAGCGTGTGGCTTGCAATCATAGTTTCACTTGTATTAGGGAATTTCATAGAGTCAGGTGGCTTCTCTTGGAAGTGTGTGTCTTTGTGTGATATAAATATGATCAAACAGAAAAGTAAGGCTAGTGCTAGGGGCTGGAGCGCAAGAAGCAGGCATCCGCATGTGGCTTCCTCTATGGCTTTTCTCTACCATTGTGACTATTTCTTTCACTATTTTATTTGTCTAGTTTAATGTTTGGTATTTTATTCTTGTGTTATATCTCAATTACCATGAGTAGCTAAATTTATAATTAGGGTTTAGGATAAAACCTTGTTAAGGATTATTAGTAATATTTATGTGATTTGATTTTTCCCACAATAGTTGTTCTTTAATGATTTAAATTGTTCTTGCTTCATATCAATTGACTAAGACGGGATTCAAGATATGAGTTCAATCATGTTTTTCTCATGATTTAGGATTTGTCTTAATTAATTGAGTGCTTGGTTTATTATTTCTTGATTTTAAAATTGGATATCTCTTGTGATTTGTTAAGCTACGGATACAATTGATGATTTGATTTTATACCTAGGAAGCAAAGAAGAGCATGCTTTAGGTATTTAAATAGAAGTTTTAATGATAATATTCTCTGTCACGCCCCAAACCCAAAAGGGTCTAAAGCATGAGAAATACAACCTAATGGTACTTGTAGATCTTTCCTTTTTGGCAAATCAAACTATAGGAGATTTTTATTTTCCTTTCTATTCCACAGGATAAGAATATATAACCATACTAAAATCTTCACATTACAAGTCAGAGTTCTATAACATATTTACGAACAATAACTAAAAAATCATGTGCCTCCACATAATACATGAATATATTACAAAACTCTGATTAAATTACACAAAGTTACAATCTTATCAAGAATGAGGACCTTAACATCGAGTCTAGGCCTACCACGCCAAAGGCTAACAAAACTCCAGCGACCCACCTCTAACAGAATTCATTAAGGTCAAGTTGAGCATAGCAAGATCAAGTCACCAACCATTTACAGCAAGAGTTTCCAAATTTCACATAGCACACTAATCGTCACCAAAGAGGTAAGCTCCATACCCAAGGTATAGCTAATAAATTTGAAAAACTGTTAGAGGGTGGGATGAGCAAATGCCCAGTAAGTAGCATAATTAATGGGGGTGAGGGAAATACAAGTTTCATCTTCAATAATAATAATATGACAAGAATGATTAAATAATGGAACACAAAGTTTCTCAAAGTAAATACCTTGAAACTATATACTATAATCTGTGAGCACCAACAATATAATTTCCAAAACCATAATATCTAACCTAAGGTAAATTATCACAAATATACCACACTACCACATAGACCGGTTAGGGGATCCACCCATTCACAACTGGTATGATATTGTCCTCTCTGGTATGCAAACTCTTGGCTCCATGGACAGCAGCCTCACCCATACCCATTCCCTCAAGGTTTTTCTCTCCCCCCATGGGCAACAGAGAGAGCTCATTAAATAGGACCTCTCTTGCATGTGGTCTCTTGGCCCCATGGGCAGCAGCCTCACCCATACACAATCAAGGAACCTCTTCCCCCCATGGGCAGTAGGGAAGAACGCATCATCCAAAGTGAAAGGGCACTGACCTAAATTTGATTCCGTTGTCACAGAGACTACAAAAACCAAATCGGGTGATCACCGGGAAATCACACATGGCATGGGGTTAAAATTACATAAAGCTCACAGTATATATTTCCTTTCAAATACAGTTTATATCTAGGTAGTTTCAGAAAAATCTTAAATAATCTAACTTCCACAATGTTTGTAAGGGTTTCAACTTCATTCTTGTCAAGAGATTTTCTATCAATTTCCCAAATAATACAAGACAAGATAAGCATCTTTAAATTTTCTAATATATCATAAAATCCAAGATTTCCTTATCAAAGATTAAATAAAAAATGCTCATTTTTTTCCATCTCAACAATTCATGCATTTTCCCAAATGCAATACCAAATATGATGCATTTTCATAGTTCTTAAGGAAAATATAGTTTCCATAGGTAGTTTCCAAAAGTGTGTCTAACCCAAAAACAACATTTATGCAACATGGTTATTTTTCAAAATTCCCATTAAAAGGCTACTTACCTCGCAACCACAAAAACCTAATTCTCCAAGCTCCAAGGAGATTAGCTAGAATCTAAACAATATCAAGTAAACCTATCACAATTAGCATAGAGCTTGAATACAATTTAGGAATTGCCAAATAAACACTTAATTAGGCAAGCCTAGTATTTAACCTCATCAATAATAATATATTTCGCTTCCAAAGTTTCTCAACAAATTGATTCACAAGGCATAAACTCCAATTTATAAAGTTAACCCATTTAATATCATCTCCAACATTATGACTAACTTCCATAAAATTTACACTACATCCTTAAGAGACCCATGAAAGCAAAATCAAAATATCCTCCAAGACAAGAAATTTAGAACTTCAACTAACTCCAAATAAACCCAATGGCATTGGAAAAAATTAAATTTACCAACCATCACATGTTATAACTTAAGACCCCTAAATTTTCCACCATAAATAAACCTTAGATAGTCATCATTAACATAAACCATAAACCCACTCATTGAACAATTCCACCAATACAAAACTCATACATATAAACACATAAATATCACTTTCAATGCTCATAAATCACAAGGATATCATTATCAAAGCTTAGACTAAAGAACCTCAAGTAAAAGCATATAAACCTACCAAAAAGATAAGAAATATTTACCTCAAATAAAATATGTGAAGGTGCTTAGAGGTTCTTAAGGAATTTCCGGTGACATTGCAGGAAAAATGATGGTGGAGATGATGGCATAGAGGTACTGGTGGGAGAGTGTGAGGCAGTAGAGAGGAGTGTTATATTGAAAATGAAAAAGAAGAAAAAGGAAGAAAGTTGAGGTGAGGAGCTTTGGCCCTGTCAAAGAGATAAAGAGATAGAGTGAAAAATGAGTGGTGGGGAAGGGTGGGGTAGGTGGGAGCACGTGAGACACATACAAATTTGACTTTTCTACTTTTTTTTTTTTTTTTTTTTATGTTATTGGGTCGTTACATTATTCCTTTCTTATAAAAATTACGTCCCCGAAATTTTACGTACCTTGATCCTAAAAAAGGTTTGGGTATCTTGACAACATAACATCCTCAGGCTCCTAAGATGTCTCTTTCACCAAATGATTCTTCCAAAACACCTTTACCCAATATATTGTTCTATTGCGTAAGACTTGCTCCTAATGATCCAAAATCTCTACCGGAATTTCTTCATATGACAAATCATCTTTAGTCTAAATAGGCTCATAGCTCAATACATGTGAAGGGTTAGGAATATATTTCCTTCACATAGACTCATGGAAAGCATTATGAATTCCTAACAGGGCCGGTGGTAGGGCAATTCTATATGTAACTTCGTCCACTCTCTCCAAGACCTCAAAAGGCCCTACAAACCTAAGGCTTATCTTACCCTTCTTACCAAATCTCATTACTCTTTTTATTGGTGCAACCCGTTGGAAAACTTTATCTCTAATTTGAAGTTCTAAAGCCTTCCTTTTAATGTCATAATAGCTCTTTGTCTACTTTGGGTTGCTCGTAGTTGATCACGAATCATATTCACCTTTTCACAAGTCCTCTGAATAATCTCTGGCCCCAAGATTTTGGTTCTCCAACCTCATCCCAACAAATTGGGGATCTACACTTTCTCCCATACAAAGCCTCATAAGGTGTTACTTCAATACTTGAATGGTAACTATTATTGTAAGCAAACTCTACCAGAGGTAAGTGACTAGCCCAACTCCCTTTAAAATCCAAAACACATGCTCTCAACATATCTTCCAAAATTTGAATAGTCCTTTCAAACTATCCATCTGTCTAAGGGTGGAAAGCTATGCGAAAATCAAATCTAGTACCCAAGGCCTTTTACACACCACCCCAAAAATGAGAAGCAAACCTTGGATCTCTATTTGAAACAATAGAAGTAGGTACATCATGAAGTCTCACAATCTCATCAACATAGAGTTAAGCTAACTGATCAAGGGAATTGTTCATCTGAATAGGGAGGTAATGTGCTAATTTTGTCATTCTATCAACAATCACCCAAATAGCATTATAACCCTTAGGAGATCTCGGCAATCCTAAAATGAAATCCATAGAATTTTTCTCCCATTTCCATTGGGGAATAGGAAATGGTTGCAACAAACCTGAGGGTTGCTGGTGCAACATCTTAACCTGCTGACAAGTCAAGCATTACTCTACAAAGTGAGCAATCACTCTTTTCATATTATTCCACCAAAAGTTTTCACGAAGATCATGGTGGGTAGCAGCCTCACCCACTCACAATCAAGGAACCTCTTCCGCCCATGGGCAGTAGGAAAGAACGCGTCATCCAAAGTGAAAGGGCACTGACCTAAATTTGATTTCGTTGTCACAGAGACTTCGAAAATCAAATCGGGTGATCACCGAGAAATCACACATGACATGGGATTAAAATTACATAAAGCTCATAGTATACATTTCCTTTCAAATACAGTTTATATCCAGGTAGTTTCAGAAAAACCTTAAATAATCTAACTTTCACAAAGCTTGTAAGGTTTTCAACTTCATTCTTGTCAAGAGAATTTCTATCAATTTCCCAAATAATACAAGACAAGATAAGCATCTTTAAATTTTCTAATATATCATAAAATTCATGATTTCCTTAACAAAGATTAAATAAAAGAAGCTCATTTTTTTTTCCATCTCAACAATTCATGCATTTTCCCAAATGCAATACCAAATATAATGCATTTTCATATATATATATATATATATATATATATATATATATATATATATATATATATTAAAGTTACGACACAATAGTTCTTAGGAAAATATAGTTTTTATAGGTAGTTTCCAAAAGCGTATCTAACCCAAAAACAACATTTATGCAACATGGGTATTTTTCAAAAATCCCATTAAAAAGCTACTTACCTCGCAACCACAAAAGCTTAATTCTCCAAGCTCCATGGAGATTAGCTAGAATTTAAACAATATCAAGTAAACCTATCACAATAAGCATATAGCTTGAAATTGTATCTAGCTACAATTTAGTAATTGCCAAATAAACACTTAATTAGGCAAGCCTAGTATCTAACCTCATCAATAATAATATATTTCACTTCTAAAGTTTCTCAAAAAATTGATCACAAAGCATAAACTTCAATTTATAAAGTTAATCCATTTAATATCGTCTCCAATATTATGACTAGCTTCCATAAAATTTACACTACATCATTAAGAGACCCATGAAAGAAAAATCAAAATATCCTCCAAGACAAGAAATTTAGAACTTCAACTAACTCCAAATAAACCCAATGGCAATGGAAAAATTAAATTTACCAACCATCACATGTTATAACTTAAAACCCCTAAATTTTCCACCATAAATAAACCTTAGATAGTCATCATTAACACAAACCATAAACCCACTCATCAAACAATTCCATCAATACAAAACCCATACATATAAACACATAAATATCACTTCCAATGCTCATAAATCACATGGATATCATTATCAAAGCTTAGACTAAAGAACCTCAAGTAAAAGCATATAAACCCACCAAAAAGATTAGAAATATTTACCTTAAATAAAATATGTGAAGGTGCTTAGAGGTTCTTAAGGATTTTTCGGTGACATTGCCGGCAAAATGATGGTGGAGATGGTGGCATAGAGGTACTGGTGGGAGAGTGTGAGGCAGTGGAGAGGAGTGTTATATAGAAAATGAAAAAGAAGAAAAAGGAAGAAAGGTGAGGTGAGGAGCTTTGGTTGGTCAAAGAGATTAAGAGATAGAGTGAATAATGAGTGGTGGGGAAGGGTGGGGTAGGTGGGAGCACGTGAGACCCATAAAATCTGACTTTTCTACTCTCTTTTTTTTGTGACTAGGACGTTACATTCTCCATGGTAGCAAGATTGATTTCTAGATTATCATGTAGTGGTTGGGAAAAATTAATGATTGTAAATATATGCTGATATGAATTAACAAGGTAGATTCCAAAACTTTAATTCCTTTCTCTAGATTGTTTACATCTCTTTACTGCTTTATATTATATCTTCGCTTTGTTTAATTATTTGTTTATTACATCTAATTGCAAACAATTAGTTTCTATTAAACTAGATTAGGATTGATTTGGTTAAGATTTGATTAATTTTTCTATATTCATTCAAGTCCTTATGGGTTCGACCTTGTTCTTGTCAAATGATACTTCGGTATGGTTCATACACTTATGAGTACTTTTAAATTCCACCACAAAATTTTAACTATAGTACTTGCTATTGACAAAGATAACGCTTAAATAGTTTTGCAAAAGGAAAATATGATAATGTAAGTATAACAGGAGTAAATAAATAACAAGGAATTAGCACTAGTCATTGAACAATCGAAACAAAAGATGGAAGAAAATTAGTATGCTAAACTTGGCTCCTTGGCAGATTCAAGTCCAAGAAGGAAACTAATCTTCAATATGGGTAACCTCACAGGGGAATCCTGCCATAGAAATTACCTACTCTGGAGAATAGACCTAAGTGGCTTAATCTCAGATTCTTAACTTGCTAATGAGTGGGCTATTGAGAGGGAGAGAAGTGGGTAGCCTATTGATGCATGATTTTCACTCCTAATACTCCTATTAGCTTTCTCACTCTCAGTTATCTTATCTTCTTTTGTTTTCTTTGTTTCTTACTTATCTATTTTCAGTGTTTTCTCTTATTCTTCCCTGTTCTTCTTGTTGTTCACTGTACATGACTAAGCCTTTTTATTCTACCTACCGTGATTAGATTTACCATTTTGCCCCTTAACTACTTTTGGCCTGCTGTGGGTGTCTTTCCTGGACTGCTTACTGGTCTGCTGGCTACTCGGCCACCACCACTACACTATGCTGGCTATGCCATGCTTCATCCCCATACAAAAGTAGCTTTGTTTTGTTTTCTAGCTTCCAGTGGCATTCCCATCTAGATAAGGGCTGGGTTTCTTTCTTACTAACTCCTATAGCATGGACCTAGTGATTCCAGCTCATGTTTGTCTCTTTTAGGTGGTATGTCATCCTAGCAGGACATTTCCTCCAAAAGAGCTTGAGCAGGATCCCTAGAATATGCTTCCCCTTTCTCCTCACCACCAAACCACACCCTCTCTTACCTCTGACCAATGGCCTACCGCTCTTGTATTAGCTGGGTACAAGTGGGTGGTGCTTGAACCTTGTGTGTGTTTCCCTCTCATATAAGTCTATTGGTTATCTGTTGTTCACGTTTTTGCCATTGCTGTGGGTTTTTCTGGTCCTATTGCATGTTCTGATGCTTGCTTAACTCTTTGTGGTGTGGATAAGTTATTAGGTCTTCATTCTTTGCATCTCGTTTCTTCTTTGAGCTGGGTATTGCTTAGGTGTGGGCTTTTTCTCCTTTAATTCAGTCCTTGTCTCCTTTCACTTCTGGTTCGTGGGCTAGCTGGTACTCCTGCTGTGCCACTGCGTTGTTTTCTGGCATGATATCGTTTAACTTTGTTTGCTGGACTTCCTCTAGGTTTGCCATGTTAATTTCATGCATTATTCCTTCCTTTAGTTCTCATTGCCCTGCTATGTTAGTCCATATAACATCTTGGGCTTCCCCGACCCATTTTATTCCTTAGGCCTCTTTGACCCGTTTCATTCCCTGGGGCATCCTTGGCCCATTTCCTTATTTCCTACATCTCACATTTCCATTGGCTTTTGCTAAATATTTCTGGCTTCCCTAGCTCAATTACCACAATATTTACTTTTAGGTTTATTGGCATTCGAATCAATCTCATTTATTAATTCTTTTATTTGGGCTACTCTGACCCCTTTTTGCTT
The DNA here is from genome assembly GCA_014183005.1 of Castanea mollissima. NCBI lineage: Eukaryota > Viridiplantae > Streptophyta > Magnoliopsida > Fagales > Fagaceae > Castanea > Castanea mollissima. The sequence goes on along the minus strand of JACAVU010000004.1, from coordinate 35,775,567 downwards.
ACCATTTCATTCTTTGGGGTTTCCTTAGTTTGTTTGCTTGCTTTGAAGCCACTTTATTATTTTGTGAGCTTGTGGACCATTATTCATGCCATTTAGACTTAATAGTTTTTACTTTACTATTTTCTTTCTTCACCTTTTTTCATATTGTTGGACTTCTTTTGCCATTGGGTCATTTTGCACCAAAAAAAAAAAAAGGCATCAACACTATTTTAACCTTTTTCTACTTGTTTGTGGGGAAAAAAAAAAAAAAAAATGTTACGTTTACAACATTTTCACAACAAATTATAAGTTGTTAGTTTTTATTGGTTCAAATTTGAACCTAACACTGAGATTACTTTTTGCCCCAATAATAACAACTAGTAATAACCTACCACTTAAAAATTATTATAAAAATGTTGTGAAAATATTGTGAACATATTATTTCTCAAAAAGAATTAATTTAAAAGATATATTATTTCAAAATTTGTAGAGAGGTCTTATATCCACTATATTTTCACAACAAATCATAGGTAGTTAGTTATTATTGGTTTAAATTTGAATTAAACACTAAGATTAATTTTTTGCCCCAATAATAACAACCAATAACCAGTTAAAATTTGTTATAAAAATATTATGAAAAGGAAGGGAAACAAACTTAGTTTTAGGTTAACACCTGGTCATGGGTGAACTGTCCGTGAGACACTGCTGTGCGGTCTAACTGAACCACTAAACCCTAATTCCAACCTCCAATCTATCAGATATCACCTATAAAAGTCACCTAATCTCTTAGCCTTTGAAAGGAAATCCCAAATGGAAAAGAGAAAAAGAGAGCCGCCGTCTCTGAACAAAAGAGCGATCGGTAGCTCCTCCTTAAGCTGTTGATTCTGGAATCAGGTTTACAACTTAGTGACCCCCACGGTCACCCACCCCTTTCTTTCTTTCTTGTTTATTGTTTTTTTTTTTTTTTTTTTTGGGGTTCGGAAATATAACCCAGTATTATTATTATTGTTATTATTATTATGCACCAAATAGCCCCTTGCTTCTTCAAGTTCAGTGGCAAGGAAACATAGAGAAAAGGGTTTAAGGGTGCTAAATTGACACTTTGGCACTAACATATTTATGCTGTGAAAAAATTGAAAAAATTCCTTTGCACAACTCTGTTATGCCAAAAATAATGGAATTACATTTTTGTGCATTTTATTGGGTAAATATCTATGTTTATGTTTTTTATTTTTAAAGTTGGCAAAGCAAAATGATGAATTTCTATGCTCTGAATTTTATGTGGAACATGTATTATGTATTTGCCTTCAAAGTTCTCTGATTGCTTTGCTACATTTGCTTGTGTATGGTAGTAAACTGCCTATTTTTGAGTATGTATATAAAGGGTCATTATGTATATTATAGTTAAAATTATGATCTGATTCTTATTTTCGGACATTATATTGATGTCTCTTAGTGGGTCTTTACAAACTTTGTTTTCGATGCCTTTTAAGGTATCAATGTGATTTCTTGATTATTAATTTCTGAAGATAAAGCTATTCTGGCAAGAAGCAAAGCAATATGACGAGGTTATTATATCCGAATATGATGTAGAACCCTATTTCATATTGGCTTTCAAAGTTCTCTGATTGCTTTTTGTCTCGGTTCAAGCAAATCTTTCAATCGTCTAGTGGATCATTTATACGTTCTTTTTTAATTGTTTTTGGTTAAGTTAAAAAAACTTTGTAATATGTTAACACATCTTATTCTTTCTATGAATTCCTTAAACTGTTTTAAGGTCTCTCTGTGTGTGTGGTAAGGGGTCAGAATTGAAACTCCAAATTGATAACTTTAGAGGACATATGTACATATGTTGATAAGGAAGAGTCAGTTGGATTGTGAATTTAGAAGATAATATGAATAAAGCTTATATGCTTGGTTGGGGTACTCAAATGCCATCACAATTGTAACAACTAATCTTCTTTTAAAAGCTTTTGTATCTGTCATGGCAAAGGCATCCCCTCTTATGAATGGAAATTATAATGTTTTATTAATGGGAACTTTTATATGAATGCTGGCACCAAAATTCATAGCCTGTTATGTACTCATATTTCAGACTGTACGAGCATGGTGCAATATTAAAATCTTTCTTTTGCTTGTTCAGTTTTTAGCTTGGCTTGTCTTTGAAAAATGACTAGTGGAGCCGAACAGGGGAGAGACATGTTGGCTTTGTGATCAAACAGCTATTTTTGCAAGAGATCATATGCCACTTTTCTTATTCTATTTCTTCAAAAACTAGTTTTGGTGGCGCATACTTGTTTCTTTCAACTACAACAACCAAACCTTAGTTTCAAAACTGGGATGGTTGTTTCAATTATTAAATTTTTTTTTTTTTTAATAAAAAAACACAGGATCTTTGAGATAGTTGTTTTATTCAATTTTAACATTATTAAAACATGGGATATTAACATGCTTTGTAGGATATTATCATGCTCGGTATATTTTATAACACACAAATTTTTGCTTAAAAGTTTTTGGTGGCCAAACTAGTTTAACTTTAATATTAACATCCAACAAGCTGCTTTTCTAAGAAAAAAAAATGTTAAATAATTACAATGTACTTACGATTCATCTTTTATTTACTTCTAAGTTGATAACAGAAGGGCTAATAAAATTGAAATGTGATAATTCTGAGCTTGAAGTTAAAAAAACGTAGATAATAGGATAGATTTTGAGGGTATTTTTATTTTTTTTGATAAACTAGATTTTGAGGGCATTTGTACTTACATTTTTTGTACTTTTATTTAGTTAATTTATTTCTTAAACTTCATATATGTGCCGAAATACTCTTGTTTGCTTAGCCATCCAAGCCGTCCAAACTCACATGGGACACAAAAATAGGCAAAACTCATCTACTTAACCCATTCAGAAAGAGAGAAACCTAGAGTATGTTTTGAATCGCTGTAAGGGTTATTATATTGGATTAAGAATTTATATTACAGGGAATACAAAGCCTTCAAGTAATAAGTATTCCTATTCAACGTTTAGTGATAACTCAGGCTGAATTTGCATTCAATATTTTTGTAACATTTGATAAGTGAGTGGTCTAAAATTATATTTTTGTTAAAATTTCTAAAATACTCTTTTAGTAAACTAATATTTAAGCTTTGTTTCTTTCTATGGAAATCCTTGTAAAAATATAATTTTTTTATGTTTTCTATTTGGTAATATAAAAAAAAGATGAGTGAAGGGAAAATTATTTTTGGTCAACATAAAATTATTACTCATTTTTAGATATAGTTTTCTATTAAATATTTTTGAAAAACAATTCTATCTCACAGCAAGCTAGTTAAATAATTTTTTTTTAAAAAAATTGATAAATAAGGGAAGTTAGGAGATTGTTTTTTAACTAATTTAAAGTTGCTACTAGATATTGAAAAATGAGATAATTTTATAAAAAATGTTTTTTGAAAAATAACTTATTTTTTAAAAAGCATTATTGCCAAAACAAACAAAACAAACAGAACATACAGAGCTTCGAATTTTTTGCAGTCTTACTTAGCATTAATATGTATAAATTAAAAATTATTTAATTAATGTTATTTTTCATTGTTCAGATTGTTTTATGATAAATATAGTGTTCCATTCAATTGCTTCTTTTGTCAAAACGGGAGGTTTGGCTATGGTGGGGGTGTTCTAGATTAGTATGGCACGACTACTTATTTATTTATTTATAAAAAAATAGCAGTGTGCTCTTTAATCAAATAAAAACTTGTAGTTTCTCAAAAAAAAAAAAAAAAAAAAAAAAAAAGAAAAGAAAAGAAACCAGTAAATGGGGGAGCGAGTGAAAAAAATAATAATATTGATTAGGTAATAAGATGAAAAGTAATATTAATTGAACTTGTTTTTTTAATTGTTAGATATTTTAAAGATTTATGATGTAAAAAATGTGTAATTTTGTAAGAGCTACTGTAACTTGAACTCATCTTATGATATAATGTGTATAATTATATAGCAAAAGAATCTCAAAATAAATAATGGCATTACATTGTAAATAACTTGCCAGCATACAAATGCCAAGTACATAACCTAATGTGTTGGCTTATAAAAGCTTCACATTAAAGGTGTCCAATATATGAAATTCTTTCTTATATAGTCATATTTAGTTATTTAGGGAACAATTGAAACAAAATGTTTCGAAATGAAAAAAAAAAAAAAAAAAATTATGCACTTAAATTAAATATTTATGAATTCAATAAAATAATATATTCATATTTTTAATTATATTAATCTTAATATTTTACTTTTCTTAAATTCTTTTAATAACATATATGTAGTAGTGGTCTAAATTTGTGATATGTAATTAAAAAGAGAATTAATAAGGAAAATGGATGGTGTTTTTATGTATTATTTTTTTATTTTTTTGAGGAAAAAAAAACCTTGCCTGAACTTTTTATTAATGAACTATAAAATTAGCCGAAACAAAAGTATTAATATCCGGTGAAACATATTCCATCCAGACTAACGATAGAAAAAACGTCTTGCTCTCTAAGTTAAGGCATGTGCAACTGTATTTCCTTACCGAATAGTATGAAAGAAAGAGAAACTCCTAAGGGAGCTAGCATGGACCAAAGTATCTTTTACTAGGTAACTAAATGAGGAGGAAAATAAAGTACACATTTGTAGAGCCTTGATTATTGTTTCTGAATCTCCTTCAAAGTGTGGCTGATGTAAAACAATTTCAGTGGCAAAAATTACAGCTCGCCTTACCGCTAACATTTCCAACAACTCACTGTTGCATGGTTTCACTACCTTTTTGGCCAAAGCAGCTATGAACTGTCCTGATGAATCGCGCACCATAACACCAATCCCTGCCTCCTCGCTCTCCTTAAACATCGCTCCATCAAAATTTATTTTATACTCACCTAGTTTTGGAGGCATCCATCTTCATCTTCGTCTCGGTTTTATCGGTTTTCTGCTGCAAGAATAGTCTGGCTCTGCTTGAAAATCTGCAGAAGGTTGCATGCCGCATCTCTGATAATCTCCAGCGAAACTGTGTGCTCTTGGAGTCTAGTCTTGTTTCGGTGAAGCCATATATGCCATGCTGTTGTAGCGAACAGCTCAATCACTTGAGGAAGCGACATTATGCGGCCAACCAGATCCAAGAAGTCCCCATGGGCCGCTTCAAACTGATTAACCCAACTGAAATCTGTGCACCAGACGAGCTTGATCGCCTCACAGCTCCATAATGCATGCAGTGTATCTTCTTCACACCGTCCACACCGATGGCACACCGAATCCGACACGATTTTTCTTTTGAGCAAATTTACTTTTGTTGGCAAGCAATTTGTACAAGCCCTCCACAGAAAGTGTTTTATCTTCCCTACTACTTTAAGCTTCCAGATTCCAGACCATAATTCTCTTGTTGCTGCCGAGTTTGATATCGAAGCCTCAGCCACATTAGCTTCCTCACAGATGGCCTTGTACCCTGACTTCACCGTGTACACACCTTCCTTTTCAAGTGCCTCGTACATAAAATCAGCTTGGGGGGATACACAGAGAGGAATGGACCTGACCTGATATGCTTCGAAGCGAATGAAGCATGATTCAAGCAGTTGGTCGTTCCACCCACATGAATCAGAGTCCACCAAATCTGCCACTCTAGCCTCACTGTCCAGAACCGAGGGAATGGGGGTGACAGTGCTTCTTGAACTTCTAGGCAACCAGCAATCCTTAAAAATCCGAATAGTTTTTCCATCACTCACCCTTCATTTTGCACCCAACAGAATGACCCTTCGCACCTTCAAAATGCTTTTCCAAGCAAATGAACCGGATGATTGTTTGGCCTGAAAAATAGTACCGTTGGGAAAGTATTTGGACTTAAAAACACGATAAAATAGTAAGTTTTTATCATGAACAAGTCTCCACACCTGTTTTGTTAGTATTGCCTCATTGAACTTCGCTAAATCTATAAAACCCAACCCTCCTTCCTTCTTTGGTTTACAAAGCGTCTCCCAATTTTTCTAATGGATTTTTCTACTCTTTCTTTGTTGTCCCCAGCAAAATTTTTGGATTAACATCTCAATATCTTGACAAAATCTCAAAGATAGTTTTGAGCACCCCATCGCAAATGTGGGTAGGGCTTGCACAACCACCTTCAAAAGCACCTCTTTTCCCACTTGTGAAATGAGTTTTTCTTTCCACCCTTGCAATTTCCCCACACTCTATCTTTTATGTAATTCAGACTTGCCATTCTATTCTTCTCTATCACCGCTGGCAGCTCCAAATATTTCTCATATTGTTTTATCTCTAGTACACCAAGGTCTTTTATTGAATTTTTTGTAGTCTCACTCACAGATTTGCTAAAAAGAGAGTTGTCTTGTTAGTATTAATTTGCTAGCTCGAAGCTTTTTCATACACCTTCAAAATATTTTGGATGGTATTTATCTCCTCAACTTTTGCTCTACAAAATAAAAGACTATTATCTACAAAAAAACAAGTGAGAAAATTTTGGTCCTTCCCTGCAAAGAGAATAACCCAGTATATTTCCTTCTTTGATAGCATGTTGTATCAACCCATTTAGCCCTTCCAAACACAATAGAAAAAGGGAAAGGGATAGAGGATCCCCTTGGTACAATATGACCCCTTGGTTCCTCATTTACCAAAATAGAGAAAGAAACAGAGCTAACACACTCATAAATCCACCCAATTCATTTTTCATGAAATCCCATTTTTTCCATAATTTTTACCAAGAACATCCACTTCACCCTATCGTAAGCCTTACTTATATCTAATTTCATAGTCATGAAACTCGAATTTCTAGTTTTTTTAGTTTTCATATGATGTAAAGTTTTGAAGGCCATTAATATATTATCTAAGATGGCTTTGTCAGTTTGAAACTCAGAAATAATTTGTGGTAAAAATTTTTAACTTATTTGCTAGCACATTTGAAATAATTTTATATAAAATATTACAAAGGGCTATAGGTCGAAAATCAGAAACTTTCTCAGGACTTTTAACTTTAGGAATGAGAGTAATGTAGGTATGGTTCAAACCTGTGGAAATTATCTCGGTGTTCAAACAATCCAGCATTGCATCTGTAACGTCCACACCAATGCTTTGACAATAGTGTTGGTAAAAGATTGGTGGCATTCCATCAAATCCTGGACCTATCAGTGGAGCCATTTGGTGTAATGCTAGTTCAACTTCATCTCTTGTAAAGTCACCAATGAGCCCATTGTTCATATCCTCTGTTACAACTCGACTAGTATGTTGTATAACATCCTCCACCTCACTCAAATTTGATGAAGTAAACAAATCCCGATAGTAGTTCTCTAATAAACTGGCCACATTATCATCTCCCACACACATGACACCATTTGAATCTTTTAAACCCATGATACGATTCCTCCTAAATATTTGCAAGGCTTCGTTGTGAAAGTACCTTGAGTTTTTATCACCTTATTTCATCCAATAGACTTTTGACCGCTGCTGCCACATTTTTTCTTCCTTCACCAACAACTCCCCAAAGTCATTTTTCAGCCTCACCAACTTAGCGACATTACTTCCTCTCAAGGCCGCCCCTTCTACCTCCCTCATTCTCCGCTTAATCTTAGCTATCTCCCATGTTATGCTGCTGAAACACCTTTTACTCCATTTTAATTTTTCTTGGTACCTTCCCACTTTTCCTACCACCCTATTCATCGATGAACCCCTTTCCCCTTCACCCCATGCCAATGCCACTGTATCATGACACCCCTCATCTTCCAACCACACATGTTCAAACCGCCAATGTTTATTTATCCTCCTCGATATGCCACCGGTATCAATTATCAAAGCCTTATGATTCGATGAACCACAATCTAGAATTTGAACCTTGGTAGCCAGATATCTATCAATCCAATCAACTGTTCCTACTACCCTATCCAGCCTCTCCCAAATATAATCACCATTAGCTAGACTTTTGAACCACGTGAATTTACTCCTCACAAAATCCAGATTCATAAGACCACCTTCATCCTACACATTGCGAAAAATTTTCATCTAATTGTGTGGTCTAACTCTCCCACCTAATTTTTCATTCGATTTTGTGATCTCGCTAAATTCCCCTACACACAACCATGGTGTCGAAAATTTGCCCACCAAACTTCTCACAAGGTTCCATGAATCCATCCTCCTGTGTGTCGTCGACTCACCATAAAATGCTGTAAACATCCACTCGTCCTCCTTTCCTTTGTTTATTAGTAAATCAATGTGTTTTAATGAAGAAGACTCCACATCTAGCTCAACGCCCCTTTTCCAAAAAAGGCCAAAACCACCACCCAAATTGACCTTTGACACACCAAAATAATTACCCATCTGTAATCTGTCCCTAATTTCACCTAGCCTAGCTTCAGTCAACCATGTTTCAGCTAAAAACACAACTGAGGAATCTTGTGCTCGGACCATATTCCCAAACTCTTAAACTATCTACTAGTTCCTAAGCCCCGACAGTTCCAACACAAAATACTCATTGTGCTCAGACCATATTCCCAAACTCTTGAACTATCCTTTTTTTCAACTTCACTCTTGGAAACCATCTACTTTTTCTTTGGTAACGCTGAAAGATTTTCTTCCTCAGAGAAAAACCGTTTCTGCCCCACCCCAACATCCTTCGCAGGGAGTGCTTCCACCTTGTTCTTCTTTTTCCTTGACCAGGTAGCGGGTTGTGATGGACTAGGAGTGAGACTTTGCCACTAATAAGGGTGAAATCAACATGACGGTATGGCTGGTATGAGAGCAATAAGATGACGGGTAATGCGGCTTAAAGAGGACGGATGAGTGGTAGACGGACAGGAAGAATTCATGCGTCGTTGTCCAGGCTACCCCAAACCACGCTATGTAATTAGGGCTGACATGGCCATGAGTGTGATTCACGCAAACATAAACACGAAGAATTCTTGCACTACACGTTAGCCTTAATCAAAGGAATTTCATAAGGAAAGGAATTCTTGAAGGTATGAGAATGGAAAGAGTTTTAATCATAAAAGGAAAGAGCTTGATAATCAAGGGATGGAAGTCGACTCTATACCCCTATAAATACATCCAGAACCCCATAACTAAAGGTACGCACACTTGACTCAACTCTAGCACTTTAGGGTTGAAAAGAAATTCTAACTCGACCTTCGGAGGGTTTTTGGCCGGCACCACACCGGTGCTCTCTTTTAGGTCTCTTTGTTTTCTTTTTGCAGGTTTGATTCGAGTTGGAGAGTGCTTGCAACTTACTGGTGATATTTTCGACATCATCAGCCACATTATTACCTCTCTTTGGATTTTTTTTTTTTTTTTTTTTTTTTTTGCCGCCTCATCGCAACCCTGTTTGAGTTCAACCTCTTCCTTATTTTTTGTTTGAGGTATCGTGAAAGAGCTAGAGTCCATCCACTTGACATTGGTCACGTGCTCATTATATTTTTTTAACTCAATGTCAATTTCTTCAATGTGCCTTCTAAACAATTCATTAGGGCAAGCACGTGCTATTCCTTTGTCTAGATACATCCCTTCTTCATTTGTCTCATCATCAAATTTGTCGTTGCCTCTAATGATTACCTTCCTTGAATCAAGCTTCAGCTCATCTATTTTTGGATTGAGTTTAATGCCTTGATTTCCTCCTAAATCTTCCTCCATAATACCCACAATTATATCACATTGGTTTGCCATTTTTCCACTTGCAACGTCCTCAAAATTTATCGCAGCATTAATGTCACCCCCACCTTCCTCGGTTTCCATATTAAGAGTTGTCTCCACCGCCGAGCTACTTTCACTGACCGCCATACCTCTGTTACTCCTCTTTGTTCTCGACAAGTCCTCCTCCTACAGACTAGACTTATCAAGAAACCCAGGAACAAAGATCGCCTCTTGATTCAATGGCCTATAGGGGGGTGCTTTTAGAGATACGTTGAATTCTCTGGCTTCAGCCTTAAGTGTTCCCCTACTCTTAATCCACAATGGGCAGTCCTTATCATTGTGAAACAACCGGCCACACCAGAAGCAAAAATTTGGTAGTCATTCATACTTGAACAACACCCATGATTTCTCCCCATTGTCAAGAGTTATTACCCTTCCTCTACAAAGTGGTAGAGAAATATCCACCTTAACTCGTACTCGAATGAAGTTGCCTCCTTTCTCCGTTTCAGCCCCAATAGAACGAACTACCTTTCCAATGTATTCACAAATCTTTTTAGCCAACTCCGTGCACATAAAGTGGATAGGAATGTTATGAACTTGAACCCAAATCATAGTCGTATCGAATGTTAGAGAGTTTAAGTGAATCCCCTTATTGTATTTTCGCACCACCACCAGATGTTTGTCGAAACTCCATGGTTGATTTATCGGGATTCGATTTACATCCCATTCTCGTCAAACACAAACAAAACCTTGTGATCATTCAGATTCTGAATCTTGAATCCATTACCACACCTCCATACTTGTTTGAAAGTTCTCCTCACGGCTTCCATATTCAATGCTTGAGTAGTTAAGAACTTTGCAGCAATGATAAACTCATTTTTCTTAGGAATTTTTGGTAGTACAAAGCCCGTATTTTCCTTTTCAAGTAGTGACAATTTTTCCCATGAACTATAGAAATCCTCCATTACCACAGACAAATGTTTACCTTAACCCTATGAAAAAAAAACCCCACAAGCTCTGTAAGCACACTTGGCACTTACGAGGACAATCACACCTATAAGAGGGACAAAGTTCTACAGCCTAAGAGAAGATGGGGATGCCTTCTTTCTTAGTGACAGAGAAAAATTATAGCAACTAAGGAGTAAGAATGTATTAATTTTTAATAAGTAATTCACTAATTATATATATATATATATATGAAATGAGTTCAAGTTACACCTGGTGTAACTATAAGTAATGTTACATCATTCATTATTATTTAATGGGATGCCAATTTTAACAAATCCACCATTAGATTACATTATCTTCGTATATTCTCAATGCTTGCAAAATTTCAAGGTGATCGAATATCAATAATCATATTATCAATCAATTGTTTAAATTCAAATTTCCGTAGTTTACAATAATACATAAAAAATGTGTTTATGGATAAAATGGTAAATTACATCAGATTAGCATGAAAATTGGCATGCATGTTAAAAACATATAGAACATGTAATCAACGGTAAGATTTCCAAAATATAAATTCAATAATAAGTTATTGGGTGGTGTAACACAGCTTAGAGTTGCACTAGGTGTAACTTAAGCCCAACTCATATATATATATATATATACAAGGTTGGGTTCAAGTTACATTTGATGTAACTCTACACAATATTTCACTACTCAATATTTTTTTAATTAGAAGTTAATTTTGATAAATTCACCGCTGAATTACATTATCTTTGTATATTCTCCATACTTACCAAATTTAAAGATGATCAAAGATCAATAGTCAAGAGGCGGAGCTAATTATGATTGGCTTTTGATATATATTCTACTCAATAAAGCTTTTGCAACTAATGATTGGCTTTTGAGATTTGCAAGTACAAAATTCATCACCTTTCGGTAGATTCTTCGGACCATTGCCCATTATGGATCAATACAATGGGGCTTGATCTACACAATGAACAGAAACTCTTCAGATTCGAAGAAATGTGGCTGTCTAATCGGGGTTGTTCTGAAATCATTGAGGCGATCTGGAATGCTAGTGGAAGTGATGACCCAACCCTTAGAACGGTGCACAAGATCGAAAGATGTGGGAAGGAGTTGCTGCAATGGAACAAAGACCACTTTGGTAATGTCCAAGCAACACTGAAACAGAGAAGAAAAGATTTGGTTCAAGCTAAAAAGGATGCCATGCGGACTGGTCAAAATTTTCGGCTAATGGAGTTGAAAAAGGAAATAGTAAGTTTGGTGGACAAGGAGCAACGGATGTGGTTTCAAAGGTTTATGGGCTTCACAAGGTGACCGAAATTCCAAGTTGTTCCACAGTAGGGCCATCCAACGTAAAAGAAGAAATACAATCCAAAGGCTTCGGGCTTCTACAAGTCAATGGAGTACATGCAATGATGAAGTGGCTGACATCCTAGTGTCCTATTTTTAGGAGCTATTCAAGTTGGTAGTAGACACACAATATGCAGAAGCAACCAATTCAATATAAAAAGTAATAAGTGCTGATATGAATCACCAACTTTCACTTGACTTCATAGCTTTGGAGGTGCAAAAGGCAATCAATGAAATGGCCCCACTAAAAGCCCCTGGACCAGGTGGCATGCCACCATTGTTCTACCAGCACTATTGGAGTACCCTTGGTAATGATGTTTCACAAACTATATTGCACTTTTTAAATTCTGCAACTCTCCTTGAAAATCTTAATCATACTTTTATCTCCTTAATCCCAAAAAATAAATCCCCTGAACATGCCTCAGATTTTAGACCCATAAGTCTTTGCAATGTTCTTTATAAAATTTTCTCCAAAGTTCTGGCAAATAGACTCAAAATTTTTTTACCAAATATTATTACTAAAAATCAAAGTGCCTTTACAAAAAGTAGGCTTATTTCTGATAATATTTTGATTGCTTTTGAGTCTCTCCATAGTATGCAGAAACATGTTGGAAATGAGAATTATATGACAATTAAATTAGATATAAGCAAAGCCTATGATAGGGTGAAGTGGCCCAAACTAGAATCTATTATGAGAAAATTGGGCTTCACTGAAAAATGGATTAATCTGTTGATGTTGTGTGTCAGAACAGTCACATACTCTATACTTGTGAATGGAGAACCTAAAGGGATGATCAAACCTTCTAGAGGTATCCGTCAAGGAGACCCACTATCGCCATTCCTATTCCTGTTGTGCACTGAGGGCTTACATGGCCTCATTAGCAAGGCGGCAACACAGGGTGTTATCGAGGGTTATTCTCTTTGTAGAAATAGCCCCAGACTAACCTATCTCCTTTTTACAGATGATAGCTTACTATTTTGCAAGGTCACAATTTAGGAAGGCCAACAAATTATGAAAATCCTTGAGACATATGGCAAATGCTCTGGTTAACAAATCAACAAAAACAAAACCACCATCTTTTTCAGTAAATCCACTCCTGATGAAATCAAGAACCACATTAAAATTACATTGGAGGTACCTGAAATCATGCAATATGAGAAGTATCTAGGACTACCATCATTAATAGGAAGACACAAAAAGGCTAGCTTTAATTTCATAAAGGAGAGGGTGTGGAAAAAACTTCAGGGATGGAAGGAAAAACTTTTGTCACAGGCAAGGAGGGAAATTCTTATCAAGGCAGTGGTCCAAGCAATACCAACTTACACAATGAGCTGCTTCAAGCTTCCTTTGGGACTTTGTGTAGACATCAAGAGTCTCACTAGGTAATTTTGGTGGGGCCAAAAAGGAGATAGAAGAAAAGTACATTGGGTGAAGTGGGACACTCTTTGTAAACCCAAATCTGAGGGAGGCATGGGCTTCAAGGACCTAGCTAACTTCAATGACGCACTTTTGGCAAAACAGGCATGGGGATTATTACACCACAAAAATTCCTTATTCTATAGAGTCTTCAAAGCGAGGTTCTTTCCACATTGTTCCATATTGGAAGCCCTAGACCCTAACACCGGTTCTTATGCTTGGAAGAGTATACTTAAAGGAAGGGATTTATTACTAAAGGGTGTATGCTGGAGGGTAGGTTGTGGAGAGAAGCTAAGTGTGTTGAATGATGCATGGTTGCCCTCCCAAACTCAGCCTCGGATCATATCACAAATTGTACAAGGTTTCAAAGACATGAGAGTAGCAGACCTCATTGATCCAACCACGCGTAATTGGGATAGGAATCTACTACAAGGATTATTTATACCACAAGAGGCAGAGCTAGTTGCAAGCATTCCTATCTGCTTGAACAAGGTGGAGGACGAAGTGATCTAGCCATTTACTCCTTCGGGTTTCTATACGGTGAAGTCAGGTTCTAAGTTTCTAGCCACAGAGAATTGTAGAAGTCAACAAATAAGCCATACTCCCAACAACAATGGATTGTGGAAAATGATATGGGGCCTCTCTATCCCAAGCAAGGTTCGTAATTTCCTTTGGAGGGCTTGCCAGAACGCCCTTCCTACCAAATACAACCTACGACAGGGGCACATACTAAATGAAGACACATGTGAACTATGCATGGTGGAGGTGGAAGACACGTATCATGCATTATGGGGATGCAATCAGCTTGCATAGGTATGGGATTCCATCCCTTCCTTTGAATTCAGGCAAGCGAAAACCTTCCCATCAATTCGAGATGTGCTTACTTTCACAAATGAGGAGCAGAAGAATGTAGAGTTAATGGCCGTGGTCATGTGGGCAATTTGGCATCGTCAAAGCCATGTCCAAACCTCATCCAAAGACTACCCGTTGTCGCAGATTCTCCATACCGCTTCAGAGGCTCTAACCACATTCCACCAAGCTACTTCTGACACCCTAAAACAAATTCATCACAACTGTCCAGCCCCGATCAGTCGTCTCCTCCTCCATTGGATGGGTTAAGGTAAATTTTGACGGTGCGTTATTCAAAGATATAGGGAAAGCTGGCTTAGAAGTAATTATCCGAGACAGTAATGGACAAGCCATAGCTTCTTTGTCCGAACAAGCTAGCCTCCCTTTTTCCCCAGACATCGCTAAAGCATTGGCTGCAGCCAGAGCATTGTCCTTTACACAAGACCTTGGGTACACTTCATTCATCTTGGAAGGAGATTCAGCCAACATTATAACCACCCTGAGTTCAGATGAGAAGTCACTCTCCATATACGGTCACATTCTCAGCTCAACAAAGTCCAATTTAAGGGCAGACAGTTGTGTTTCTTTCTCCCATGTCCGTCGCGCAGGCAATAGTATAGCGCATAACCTAGCTAAACATGATGGACATGTTAGAGGTTTCTCGGTGTGGACAGAGGATGTTCCTCCACACTTGATTCCTGTAATTCTCGCTGATCATGGCTAAGTTTTTTAATAAAGTCTGATGTCTTCCTTCTCAAAAAAAAAAAAAAATTGTTTAAATTCAAATTTTTGTAATTTAAAATAATACATAAAAGATGAGTTTATGAATTGAATGATAAATAACTTGATGTAACTCTACGCAATATTTCACTACTCAATATTTTTTAATTAGATGTTAATTTTGATAAATTTACTACTGCATTACATTATCTTTGTATATTCTCCATACTTACGAAATTTAAAGATGATCAAAGATCAATAGTCATGTTATCAATCAATTGTTTAAATTCAAATTTTTGTAGTTTAAAATAATATATAAAAGATGAGTTTATGAATCAAATGATAAATAATTGATTGGTATGAATATTGGTTTGCATGTTAAAAACATATAAAACACATAATCCAAATGTGTAATTTTTAAAATATAAATTTATTTACAAGTTATTAGACGGTGTAACATTATTTAGAGTTATACCCAGTATAACTTGAATCTATCCACTAAGAAGGTATCCTGTGTGCCAAATGTATGCATCTAAATACTTACAGCATGTAGGTCTCACTATTGTTACAGGTTGTGAGAGACTCATTGCATATCCCTAAAATACAATATACTATTTTCTAACTACTTGTCAAATAGTTGAAAGCAAGCAATGCTGAGGTCATCCATATTTGAGGTTTACGGGATGATTGATAAAAATAAAATAAAATAAAACAAAAAGACAAAGAAAATAAAAGAAAGAAAATCCGGTATTAACAACTTTCACAGTGAATTGATTACCAAAAATAAAATCTTTCGTTATGAATTCAAGGCTATGTTTTTCCATGCTTTTAAGTTTTAACCTTTTTAAATTAGAATACAAACAAAAAGAAAAGTTATAGGCTGAAATTACGGTAAGGTTGATAATGATATATTCCCAAAAGATGCATAAGGCATGCCACTACAGTAATGCTAAAGATACAATTTTTTTTATAAATTATTGATGTTGTGAATAGTTATTGATAAATAAAAAAAGTGATATTAGTGGTGGGGCTAAATGAAAACTAATAAAAAGTTTGACACATCAACAGTTTGTAAAAATAAAATAAAATAAAATACTTTGTGATTGTATCATTACTCATGAAACTATATATGCAAGTAATATTTTAACATTCCCATGATCCAACGATAAAAACATGAATTTCAGGGATTTTTACATGTAAATTGACAGTAGATAAAATGCGGTGTTGACAATATATATATATATATATTAATTGGATCCGGTTAGGCACATGTTAATCATCTATTCTAGGAAATTTTTTTTATGAAAAATCAAAAAAAGGTCAAATTAGTTAATTACTTTTTCATTTTTCCATAAAAAAGTTTTCTAAAATGGTATTCTAACACTACCGCACACTTTTGGTGCGATAGTCACTTCACAAGTATAAGTGCTTATGGAGTGTTGGGGGCAAGGGTAGGGCTTCAAGTCTCTAGAAGAGAATTTCACAGACTTATACACTTAGATTATGCTATAATAAAATTTTTATCTTGTATAAAAAAAATGATATACTAATATATGTCCTTAGGGCATACATTAGTAAAACTCATATTAATTAAGGGTCTAATTATTGAGAGGGTATCTTTCGTATAAAGACACTCACAACATGTGGGTTCCACTATTGAATGGGGCCTGCAAGCTGTGTGGGGCTCATTGTATACATCTAAAACACAAGATACTTTATGTTAATTTTTTTCCCATTGTTATTGATTGGCTTTATCTCTTGCCAATTTCCTTGTAATTGCATACACATTTTCTTTGTATTTATTTGAGTTTTAATGTAATTGGGTTGGACTTAGAATCTCATGAAGATTAGCTGGAACTGTGGGTCTTGCGAGATGCTCGCAAGATCAGGCTACCCACAAGTTGACATGTGAGGTGCACGCGCTTTTTCAAAATTCAGTTACAGTTGGACAATTTGTGAGACCACTCGTGAGATAGATTTTCCCACGAGTGGCCCTATACTATATAGAATTCAGTTATCTTAGATAATCTGTTATACCTTTCTATTCCCACTACTTATATGTCTCTTTCCCACAATTTTTAACCTAGGTGAGGTAGATTGTCATGAGAGCGCCAAACACCTTAGTTTTCTGTACATCTTCCCTCTCACCATTGCCCCACCTTTTAGAGATGATTTACCCAAATACAAAATTTATCTTACTTGAATGTTGTGAGTGAATTGGAGTTAGGAAGCATTAGAACTTAACTATTTTCAACCATGGAGGCTTGGTGGTGCAACCAAGTTGTATCAAGAGATCCGAAAATCTAGTGAAGATAAAAGATTCTAAAAAGTCCGTTGGTAGCTAGAGCTTGGAGGAGTCAAGTACATTAGGTAATTTAGGCTTGGAAGGTCTTTATGTATATTTGTACTCCAACTCATTCATTAGTGGTGTAGATACTCAATTTTGCACCCATGATTTAATCAAGGGAGATGACCGGAGTGACCATCCATGTACTCAAAAAAATCGTTCTTGCATTACATGCATCATTTTGTTCTTGCATCACATGCATCAATTTGTTCTTGCATTGCATGCATCAGTCTACTCATTGCATATCATAACAATGATCTTGAGATTCTAACAGTCGCAACGGTGTGTCTGGTTTCAAAATCGAACCATCGGATCGAAAGATATTGCACGGTCCATATGCATTGTGTCTAGGAAGAGTCAACCACACACGATTAATTTAAATTAATTCTAATTGGTTAAACAATTAAAATTAATTAAAAAATTTGTGTTTGGTTGATAAGTGTTTAAAGTAGGGTTGCATGCATAAGAATAAAATGGATGATTGGATAATAATAAAATTGTGGATAATTTGAACTTTATTAAGATTTATTTTAGGATATTTATCTACAAGATAATTGTTCTTAAAAAGCCTGAATTATCTATAAAAGTGACAAAAAAAATCATAGACGGAGGATGAAAACATGTCTAAGTGCAAGGACCAGTCAACAAACCCTAGAGGAGTCCAAATGGCACTTGAGCTTGAAAGTGCATTCGGCATCCAAGAGCCAATTTGGCACTTTAAAAGTGTCGAATTCCCACCTTTTGGGCTTTGGCCCAACGGCCTTTAGGTGATGATAAGGCATATCCTTTTCATAGAAGGATGCATCCGAATTCGCATTTTAAGGTCGTTACTTATTTTTTAAGCACTCTAGTCCCTATAAATAGAGGTTAGGTCTCATAATTTAGAACCTTTTTTTATGCTCTAAGAGGCATGCATTTTAAGACTCTCAAATTGCTGATATTTGCTGATTATCTCTAAGATTTGCTACAAGAATTAGGGTTTTAGGTTTCAAAGATAACTGAATAAGTTTCTTTGAACACTAAAACATCTTCTCAAGTAGAAGAGTGCTCATGCAAGAGGTTGCTTTCTAACCGTTTTGTTCTTATGCTTCTCTTATCATGATGATGCATGCTTTCTTGTTTCAAATATTCATATTCTGACTTGTTACACTCTTGATTCTTTTATTGTTACTATAATCTGTTTCTTAGTTTTAAAGATCTACTTAACGCTTGCTCTTCAAAATAAAACGGATCTACATCTTCATTAGATGTAGATCTGAATTCTTCTTCAAAATAAAATAGATCTACATCTTCCTTAGATGTAGATCTAAATTTTTCTTCAAATAAAATAGATCTACATCTTTCTTAGATGTAGATCTGAATTTTTTCATAAACAAAAATGGATCTGCATCTTTCTTAGATGTAGATCTAAATTTTTCTTAAAACAAAAACGGATTTTGTATCTTCTTTAGATACAGATCTAATTTTTTTTAATGCATGCAGATTTTTGAAATAAAGAAAGAGATCATGTATTGTTTGTTTGTTTTTTAGTCAATGTAGCATAAAATTATTTTATGAATGAGATCCTCTCCATGAAAAAATAAAAAATAAAAATCTTTTTCAAATGAAAAACAGATCTGATTTTTCTGTCACAAAGCAAATCTGATCCTATACAAAACTCAAAACCATTTTTTTCTCTTAAAAACAAATCTGAATTTTTTAACCAACCAAAAAACTTTGTTTTATAAAATAAAAATAGATCTGAATTTTCTCTTCAAGAACCATTCTTTTTACACATACAAAAACAAATCTGATTTTTTTTATATAAGTCAAACTCAATTTTCTAATCATTAAACAGATTTGAATTTTTAATAAAATAAAATAGGATAGATTCATAAAATGATTTTGTGTGATTTAGTCTATTTCACATGTTCAACATAGCATTCATAACATGCATAAAAATGGTACATTGGTCACAAGAGTTTAGAAGACCAGACTCTGTCAGGTTGGAATAGGTGTCTAACACCTTCTTATTCCGCTAGCCTACGGATTTAGGTATTTGGCTAAGTAGATCTAGCTTTATCTTTGCTTTTTTATTTTGGATAGATTGTAACTACAAAAAGGTATGTATTTTTGGTAGATTGTAAACTACAACCCAAAGCCATGTAATGTTCAAATCTTCAACTTGTATCCTTTTTTTATTCATTCAATGAAATGAAGCGATTCAGTTATGTATTTTTTATTAAGTTATTCCTATTTTTGTACATAAAAAATAAGTGACAACTCCACACCACTTACCCAAAAAGAGAGATGCCCTAAAAAGCACACCACAATCTCTTTTTTTTTTAGAGGCATCCCAAATTTGGCGAGGTCTCTCACAAGTGGACCATTTCCAACTTGGAGAGTTGCAGAAAGGTTTTTACACTGAGTTCTTTGATTTTCCTCTTCAATAACACATTGTATGTTATTTTGGGTTTGATGCCTCTTTACCTACTACTAGTTAGGGGCGGCTTCAGGATTTTTGTCCAGGGGGGTTTAATAAGAAACATAAATTATATGAAATCTAAAACAAAAGAGACTTGAGTATATCAATATCACAAAAAAAAAATTAAAATGAAATTCTATAATTGTCTTCTATAAGGTTTCATATTTTGAAACATTTGCATGATAGATTCATTATCAATCCTACGAGCTATATCTTTTTCAATGTATACAATCAAAAAATAATTCATCCACTGATCCCCCATTTGATTGCGCAGTTCATTCTTGATATATTTCATTGCTAAAAAACTTATTTCCACTATTGCAGTCACAATAGAAAGGGTCAAAACTAACTTCATAAGCAAATATACCAATGGATTTATAACATCCTTATTTGTCTCCACCATCTTTCTAGCAAGGACCCCAATTCCTTTAAGCTCTAAAAACTCATCATTGGAGCACATATCAACAATGTAAGTCTGAAGCTGATTATCAAGTGCCAATACATCTGTCTCAAAAAAATCAGATGGATAGAACTTTGCAAGACGGGCCATTTTTATATATATCAAAAGCCAAAAACAAATCACTTGGATTCAAGCAAGCCGTACAAAGTAGCAACTCAGTAGTCACCTCTGAAAAACAATTATTAAGCTCTTGAAGTTGCAGATCTATGATTTCAAAGAATAGATCAACACGATAGTGATGTAAATTTGTAATTTGTGGGGCGCTGCGTTGTGGCCTCACACCAACTACAAATATTTCATCCATGTTCAAGATAGGAATATCATGCTTGCTAAAAAATGTGGATACTTCAGTCAACAGAGCTTCCCATTCATCATCTCTCATCATCTGCAATTGTTGCTTAGACACTCTAACAAATGTCATAGCATTTACAATATCTTGATTTTTCTTTTGCAATGCTATTGACAACTCATTTTTGATCCCCAAACCATTTTTCATCAAGTATAAAGCAAAGGAAAATTCAAAAGATAGAATTAACCTTAAAATAGATCGAGCTTCAACTCTTTGCTTAGAGAGTAGGCTATCCTTTTCAATCATCTCAAGTACATCAACTATGGAAGAGAACATCAAAATCAAGTTGAGGATTGTCCTATAATGTGATCCCCAACGTGTATCACTAGCATGTTTAAGTCAACTGAAGTTGATGAGCAAAGCAATAGAAATAAAATGCTAATTTATTCTCCTTCAGAATTAAAGTTTTAAGACCATTAAATTCACCTTACATGTTACTGGCCTCATCATAACCTTTCCCACGTAGTCTTGATAAACTTAATGCATATTTACAGAATAAATATTCAATTGCAGCTTTTAGAGACAAAGCGGAGGTATCTGCTACATGTACAATATGAAGAAATTGCTCTGTAACAATTTCCTTTTTGTCCACATAACATAAAACAATAGCCATTTGTTCTTTTATTGAGATATCACGAGACTCATCAACTAAAATTGAAAAGAACCCATTGTCAAGATCTTCGATGATGGCATTGGTAGTTTTATCTGCAACTGCATTCACAATGTCTTTTTGAATATCAGGATGGGTTAGCTTGCTGTTTTTTGGAGTTTTCTGTAACACTTTATTAATAACATCATTATGATCTACCAAAAATTATAGAAGCTCAAGAAAATTTCCTTTATCACTTGAATCATCAAATTCATCATGACCACAAAAAGTTAATCCCCGATGCAAAAGGAATCTTATGCAATCAACTATTGCATTTAATTGAGTTTGATATTCAATTTTATCTTGATTTGACTGCTTAACAAAAACACTTTGATTGTGTTGATTTTGCTTCATAGGATTTTCACCATTCTTAAGAGCTTGGTTATGAGCGCTATTAACACCTCTAACATGTAGGTCTAGCTTTTCTTTCTTATTCCAACTATTGAATCCCTTTGTCACAAAACTTTCACCTCCAGATTGCGTACTAACATCTTGTCTAAATAGGTAACAATACAAATAGTATGCAACATCCTTTTCAATACTATATTCCAACCAACTTTCATACTATTGAAACCATTTAGGATTAAATCAACACATAAGTCCACCAATTTTTGTTCGAGGAAAATCGTGTTCATAAGGTTGACATGGTTTTTTTTGTAAATAATATCTTCTTATTTCATCTCGATCATTAGGATGATAAAATGAAATCTTTTTTCGTAACCTAGGATCTAAAGGAATATTGTTCACATCAACACGACCATGCTTAAAAGATGAATCTTGGGTAAGAGATGAATCTTGAGTAGGAGATGAATCTTGCGGCCTACGGGGTTTCCTTATTACAAATTTTTCCATAGTACTAGCAAAAATAAACTATAAGTTCATTTGACATATTTCTTTCTAATACAATAAACATATTAGTTATTGTTAAGTGATTTTTTTGCAATTATTTAATTTATAAGTTTACAATTCTTTAAATGTTTTATATTTTTATTGTCCTTTAGTGTTAATATATTGACCAAGTCACATAGCCAACAACCACTCACAACTCACAACTCACATTTAGCAAAATTAAAAAACCGCTCACAAGTCACAAATTAGTCAAATAGTCAAAGTGCGAAAGACGAGTCATAACTCAACTTTATATCAAACCAATACAAACACTTACAGCAACTCTACAATAGTAAAGAAACTCAAAACTCAACAACAGTAAAACACTATAAGTTCTCTAACCCATTAACCCCCACAAGCCCACACACACAATCAGACTTATTAGAGATTCAAAACTCAGGTTGACTAGTTGAGTTACTCAACAACAAATATCATAACATAGTCACAGATCTTAACCCCACAGCCCCCACACACACACCCACAGTCCAAGATTCAAAACTCAACGAAAAAAAATCAAAAGATAACTCCACAAGCACACACAGTGATCCACTCACACAAATTCAGTGAAACAGCATATCAAAACACTATAAACACACTCTCACAGTGAAAGGAAGAGAGAAAGAGAGCTAAAAAACCAGACAAAGCGATGGCAGAAGGCAAACTAAGTGGTGGCATATTAGGGACAGTTAGGCAATGGCAGATCGTGAGGGCTATGTAGTGGCAAATTTTGTGTGTGTGAAGCAGAGGCAGTGTTTTTCCTTTGGGTTTGGAGAGTGAAGATGAGAGATTTTGGAGGTTAGGCAGCTGCAAATAGGGCTGTCTAGAGTACCCGACAACCCGCCGGACCCGATCAGCCTAACTGAAATCTACCCGTCACGGCTGGACCGACACCTCCAACGGGTCAGTGACGGGTCCCAGTCTTTAGAACCTGATCCCGGCGGGTTGAGTGACGAGTTTCGTCCTCAAAAACCCAATCTACCTAACCCGCCCGACAAAACCTCAAAAAGAGGTTGAAGTTCAGCGACGTTTGGGTTTCTCAACTTCGATCCGGCAACGTTTGACCTTTCTTTACTCAAATCTGCTCAAATCCTCACTCAAATATGCTTAAATCCGGCCAATTCCAGCAAGATGAAGCTTAGATTTGAGGAGATCTAAAGAGAACTCAATCGTATTTGGTAAGATCAAGCTTAGATTCGAGGAGATTCGGCGATATCAAGCTTAGAATAGAGGAGATCCAACGAGATCAAGCTTCGATTCGAGGAAATCCAGCCAAATCCCAATAAATTTTAGCGAAAACATGTAGAATCCAGCGAGAAAATGCGGAATCCGACTAGTTTTTCAGAATCCGGTGAGTTTTTTTAGATTCCGACGACGCTTTTATATATATATATATAATATATATATATATATATATAGATTTCGATGCTTTCTTTATTTTGACGACCCGCCTGGCTCGACCAATGCTCACCCGCACCCGAAACCAACTCGACCGATTTTTCCAGCAGTCGGTTTCGGGTTCCTTAGCCCTTCCACTCGACACCAGCGAGTCGAGTCCGGGTTGGGTCCAAAACCGACCCAACCCAACCCGTGGACAACCCTAGCTGCAAATTCTTAGGTTTTATTTGACCTTTTTTTTTTTTTTGGTTTATGATTTTTCAAAATTTGATTTATGGGCTTTCTATTATTGAGATTAAAGACCAAAATTTTCTTTTGGACTTCTTTTTGTTCCTGGAGTTTAAGTTGGGCTTTAAAAAAAAGGGGTTAGGTTCATGGTGAGGGTGTGCAAATTTGTATTATAGGGAGTTCAAAAAAATTTTAAAAAATATTATATATATATATATAATATATAAAATTTTTGGATTAAGGAGTTCATTCGGACCCCCTAAATATAACGCACTGTCGCCCCTACTACTAGTCTACCCTTTACATTATTGCATTGTTCATTTAAGCTTATCCATGCATTTATTGAGTTCTATACTTAGCTAATTTGGTTAATAATGTAAATTTTGCTTTGATTATGATTAGTTTAAACTTGATTAAGCATTAATTGAAACTGTGTGTAGCCCTGTGTATATGCACGGATACAATTAAAAAATAGAGAGATGCTATGTCCACAATTTTTTTTATAACATTTTCACAACAAATCATAGGTGGTTAGTTGTTATTGGTTCAAATTTGACCCTAACACTAAGATTACTTTTTTGCCCCAACAATAACAACTCGTAACAACCTGCCACTTAAGATTTATTGTAAAAATATTGTGGACATATCATTTCTCTTAAAAATATCCATAATTATATGATTCAAATTTTATATATTTTTTGAAAGATGTTCAAATTATAAATGGTATTAGCTTACAATTTTTTTAAACCATACATTTCTAAAATGTATAATGATTTCTCATTATATATATATATATAGTAGTCGCTAACCCGTGCGATGCACGGGAATAACTGCTGGATGAGTATCAAGAAAAAAAACATTATTTTTGAGTTAGAGTAGTAAGTAAAAATGCATAAAATTATTTACAAAAAATGATATTTAAAAGATAGCACAAATGCATGGATTTACTGTGAACTATCTCTCCAAGTATGCAGTCAATTGTTGCACCTTGATTGTATAGAATATCATTAGATAGGAACAAAAATGCAAAATACCCATAAACTAAAAATAAACATGTAATATTAGAAATTTTAATTCAAGCATGCAATCACCTTTGTTAACACCAAATGCTCGCATCTCAACAAATCAACCACCTTGAACAACATTAATAGATGCACTTAAAATTGGGCTTGTCCAATGAAGTTGCACGACATTCAAAATGTCATCGGGGAGTTCATTTGTGAAGTGTTTAGGATATGAAGGAATTTTTTAATTTTTTGAGAAATAGGATACGAAGGATTTTGATATGATATATACATTTTATCTATAATAGTTTCTAAAACAAACCAAAAATAAATAGGATGTGATTGGGAGTTTTTAGTGTTATTTATAGTTAATTCTTAAAAACTGTATTTAAAACAAATTGAATTACATGAAAAGTCACACTCTTTGTGTGTTTAAGATGTAAACATGGCTACGATTTATGTAGACACATGGCGCAATTAGGCATGGTCGACAAAAAATCAAACGTTTCGACTATTAGTTATTATATAGATATGATTTAGAATTTAATTGGTTGTAGACCTTTCGATTTTTGCACTTAATAAATCATTTGCCACAAAAATTAAAAACTTAGATGAACACATGGCAGAAAATTAGACTCAAATTGAAATCCAACTTAGCATCTAATTGGATTTGGATATTTGATTTTTACACTCAATCATTCATTTGGCACAAAATAAAAAATTAAATGGGACACACATGTTGCAAAAATGAGAATCTAATTAAAATCTAATTGGATTTTCTCTAAGTTTTGGCTATATATATTTGGGGGCCTAAATTGTGCCTAGTAATTTTGGTTTTATCGTCTCTCACCTTTTCCTAACTACTCAAACAATCCAAGCCAAACCAGGATGAAGTATTTGGGGTTTTCTGGTTCAATGGTAAAATAGAAAAAGGAAAAAGAGTCAGACAAAATGAAAATCTGATATCAACAAACATTCACAATGCCCATTACCAAAAATAAAAAATAAAAACTTTCACAATGAATTCAACGTTTTGATTTTCCATGCTTTCACCTTATGAAATTAGAAAACAATGGAAACGAGAAGTTGTTGGCAGAAATTGCGGAAAACTTTTTTTTTTTTTTTGAGAATCTTGTGAGAATCAAATTGCGGTAAATTTGATAAAGAAAAACTGAAGGATATATTCCCAAAAATGTTTAAGGTAAGTAGAATTCAAAATAATAATAATTAGTCACTAACCTAGCTACCTATTTATGAGGTAGACAAAAATAATTTTATAAAAAATTTAAGAAACTACAATATTACATAATTCATTTTTGTATAACTTCAATTTGTGTTACAATTTGATGAAAAAGTCATTGCTTGAACGTACAACTGCTTACAAAAATTTATCAATATTTGAATTTGAATTTAAATTGGACTTGTTAGAGAAATAAAGTTTCACTCCTTATTAAGTATGGATTAAACAAAAATATATTTTTTTAAAATGATAATGATGAGTTTGAGTTTAAGCTGAACTTGCTAGAGAGATAGAGTTTCACTCCTTATTAAGTTAGACTAAACAAAAATAATTTTATTTAAATAAAATGACAATTTTATTTAAATATTGTGTTGATGTGAAAAATTGTGAGAACTTTAGAGGTTTCGGTTATATATACATACATACATACATATATATATATATATATATATATATATATATATATATATAATAAGTAAAACTGAGAAAAAATCTAATTAGATTTTAAATTGAAATTCAATTAGAGTCTAATTTTGCTTTATGTGTCCTATTTAATTGAAGTTTTTTAATTTTTGTGCCAAGTGAATTAATTCAATGTAAAAATTGGATTGCAATTAGAGTTTAATTTTGCGACATGTGTCCCATCTAATCTAACTTTTTTAATTTTTGTACCAAATAAGTTAATTTTGTGTAAAAAAAGAGAAGTCCAATATAAGTAAACCATAAAAAAAAAAAACATAATTTTTGAATGATTATATATTTATGATTTTTTTTTTTGTAGATCAAAAAATAATTTAAGTTTATAAGTCATCTATATATATATGTGTGGGGGGGGGGGGGGATTCAATTAGAGTCTAATTTTGCATCACCTGTCCCATCTAATAAAAAAATTTAAATTTTTATCCAAGTTAGTTAGTTTGGTGTAAAAATTAGATTTCAATTTGAATTTAATTTTACGGCATGTGTTCCATCTAATCGAAATTTTTAAATTTTTGTGCCAAATGAGTTAATTTAGAGTAGAAAAGGACGAGTCCAATATAAATAAATCATAAAAAACATAATGATATATCTAATACTATATATAAAATTAGAGGAAGAAAGAGTTTGAATAATTTTATATTTATGAGCTTTTTTTTATAACAAAAAAAAATTCATTTGGTACAAAAATTATATATATATATATTAATAGGTAAAATTTAGAGAAAATCCAATTAGATTTTACAATTGAAGTCCAAGTTCGCGCCATATGTCCTAAATTATTCATTTTTAGAGAAAGTTTTATTTCTTAATTTTGGAATCAAATGTGAGACCATATCATAAATATCCATTCAAGTGAGTTATTGTATACAAAACCAAAGAGTCTAGAATTAATAAACATAGAAATATTTTTAAAAATTGACAATTTACATTTTCTACCTAACAACATTCATACAGGACTTTTTAAAGAGTTAAAAATATATATATAAGAATTGTTAAGATATGTGCCTTTAAATCCTATTGTATGATGCTATGTATAACATTATATATGACATTAATGTTGCGATTAATAAAATTGTTTTATTATTATCTAAAAATAATGGTAACATGAATATTGCAACATTATCATATAGTCCATGAGATACGTAGTATGTGATTTATGTGAAAAGTCACAGAAGATATAAATCACAAGTTCTTTGTAAACTTAGAATTTTAGTTTATAGTCAGTGATAAAACTGAGCATTTTATTTGCGAAGACTTTAACATATCAATTAAGATGATTTGTCTAGATCATGAAAATGGAGATTTCTAGTTGGTATGTTGATATATTTTAAGAGTTAAAACATATTGAACTGGACCGCTGTGAGATTTATTATTCTCCTAACGACTATCAAATGAATAGTAAATCTCACGACTTCTATTTACATGAACTCTTAATTCTGAGAGAATAATGGACTTGATCATGAAGTGTAGGTTACTTTGATATATCAGGAATGAGATTTAAAATAACGATCAAAACCTCAGTATGTTAGGCAGCCACATTTAGTGTTGATGGAACATATATTCTCAAGATGAAATTCATAGTCTCTTAACGGAGATATAAAATATTCCCTTGAGATAAGCTTAATGAGTTTAGTTATTCAGAGAGTTAGGCCTAACCATTTTAGTAAGAAGTTACTAAAATATATATTTATGAAATTTGATTTTATAAATATATGATGAATAACTTAAAGAATTAAATCAGGTACTCAAGGAATTAAAATGCAGTATCTTACAAAGTGGCAGTCTACATTCATGATTTTGTATTATTACAAATATTTTATGAAAGGATTGTATGTACAATAAAGTCTTGGGATATAATTTATAAATAAGGCTCAGAGTGCAACTATATTTATATAGTGATATTAAATATAGTTAACGGTAATTTTGGACTTGTCAAGAGTCGATAGAAAAGCCCGCCTATTAAAGCTAGTGTCTTATTGGTCCATTTTGGTCCCACTCCTAAAAATATACTGAAGCCCAATTTGAAAGGCCCAAAAGGCTAACCCAATTAGATAATCAGTTAGATACAAAAGGAGAAACATACAGAATATTATTGTGTGTGAGACACTATTGTGAAATGGTATGTATGTGT
Source organism: Castanea mollissima (assembly GCA_014183005.1). NCBI lineage: Eukaryota > Viridiplantae > Streptophyta > Magnoliopsida > Fagales > Fagaceae > Castanea > Castanea mollissima. The sequence goes on along the minus strand of JACAVU010000004.1, from coordinate 35,747,000 downwards.
GAGAGAAAGCCACTCTCTAATACTCCCTTGGAAATTGATTGAGAGATCACACTTTTTTGGCATTAGTGGAATTGGAGTGAAAATTAAAAGTACTTCCAAGATCTTCTAATCTTTGTTTTGAAATTCACCGCTTTAAGGTACACTCTCTTACTTGTAAATTCTAAAAATTATATGGTGCATGTTATCAATATCGAATGAAGTAAATCTGTTAATTTTTCGCTGCATATGTTTTATATGAGATACAAACCATGTTTTTCTAACAAGAATGACTATCAATAATATTTAAATTATATATGTAAGATTATTATACTATGCATCTTAGTACATGTATTTTAAATATACCCATGCATATGCATGGCATGGGGTCACAAGCTAATATATAATAGTAGATAAAGATGAGAGAAAATTCAATTAGCTTTCAAATTAGAATTAAATTAAAGTCTAATTTTATGTCATGTGTCCCATCTAGTGAGTTAATTCAATATAAAAATGAGATTTCAATTAGAGTTTAATTTTGTGACATGTGTCCCATTTAATCTAAGTTTTTTTAATTTTTGTGTCAAATGAGTTAATTTAGTGTAAAAAACGAGGAGTCTAATATAAGTAAACCATAAAAAATATCATTTTTAAATGATTTTATATTTATGAGCCTTTTTTTATAACTAAAAACAATTCAAGTTTATAAGTCATATATATATAGCCAAAGTTAAGAGAAAATCCAATTAAATTCTAAACTGGAGTATAATTTTGTGTTACGTGTCTAATCTAATTTTTAAATTTGTGTTTCAAGTGAACTATTACATGCAAAAATTAAAAAATTTAAATTCAATTAGATTCTAAATTGAATTTTAATTGGAGTTCAATTTTGCGCATGTGTTCCATCTAATTTTTAAATTTTTGTGGCAAGTAAATTATTGAATGCAAAAACAGAAGAGTCTAGGGGTGAGTTTGGTTCAGCTTTTTAAAACTGGGCTTTTTGAAAAAGTGGGGTTTTCAAAAAGTGCAGTATGAAAAAGTGTTTTTTGAAAAAGCTAAGTGTTTGATAAAAGCTGTTAAAAAGTATTTTTTGAAAAACTGAGTATTTGGCTTGCACTTATAAAAGTGGTAGTTTAAGTGGTAAATTACCAAAAAGGACAATGTAAATATAAAAGAATTTGTTTCATACTTAAATCAACTACTTTATCATACTTAAATCAATTTTTCTCTTTCTAAAAAAATTATTTTTTTCTCACCAACATTTGCTAATAATAACCTACCACTTAAGATTTATTATGAAAGTATTGTGAAAATATTGTGATAATTGATATCAATTTTAATTTGAACGTACTATTACAATTATTTTTTTCTCTTTCTAAAAAAATTATTTTTTTCTCACCAATATTAGCTAATAATAACCTACCACTTACGATTTATTGTGAAAGTATTGTGAAAATATTGTGATAAAAATTGATACTGATTTTAATTTTAACGTACTATTAAAATTATTTTTTTCTCTTTCTAAAAAAATTATTTTTTCCCAGCAATATTAGCTAATAATAACCTACCACTTAAAATTTATTGTAAAAATATTGTAATAACATTTTCTTCTTTTTTTCCCCTCTTTTTTTATCCTCCACCCACAACATTTCTTTCTTTCTTTTTTTCCTTTTTTTCCCCCCTCTTTTATTCTCCTCCACACACGTACCCTTACTCTTATCTTTTATTGTCCTTCTTTCTACCTTTTTTTTTCCCTGCCATTCCTCTAAACTCCAGAGTAGGGATGGCAATGGGTGGGGCAGAGCCGAAGAATGGGATCTTGGCTCCCGCCCCATATAGATTTTTCTTGCCCCATCTCCATCCTCCCCCACATGATGGGGAAATTTTTTTGCCCCATCCCAGCCCCTTAAGACCCCGCGAAGCCCCGCCCTATACCGCAAAACTTTATTTCTTGTTAATTTTCCCTATAACTATTACCATTTTTTCAAATAAAATGACATGTTTCAATATTAAAAATATACTTGAAATTATAAATAAATTTATCCTATCAAATCAAACTAATTTTTAGCAAAAACTATATAATATTATCTAAATGTTTAACAAGACAATGTCACAACAAAAATCTCATAGTATGACACAAAAATCTCATATTATGTTAATGATGAAAAGTAAGTTGAGAAAGACATATGAATCATGAATGAAAAGACAAAAAAAAAAAAAAAGAGTTAAAATTGGTACCTTATTTCCAACTTTGCTTGAGAGAAGAGATGTAGAACCACGTTAAATAGAATAAAATAAGTTGATGATATTTTTGTTTAAATAGAAGGATTTTAAAGTATGAAAAAATTACAACTTAATCCTTATTAACATGGGGCGGGGCGGGGCGGGGCGGGGCGGGGCGGGGCGGGGTGGGTCTAAAAAGTGTAAACCCATCCCCGCCCCGCCCCGTGGTGTGAGTCTAAAATTTCACCCCATCACCTTTGCGAGGCAGGAAAAACCCACATGGGGCAAAGCGGGGAGGGGCGAGTCAAGCGGGGCGGGGAAAAATTATCATCCCTACTCCAGAGTCCAGAACATTCCAGAGCTCTCCTTCTTCCTCTATTTTATTTCTTCCTCCCTTTTCTCTTAGCACTTCATCTGTAACACCCATGCACTTCTTCACCCTGATCTTCTTGATTCTTTTCTTTTTCTCTAAATTCAACCACTCACAAAGGGGATGATTTAGATCGAGAAGATTGGATTAGAGCAGAGCAAACGGGATCAGATCAGATCGGGAAGTGTTTGCAAGAACTCATCCGTCCTTTTGGAGAGACTCTTCAACTTCTTCTCCAAACCTCCATAATCCATCTATCACAAGATGGGTACAAACTCCATTTGAAAGATTTTGCTATATTCCGATTTTTTTTTTTTTTTTTTTTTTTTTTTTTTTTTTTTTTTTTTTTGCATTTTGAGGAATCCTAATTTGCAAGGGATTGATTTTTTTTTTTTTTTTTTTTTTTTTTTATCCTTAGCTGATTTGGGAATTTGTTATAAATTTTTTTGTGTTTGGATTTGGAAATTTGTTATTGAGAGGGCAGAGCAGAAAGATAAAATTTAATTATAAAACTAGTTGTAGCTTAAGGCTACAAACTGCTCTAATAAACTGATATGTGTAAAAAATAGCATGTGCATTGCACATGATTACTTAAGTAAACTTAACCCAACTAACCCTAGTTAACTACACCGCCTATTAAAAAAATAAAAACTAAAACACCTATACATACTCTCTCTCTTTCTCCGACTTCTCTATAAACCCAAAAACACAATCCCTCTTCTCTATAACCTAGAAACCCAATCCCTCTCTTTTTCATCGACTTCTCACCACTAGTCATACGGTAATATCATTCTAAAGTGTTTGGATCTTAGAAAACTAAGACCCAAACACACCACCGCGAATCCTTGGTGTGGTGGTCACTCTACAAGTATAAATACTTATAGAGTATGGGGGCAAGGGCTAGGTTCAAGTCTCCAAGTGGGAGCTTCACACATATATACACTTAAATTAGGTTAGAGTAGAAATTCTATCTTGTATAAAAATAAAATAAAATAAAATAAAAAGATCCAAACACTTTTGAGTGAGCTGCAGGAACCTTATTTTGCCATTTAGCAAAATCTGAATGGTAGCATTTCTTAAATAAAAGAAAATGTACTTGTTTAAATTATAAATGGGAAAAATTTGAATATCTAAATTAATTTTCTCTAGATATTGTTTTGTGTCATCACTTCAGATTAGCCCAGAAATTGTTTCAATATTAGTGCTTGTGGTGGTGGAAATATAAGAAAAGAGACAATAGCACTGAAACCCTTACGGTAAAGAATGCCCATGTAGTTTGTTTGTTAAATCCTCCCTCACATGTGGAAATTCTTTCAAGAATTCCAAAAAAATTTCAAATCAGTATTAAAATAATCACGTTCTATGGCATACTCATTGTTGTGACCAAACTAATTCAATTACAAGCTTCAACGCATCAAATATGATCACTACCTTAAGAAGAGTGCAAAACCTACAACCGACCAAGCAAAGATTCTGATGAGGTACAAACATTAGTTCAATTTTAAGGTATGGAAATTGTTGCTTTGGTTTAATAATTCTTACTGACATTTTTTTTCTCTGATGATTGCACAATAGTAAGTCTCATCTATTTAAAATATATGGATTGGGTTGGCCGGTGGTGAGAAGTTGATGAAAGAGAGAGGGATTGAATTTCTAGTTTACAAAGAAGAGGGATTGTGCTTTTGGGTTTACAAAGAAGTCAGAGAGAGAGAGAGAGAGTGTGTGTGTGTGTATATATATATATAGGTGTTTTAGTTTTTATTTTTTATTTTTTTAATAGGTCGTGTAGTTAATTAGGGTTAGTTTGGTTAAATTTACTTAAGTAATCATGTGCAATACACATGCCATTTTTTACATGTGTTAGTTTATTAGAGCAGTTTGTAATCTTAACTAGTTTTTAAACTAAATTTTATCTTTTAGAAAAGTTTAGTTATTTATTTATTTTTTATAAAAGGTTTGGTTGTCTAAACTATTTACTTATCAGAAAAGATATATATATATATATATATATATATATATATATATATATATATATATATATATATATAAAGGTGGGGTAAGCCGGTTGTAAAAGGTGGGGAATTAAAAAGTAAAATTCGGAAAACAAACACAACTTTTGGACGTAATATGCACTTTTGAAGCTTTTGTGTTGGTTACACAATTTCAGAATATTTTTCACAGTGTTGTCATCACTGACGTCACTGGGTATGATGAATTATTGGGATTGCTGAGAGACTACATATATAAGACTGATAAGTAAAGAGTAGCCCAGCCCGAGGCCCAACTAACAACCATTCAAGGTTCAGCGCATTCTCAGTTTCTCTCTCTCTCTCACTTTCACCACCACACTCCACACATGACTACTGCGCTAAATTCAGTCACTAATAAAATCCCAAAAATGGAGCTGAGCTCCTCCTCCGGCCCGGTTTCCATGCCCGTGATTGGGTTCGGCACGGCAGCTGACAACAACGACGGTGCCACCATGATATCAGCTGTGCTGGAGTCAATCAAGCTTGGGTACAGACACTTCGATACTGCTTCAGCATATGGGTCGGAACAGGCTTTAGGAGAAGCTATTGCTGAAGCACTTAGACTTGGTCTTATTGCTTCTCGGGATGACCTCTTCATAACTTCCAAGCTTTGGCCTAGTGAAGCTCATGCTCATCTTGTTCTTCCTTCCTTACAGAAATCACTTCGGTGAGTCTTGTCAACCTCAACCCTGCCTTAAATTAAATTACATTGTGAGCAGGCTGCTAAATTCTTTTGGCCTTTTAGGTCCTCTTTTTGATTAATTAGCATTTATATTATCCATCTCATTTTGTTTCCTTTATTCATTTGGATTTATTTTTAATGATTTGAGAACTTTATTCATGTGGATTGGTTTCAACATTTTTGAATGTTTACCAGGAAGCAAAGAATTTGCACGGACATGTCTTTTTGTTCTTTAGTTAGTACAGGTGTATATGCATACCAACTAGCTGACATCTGTATGTATCTATAAAAAAATCTGTTGAAAAGAAGTTGGAACGGTCAGGGTTCAATCATACATTTTAAGTAGAGAGATTAATTTCCATTCTGGTGTAACATGTATGAAACTTTCAATTGGGAAATTGCAAACTTAGTCTTGGCCATGGCCAAAGATTAAAATACTTTGGGGACTTTAAGATTGACATGAACCTCTTTTATGGTATCACAACTGCATCATTAACTTTCCAGGAATAATTTACAATCATATATGGAAAACCAACTAATTAAATTCCTATTCAAGCAAATCATGTTTTTGAATGACTAATTTGTATAGGACTCTTCAGCTGGAATACCTAGACCTCTACCTGATCCACTGGCCCATCACTGTTACTCCTGGAAAGAGGGAATTCCCTTTTGATAAACAGGACCTTATGCCCATGGACTTCAAGTCTGTGTGGGCAGCCATGGAAGAGTGCCAGAGACTTGGCCTTACCAAGTCCATTGGAGTCAGCAACTTCTCTTGTAAGAAGCTTGAAAACTTGCTCTCCTTTGCTACTATCCCACCTTCAGTGAATCAAGTGAGTCCATTGCAGCAACTTAAAAATTCTAGACATTGATTTTCACAAATTTAATTTGGCCTATAGATAAACGATGATTAGGATATGATCATTTGTATAGGTGGAGATGAACCCAGTTTGGCAACAGAAGAAGCTGACAGAGTTTTGCAAGGCAAATGGTATCATTGTCACTGCTTTCTCCCCTTTGGGAGCAAAAGGGAGTAGTTGGGGCACCAATGATGTTATGGACAATGAAGTGCTCAAAGAGATTGCGAAAACTCACGGAAAGACTGTTGCTCAGGTTCTACTATGCAGTTTTAAAGATTGCAGAGGGTCAAATTTCATATACAAAAGACTGATTTGGTGCATGTGTTATGGAAAAAAACACAAAACACTATATATGTTTTGGAGAGAATAAATACAAAGAAAGTTCAAAAACAGATCATATGTAATGGACATAATTTCACCTAGACACCCAATTATATATACAGAAACCATAGCTATATATGTGTGCACGCGCGCGTGTCCCAATATGTTCAACTAACTTTATGATTGTTTGGTTCATTGGCAGGTTTGTCTCAGATGGGTTTATGAACAAGGGGCGGTTCCTATAGTCAAGAGCTACAACAAGGAGAGGTTGAAGGAGAACCTGCAGATATTTGATTGGGAACTATCAGAGGATGACTATGACAACATTGGTCAAATCAAGCAGCACCGAATGATGCCTAAAGAGGAGCTTGTTTCCGCTCATGGACCATACAAGTCCGTTGAAGAGCTGTGGGATGGAGAGCTTTAACGTACTTGTAGCCATTGCAGGCACACGTTTAATGTATATTTTAATAAGAGTGAAATGGGGGTCGAGTTAGTGCATTGAATTGAATCAACCATGTTTCCTTACTGTTGTTCATCTGTAAGACAGTTCGCTAGTTGCAATATGCTTTAATAAGATCTTATTGTTGATCGTCTGTAAGACAGTTTGCTAGTAGCAATATGCTTTAATAAGATGAAATGATGTGAGAGTTTGAGTAATCTTTAATAAAGTGGCAAAGATCCCTTTGAGCCTTTATTTGAGTTGGCCCTTGCAAGTCAACTGGGTTTTAGATTTGCTAGTTGGTTTTAAGATTTGTTGATATTTGGTGTTCCTTGCAAGTCAACTGAGTTTTGGATTTGCTAGTTGATTTGAGATTTGTTGATATTTGGTCTTGGATTACCTTGAGTAAGTAATATAACATATATATATAGACAGATTTAACCCAAAAAACCTAAACTCAATGGGTATGAGCTCAACTATATTATATTAATCGTTTATTTTTATCATCATTACCCAACAACCTCCCCCTCAAGTGTGAGTCTCTGCCTCTCTATGGGACATGAGCAAGTCCTACTTCTTCTTCTTTTAATAGGTAAGATAAAATATTATTGAAACTGGAAAAGCAAGAAAAATACATAAGGTTCACAATAGTGAACAAAGAGGAGAGAGAAGTAAAGATAAACGAATTGTCACTAAACTATTCTAAGAGACAAAAGAAAATCCATAAGCGTAGAACAATCCAAGAGACCCCAACACCAAAACCAATCAAAAAGGGTCCAATGACATAAATCTAACAACTGAGCCAAAGATTTTCTATTATCCTCAAAAGAATTCCGTTCAATCCAAAAAGTCCACATTAAGCAACTCGGAACCAAATTCCAGATGTTGAAATTATGTTTCCTAAGCCAATGATACCAACAAAAAAATAAGTCTACAACTGAACCTGGCATGACCCAATCAATCCCAAACAACCGAAGCATACACATCCACAAAGAATGGGCTACCGGATAAGAAATCAGCAAGTGATCCATAGATTCCTCATTACAACAACACATACAACAACGATTCGCCAAACTACGATCACGGAGCATAAGATTATCCAAAGTAAGAATTAGGCCATGAGTTGTTGTCCACATAAAGAATGCCACCCTTTTTGGAGCCTTCACTTTCCAAATGCCATTCCAAGGGAAAGTAGAAAGAGTTACATTTCGAATCTTATGATAGAAAGACCGAACGACAAACTTCCCACTTCCATTGAGTTGCTGACAAAGTCTGTTACTACCTCCACCCCTAGGAATCCGAGTTTGAATGAAATGAAGAAGGGAGTAGGAAGTCGCTAATTCTCAATCATTGAATTCCCTATAAAATCTTAAACTCCAAAATCTATCATTATCACCAACTGGAGGACTTAGCACTATACAAGTTTTCTTATTGGCTGAGCACACAAATAATTGTGGATAAAAGATTTTTAAAAGAATTTTCCCCAGTCCACTTATCATGCCAAAAAAGAATATGAGAACCATCCCCCAATAATAAAACTTTCCCACCCTTTACTAATACTTCACCATAAACCACAACTATGAGCCCTTCTACAAACTTTAATGCTCCACCCCCTGTCCCTTCCTTATATTTCATGGCTATGACACTTCGCCACAGATGAGTAGTTTCATGCCTCCAAAGCAATTTCCTTAATACTGATTAAACAACACCAAATTCCAAATTCCAAATTCCCAAACCACCCAACTTGCGTGGTAAGCAAACATTTTCCCAACCCACCAGGGGGTATTTAAAGCATTCAACTGAGGAACCCCACAAAAAATTTCTTTGAATACGTTCTAATCTCACTGCCATAGCTTTAGGAACAGTAAAAAGGGAAAGATAATAAGTCGGAAGGCTTGAAAGGATACTTTTTAACAAAGTGAGTCTGCCAACCTTTGACAAATACAGCTGCTTCTAGCCTGAAAGCTTCTTCTCCATCCTCTCTAGAATCGGATTCCAAATAGAGGCTGTCTTATACAAGGTACCCAATGACATTCCCAAATAAATCATAGGCAAACTGCCCACCTTGCACTGAAGAATATTAGCCAAAGTTTGAATGTTGCTCACCTCCCTAATAGGGACAATTTCATTTTTTTCCACATTCACCTTCAAACAAGTAAAAGCTTGAAAACAAGTCAAAACCAGCCTAATGGATAGCAACTGCTCCTTAGAAGCATCACAGAAAAAAATGATATCATCAGCAAATAAAAGATGAGAAATACGAATACCAATAGGATTAATAGGTCCCACATGAAAACCCTGAATATGACCACCTTCTTTAGATTTCTTTAGAATTCGACTTAAAACCTCCATGATCAATAGAAAAAGAAGGGGAGACAATGGATCACCTTCACTTAGGCCTTTAAAGCTACCAAAGAAACCAGCAAAAGATCCATTAACCAAAATTGAGAAGCTAACAGTAGTGACACAAGCCTTTAACCATCTCCTCCATCGACCTCCAAAGCCCATCATCTCCAACAAATAGAACAAAGTGTTCCAATTTACATGATTATAGGCTTTTTCGATGTCTAACTTACACACCACCCGTGGAGTCTGACACTTCAACTATCTAGACATTCATTAGCAATAAGCACTGAATCCAAAATCTATCTACCACCAACAAAATAATTTTGTGACTCCAAAATGAGGTCATCTAGCACCGTCCTCAATCTATTAGCCAATACCTTAAATAGTAGCTTATACACACTGCTCACTAAACTGATAAGCCTAAAATCCCTGATATTCAGGGCATTATTTTTTTTATTTTTTTTTTGGGATTAAAGATAGAAAAGAAGCATGCATAGACCGTTCAAACTTTGAGCTCCTATGAAAATAATCAAAGAAGGCCATAACATCGTTTTACACCACACTCTAGCAATTTTGAAAAAAAGCCATAGTGAAACCGTCAGGACTTGGGGCTTTATCACCCTCTATCTCTTGAAGGACCTGTACCACCTCCTCTTTAGTAAAATCCCTCTCAAGAGCAAGCCGCTCATCCTCCTTAATAATAGCAAACTCCCGTCCATAGAAGGATGCCAAGAATCTGACTCCGTGTACAAGCCCTGATAAAATTGAACCACCTTAGACCACACCTCTTCCTTATCCTCATAAAGGACACCATCCACCTCTATACCTCAAATATGATTAGTTCTTCTATGCAAGATTGCTACCCGATGAAAAAATCGAGTATTATTGTCACCCTTCTTCACAAACAATATCCAGGACTTTTGTCTCCAAGAAATCTCCTCAAATGAGGCTAAATGTGCAATCTTGCCTTTAATCTGACTACGACGAGTTTGTTCCTTTTGCGAAAGACCCAGAAAGTCCTCCCTAGCGTCCTAAAGGCCAAGTCCCCAAATTCCTCCTTATTCCACTTTTTCAAGTCATCTTTAAGAGTTGTTAATTTACGAGCCATAATAAAACTCAGAGAACCCAAAAAACAATACCCATTCCACCATTGCCAAACTCTCCCCACAAAACCCTCTTCTTTCAACCACATACTTTCAAACTTAAAGGCACTTCGACCTTTATTAACACAACTAGCAACCACCAAGAGTGGGCATTGATCAGAGACTACTTAGGGGAGTACTCTTTGAGACACATTCCCAAAATGATCTACCCAATTCACCAATGCCAAGGTCCTGTCAATTCTTGACATACAATCTGTCCTCGAATCTCTAAACCAGGTGAATGAAGCCCCTTCAAGTGGTAAATCTACAAGGTAATTAGCCTTAATGAAATCTAGAAAAGCAAACATAGCCGGACTAAAAGCCTCACAACCAAATCTCTCACTCAAATATCGAATGATATTAAAATCCCCAAAAACACACCATGTTGTATTCCACCTAGAGTGCATCCTTGTGAGTTCCTCCCATAAAGCACCCTGTTGGCTATCATCATTAAGACCATACACTCCTGAACATGCCCATACAAAATCATCCACAACCCCTTTCAGTTTGACATAAACAGAAAACTGACTTGTAGCACTGTCAATTTTTTCTTACTCTCTTGTCCCAAACTAGTAACACCCCCCTTGTAATGTTGACTGCATCCAAAGCAACCCAATCGAGGAATAGACTACCCTAAAGACTTCAAACAATAAAAGAGTTTAAAGATTAGTTTCTCAAAAACAAACAATATCACACTTCCACTCCTTGAGATGATTCGTACATACCTCTAGCTTTTAAGGATTGTTTAATCCCCTGACATTCTAAGATAAAAGCCTTAAACTCATTTGAAACTAGTAATCACCCCCATACCATCTAAAGAACCTCTGTCTCTCCCTTTAAAAGATACCCCATCATAATTGATTGAAGAAATCAACCCTTTTAGTTCCCTGAGCCCTTTTTGCCTTGTGTTTACTATCCCTTTAGAATTCCCAATGTTAGCCATGTCAATGTAGTCCTATTTTAGAAGATGAAACAAGCCAGACATTAATTTTCATGTTTTACAATGGGAAACCCCACAATTTTACAGAAACTTCTCATCAAGCTCGCAACCCATTTCAAATTTTTCACCTTTGACCCCAAAACCTCTCCTTCATCAACTTCCCATGTCACGTCCAACTCCATCTGTTCAAAAGGATCCCACCTAGACAGTGAGAACACTCCAATAAGCCACTCTCTACCTCCCCATAAGAAAGACCAAAAGTGTTAGTACCACTGTGTTTCCACTATAGCAAAAGAGGCTCAAAACCACCCTTTAACAACTAAAAAACATCCAAGTTGCTCAATGGCACACACCCTTCTTGAGGATTGCACCATTGACCTCCATTCACACTCGAAACTTCCGTGAGGTCATCGCTCACCACAAACAGAAACCCATTTCATTGCCTAGGTCCAATAGAGGAGCAAATTGATTCTGATCAACAAAATGGTTCTAATGATGAGCAAAATCTTTAAGCCTAGGCCCTAACAACACCATTGTTGCCCTTGAGCTCAAGCCAGCAAACATCAGAGTCAATTTATCGACACCTATACCCAAATTGACCACTGCCTCGTCAATGTACCCAAAATTAAGAACCTTTGTCACTCTTCCCACATCGTCAGGATGAGCTTCCCCCTCCCTGACAAAAGGTGAGTCCATCGGGGCAAGAGGACTATGATGCTTAATGAGGGTAGAGACTTCCAACACTACTATCGCTAGTGTCTTGGTATCTCCACTCGATCATGTACCACCTCCTCTTAAGCTCTCGCCTAACACCTATGTATAGTGAGCACTAGAGCTTAAAAGTATTGGGTTGGGCTTGACAAGATTAACCTCTCCTAACGGGTCAACTATGGCCACAGATTGGGCTCTAACAAGCCCACCAGTTCGATTTAAAAACTCAGGCCCACCACTTAAATCCTTGGGCCAACCAACACCCTTATCACCCAAATAATTAACCATACAACGCCCACCTTCAAACTTGCAAATTCTTAAAGACAAGTTAGCAATTGTCAACCTAAATTTAAACACCCATGTTGGTCTCCCATTTATAACTGAAACATTAACTCTAGAATCTCCATGAATCACGATATGTCCCAAAGTGGTTCCAATTTTTTCAAAATCCTTGAATTGCCTCTAATTACCATAAATAGGAAAATTATTCCCATTCCAACCACCGTCGATTGACTGACCAAACCACTATTATTTGAGGATGCTCCAATCAGTGTTGCTGGTTTTTTACAAGGTAAAAAATTCCTTAGTTCTTTCTTGATTAGAGACCAACCATCACAGTTAAAGCTTGCTAGTGTCATAACACAATCTCTCTGAGCCCCTCCAAAATATACAGCTATAACCACAAAAAGACCAGCTTCATTTGATCTACCACAAAACTCTATCAATTTCCCGTTGTTCCTGAATTTTTTACAAAGAGCATCTTGACCGGGCACCCAGTCTCGTATATCAGCAAAACAAGAAAGGTCCACTCCATGCCCCCTCATCCAACCCAAATAGAGCTCCTAACATCCCGACGGGTCTTACGTTGGGCATACGAATTAGACCGTCCCCTATCAAAAGAGAAAGAAAATAATTTCGCATCAATGCAAAAAGACCTCTTACTGCCCCTATGTTCATGAGTAGTAGGAGGGATATTTTGTGAGGTTTTTAAGGTGGAAATAGTTGGTGTGGCCAAAGGTGCAGGTATAAGGTTAGACAGTTAGGTTAGGTTAGGCCCCTAAGGGGGTGGGGATGGGGCAATCAGGGGTGAAGTAGGGGGATAAGGGTATGCAAAAAACTCAAATTGGGGAGGAAAGCGCAAAGGAAGGGAGGGAGGAGCATGTAAAAGTGGTAAGAAGGGGAAAATAGGTGGTGGTGGTTGGGGAAAAGAATCGTTGTCTAGCACTATTGAAAATACTCCTTTATTGGGTCTTTTTCCAAGATTGTTTGTTTAGGCTTTTATAGGCTTGCCTTATGCAAAATATCGTCCCTACTCCAAATGAGAAAGTGGCCCATCCCTACTTCATTTGCAAAAGGAAGCCAAGTACACACACCCCGTTCCCACTCCAATTGCAAAAGGAATCTTAATAACCTTGCCGCTTTTTGCCTCACACCACCATGCGTTCTAATACCACTTGTTGGGGAGATAAATGCATTAGAGAGACTAGAGACACACATAACCCAAAAGGCTTAAACCCTATGAGTATGAGCTCAATTATGTTATATTAACTACTCCTTCTTCTCATCATTATTTAATGTGGGTCTCCATTTACACATGTGAAATTACTGTAGTTGATATGAGTTTTCACAACGATTGTAGAAGTGCAATGGAAAAGAAAGAGGTGAAAAAAAAAATATTTGAGTGGGAAAATAATATATTAATAAAATAGGAATAGAGTATTGAAGCTGATGCATTTGTTGTCAAAAATGCATTAGCTAAAGTAATAAAGTGAATTTTTTTGGGTTAATTTAGCTATCAATGACTTACCAATAATAAGCCCTTACACAAAATTCTCTGTTCATTTGATCTGACTTCTTGCAACTAAAAAAATCATCTATCCTTGTCTTTTATTTTGGTGTCATCTTTGGATGAGAAGACTTACCAATAATAGCTTTCTTCACCATGGAAATTGAATGCTTGACCTTTGAGCCAACTCCTGATAGGATATTAAATTGTGCACAACCTTAGCATCTATATCTTAAGAGGCTTCTACCATGACCTGAGCATCATAGCCTGGGCCTGTCCTTTTTTGTTCATCTCCTTCGTCTTAATCTATTTTGGCTCCATCAATTGTGGTTTCTATTTCTTGACTTTGAATTTCTTCTTTGTTAGGCATTGGTTCTCTCTCCTTGGTTAAGTCTTTAGCCCCTTTTCCAATTTTCATTGTTGGTTCTTTGCATGAGGCAGATAAGGAAATATATTGATGTAGACTTCTTAGTTAATTTTTCAACCAAATCATCAATACTTTTTTTCTCCTTCATGTTGAACACAGTTCCAGTCCACCTGTGAAGAAGACAAAGAAGAATATATGTGAAGAAAATGCACCATTTCATCATACATAAGGCTGGACACTTAAATCAAACGCACCGTTTCACTTATGTGTTGACTCTCTTAGGTGCTTTAATGAAACGGTGCATATCACTCTTATCTGATTCAATTAGTAGTTCAGACTTGGTGCGGAATATCAGTTAGAGCAGCTTGACTAACTCTGTTAGTGCAATGTAACCAACTCCCAAAATATCAGGAGCTTAACTTAATGGCTTAGCATTATCTTCTTGTATATAAACCATTCTGTGGGTACAGATGTAAAGTATGCTAGAATTCTTTGGAATTTAATAGGAGTTTCTTTCATTCTCTCACTCTCTCTCGTTCTCAAACTTTCTTGCACTTTCTCTCATTTTCTCAGACTTTCTCTTCCCTTGTGATTGTTCATATGCATTTGATTTCTCTGTGATTTTAACAGAAGCTTAGTTTGCTGTTATTGAAACTTTCATCACGGTATCAAAGCAAGCAACTACTACTTCGAATCAATCTTCAACAATGGCTTCAAGCTCAACAATGGCATCATTCTCATCTACTTCTTCAATGTCATTTGGTACACCAATGAATCTGGTAAATCAGCCTCTCTTACTTCTGTCTAATATGTCGAATATGATGACTGTGAAGTTAGATAATGCCAATTATATAGTTTGGAAGCATCAGATTACCATGGTTCTTGAAACCTATTCTTTGTATGAATTGCTTGAAGAACCTCAGTTAATTCCTGAGAAATTTCTTAAGGATTTTTCTGGATCATATACTGCAATTATGAATCCAGATTTCTTGATTTAGAAATCAAAGGAAAAGGTGTTGCTTACTTTTATAAGTTCAACTTTGTCTCCAACTATTGTAGCACTCACTATTGGTTGTGCTTCTGCTGTTGAAGTATGGAAGGTGCTTGAAAATAGATTTTCCTTAGTGTCAAGGTCTCATATCATGAATCTTAAAAGTGAGCTTCATGATTTGATGAAAGGAAATGATACTATTGATGTTTACCTTCAGAAGATCAAAGTTGTTAGAGAAAATCAAAGTTGTTAGAGATAAATTGCTTACTGTTGGTGTAATTGTTGATGATGAAGAATTACTCCACATTTCAATTAAGGGACTCCCTAAAGAGTATAATGCATTTCAGTCTGCAATCAGAACAAGGAGCACTCAGCTTGGGTTTGATGAACTTTCTACTCTGTTAAATGCAAAGGAAGAGTCCCTCAATGAAGGGTTTGATGTGAAAGAATCTATTTTTGCCTTAGCTACATTGACTAATCAAAAATCTAATGGCAATGGCAATGACCATAATCAAAATCAAAATAGAGGAAGAGGCAGGGGCAACTTCAATAATAGAGGAGGCAGAGGTGGCAGAGGATCACATGGTCAATCTCCACAATTCAGTCCATTCAATCATTTCCACCAAGGTCATTTTCAACAAGGTCAATCCAGTTCTAGTGGTGCAAAATTAGAAAGGCCTATTTGTCAAATCTGTGGAAAAGCTGATCATTTAGCTGTGGACTGTTATCATAGAATGGACTATGCCTATCAAGGCAAGCATCCACCTGCAAAGCTCGCAGCAATGGCTACTACCTCAAATGCATCCTTCACTCAAGATCAACCTTGGCTTGCTGATAGTGCAGCCACTAATCATGTGACTGCTAGTCTCAACCAGCTCAGTTTTCCTAAGCCATACACTACTCAGGATCACATTACTGTTGGTAATGGTCAGTCATTACCTATTACACATATAGGTACAACCCTTAATCCCTCTTCTTCTTCTGGTCTTCAACTTCATAATGTCCTTAGAGTTCCATCCATTGCCTCTAATCTTGCATCTGTTCAAAATTCTCTTTCAATCCAGGCCTTGGACATGAGGAAAATTCTCTACCAGAGCAGGAGTAAAGGTGGTGTTTACCTCATCTATCCTCATCAGGCTTCTCAACTTTTTTTGTCTACTAAAGCCTGTAATAACTCTTCTAGATCAACTATTTTTAATATAACTCTTTGGCATATGAGACTTGGTCATCCTAATGATCAAGCTCTCCAATGCTTATTTCCTAATGTCAAATCTGTATAGAACAATAGTGTTGAGAATCACATTTGTACTCACTACTTATATGGTAAAATGCACAATCTTTCCTTTCCACATTCTGATTTTACAGCTTCTTTTCCTTTTGAACTTGTGCATTCTGACTTGTGGGGTCCTGCTCCTGTTGTTTCAGCCAATGGTTATAAGTATTGCATTTTATTTGTTGATCATTACTCTAGGTTTAGTTGGCTTTATATGCTTAAATCCAAATCTAAGGCTTTTACTAAATTTGTTAAATTTCAATGCTATGGTTGCTAATCAATTCTCCTTGAAAATCAAGACCTTTAGGTCTGATGGAGGAGGAGAATTTACTTCTAATGAGTTTAAAACTTATCTGTCCAACCATGGTATTGCTCATCATATATCCTATCCTTATACACCTCAATAAAATGGGGTTGTAGAGAGGAAACACAAGCATATCATAGAGACTACCATTACTCTTTTGTCTCAGGCTTCTTTATCATACTCTTTTTGGCCTTTTGTAGTGCAAACTGCAATTTCTTTGATTAATGTGTTTCCCACATCTGTTCTTGGTTGGCAATCTCCTTGGTCTACCCTTTACTCCATCTCGCCTGATGTGTCTCAATTTAAAGTGTTTGGTTGTGCATGCTATCCAAATCTTAGACCTTACACTACTCACAAGCTTGAACCTAAGACTAGGAAATGTATCTTTATTGGATATCCTCCCACTCTAAAGGCTACCTTTGTCTTGATCCTCACACCAAACATGTTTACACCTCCAGACATCTTGTGTTTAATGAGTCTAAATTTCCTGGTTTTCTGTCTAACCTATTTCTCTCACTTCTTCCAACTCTGCTATTCCCACTTGGTTGTCTAATCAGCTTTTCCTTCACTCTACCAACCAGCCTTCTTTGCTTGGTTCTTATCCATCTCCATCCTCCACTCCTCCTTTCCAATCTGCACCAGTACCTCCCACACCTGTCACTTCACCAAATTCTGACATTTTGTCTTCCCCTTTTAGTGTTGCACCATCTTATCTGCTTGATCCACCAACTCCTGGGTCTACTTCTGATGCTACCCTTATTTCCAATCCTCCTTAACTTGTGTCTTTACTTGCTTCTTCTCTCAACACACATCCTATGCAAACCAGGTCCAAGAGTGGGATTTCCAAACCTAACTCCAAACTATGTTATAAAGCTACTATTGATTACACCTATACTAAACCCCCTACCTACAAAATTGCATCTCAGTATCCAAAGTGGTGTGAAGCTATGGATGTTGAATTTCAGGCCCTTCAGAGGCAGTAGACATGATCTCTTGTTCTTGCTCCTCTTGGTGTTAATCTAGTTGGGTGCAAATGGGTATTCAAGCTTAAGTTGAATAGTGATGGATCAATCTCTAGATATAAGGCCAGGCTGGTTGCAAAGGGATTTCATTAGCAGGCAGGTGTGGATTTTCATGAGACCTTCAATCCTACGGTGAAGCCTGCTACTGTGAGACTTGTCTTGGGCATTGCTATCAAACGCACTGTTTCACTTATGTGTTGACTATCTTAGGTGCTTTAATGAAACGGTGCGCATCACCCTTATCCGATTCATTTAGCAGTTCAGACTTGGTGTGGAAATATCTGTTAAAGCAGCTTAACTAACTCTGTTAGTGCAGTGTAACCAACTCCCAAAATATCAGGAGCTTAACTTAATGGCTTAGCTTAATCTTGTTGTATATAAACCATTCTGTGGGTACAAATGTAAAGTATGCTAGAATTCTCTGGAATTGAATAGAAGTTTCTTTCATTCTCTCTCTCTATCTCTCTTAAACTTTCTTGCACTTTCTCTCATTTTCTCAGACTTTCTCTTCCCTTGTGATTGTTCATATGCATTTGCTTTCTATGTGATTTTAACAGAAGCTTAGTTTGCTGTTATTGAAACTTTCATCATTTCACATTTAATCCCTCTCACTTCTTCATGCCTCTATAGCTTTTCCAGGTCTTGTATCTTCTAATAGATGGTAAAAAATAAAAATAAAAGAAAAAAATGTTTTAAAACTATAATCAATTATAATAATAGTTCAAAGTTTTAACCAAACAAAAATGATTATAATCCTATAATTTTTCCTTTTGAATTAAACCCCAGAAATATTATTGAACTATAAATCAAAGTTTACAATGGTAAGAAGAAGAAGAGCACAAACCGCTCAATTACATTTCTTTTGGATGCACATGAAAGAAACCTTTTGAAACCCCATGAGTAGAGATTGAATCAACCAGCGTACACAGTTTGGAGAAACATGGTGCCACACCTGTAAGCAAAAAGTAAGACAGCCTATTATCGCAGTCAACTTTCAATGCCCATATCTTTGCAGTAGAGGAGATCTTGAAGTGGTGCATAACAATATAACATGTTTATGGAGGGAGCAATCACAGTTGTAATGGTTCCACCATTGCTACCAACACTTGTCTAGTTGCATCACAGATCACATCGTCAGTTCCTCCTAATAGTCTCAATTTGGTAGAGGCATTGGCCAAACTAAACTTATATATCAGTCTGCTAGAGAGGATGTAACCATTTTGGAAGCCAAGAGGCCCAGAACAACATTGTGACTCTGCGTAGTTCTGATCTCATGAAATTGTAATTTTGCCATCTTTGCTGAACTAAGACTCCAAATTGCTGTGTGTATCACCCAGCCTCCATGCATTGCATAGGATTGAGATAGAGATTTCAATGTCAGGAAATTAAAACTCTGTCATGGCAATCTTCATAGAAATCCATCTAGTCTTGGGCTGTTCCTGTAGTTGATGTAATAGTAAAGTACTTCTGTTCCAGACCCCTTGGACATGAATGAATATCAGTCTCTACATCCTTGGCACAAAACACACATAACTCTTAGAGATGATTCCTCTCTTAAACAGAGTTGTTTAAGTGGACAAGATTCCATTACACATTCTCCACCTGAAGTTGACTTTCGGTTGCATTTGTAGAGACTAGAGTGATTCCATAAGGAGCGAAGGGTGGTTGCATTAGCTGACGTGTTAAGTTAGACATGATAAGTGGTTGGGTAGATAACCATCAGTCTTGCCAACAGTCCGCCTAGGGGCACAACTATTTCCACACCTAAATCTACAACATGCTTGGGTGACAACTTTCGGTTGGATATCAACACTTGTACATGGGACCACCATTTGTAACTTAATGAAAAACTTGATTTTGGTGCACCAATCACAAGTTGTCACTTAAGTATGTTTGGATTTTGGCATGTAAATGGGTGACTATAGAGTTTTCCATCTTGACAAACTTGCATGCTATCCCCTTTGCCAATACCCTAACGTGTTCCCACAATAAATCAATAATAACATGTCTTGCCTATGCAATACTATGCAAAGTGTAAGATGATTGGGTGGGCATTGGGGCTTTCAGGAATGATATGTAAGAAAAAAAACCTTAGCCTTCAGTAGTTGGAATTATAATGATCATGGATTGTGGATTAGAAGCCAACCTTGCTTGGCTAACAAAGCTAGATTACCATACTCCAGCTCTCTAAAACCCATTCATGAAGATGAAGGTGAATTTGGATATTGAAGGGGGAGAAAATAAATATCTTGAAACTGAATTAAGGGGCTGGCTTCCTTGGGTGAGAATATAATTTTGGGGTCTTTTTGTATTAGAGGCCGTGGGAGGCTTAAGGCCTAAGCTTAGTGCCAGCCCTGCTACAAGCTATAGTATACAAATTTGTAAGCCAAAATGTTCAACCTCTAGATTACATATCGAAGGGCAACCTAAAAGAAACATAAGAAATTTAAATTGAAAAAAAAAATGCTGAAAAAAGTCTAGTAAAGATCAAAATTGCCAATGGATTTCATTGCTCAATAGTGGGAAATATGCTACATTCTTTGAGTACGTATAGGCGAGTGGGAATGTAGTGCCACTCCCATAATAGTTAGAAGCTCCACAAGAAACAAGAAACTACATTTTCAAACTTCCTTTTGTACTTCCAGGAACACCTAAAAATATTAATTCAATACACAAGTTATTATATCCATATTAGTCTGTGAAAAGCACTAAAATGACAATTTAACAAGTAAAAACCTGAAAAGAGTGTAATAAAAAGAAAATTACATTCCCATTCAACTTAAAGCTTGTTGTGCCACAAAAGTGTTCTGGTTGATAATAAATCTTTCCATCTCAGTGTTGTTTGGGATGCTTGGATGAATAATGCTATTACTTATTCTGTTTGATGAAATCATGTTTTTATCAAAAAACTTAGTCTGTTCAAAAATGCATTTTTCAGTGTAATACAGATACATTATATGTCACATCCTTGTAGTAAGTAGTAATTGAATGTACACTTTTCGCAGTGATTTATAGCAAAACAGACTACCACAAAGCAACAAGAGTAAATTGTAATGAAAATATAAAGTTGGCCAACCGCAAAGGGATATCTAATAAGTGCTAATCATTGAATCAGTAACTATTAATTTTCCTGCAAATCTGTTTACAATCAACATACTACAAATTATAGTCTGAAACAACCAATGTAGACCATGAGATTAAGAAACTCATACTCTGCTTGCATATTCATCTTGTAGATTCTAATACAAGGATGAAAATCCATATTTGGATTTCCAACGTATGCGTTTCATGACACTAGTTTGGGCACTCCAAGTCCCAGACATATTAGCAACTATTGCACTTAGAGAACTCGAAGTAGTTTTGACTAAGACTGCACTTGACATATTATTCTTGCAATATATTAAATGTTGGACAATATTATTTCTAAGCAGCCTGTTCATAAGTCAAAATTATGTGATATTATCCTTGTCTTATGTACTATAATGTGTTTGTTTTACAAAAGTTAGCACTAGTTACAATAAAAACAAACTTCTTCTTTCATCTTATTGTTATTATTATTTTTGATAATTCGATAGTTACAATGAGGATGGGGGATCTGAACACCAAGAAATACCAATTGAACTTAACATTTAAAAGGAAGAGATATACAATCATATTAGCAGATCAACAAGTATCTAATAAGTTTGGGATTTACCATAACAGAGAACTGGTCTAAATAGTAGAAAAATCTAAAACCCATAAAAGGTTAAAACAACTTCTAATCTATATTATTCTAAAAAAAAAAAAAAAAATCTAATATATATTTATCTTTTTTGTACTAATGAATTTTGCTCATATTGAGGATTACATGTCTAGCATGCCATCCAGAGCAACTTGTTCTTGTGTAGCTACACCTCCATCAAGCATACAATGGAAGCTTCATCTGAGAAGAACTCAGGTGATAGTTAGTTCCTCAGTTGTTGGATTAATGAGCATTTCAATGTTCATTGGATCCTTTATTACAAATTGTCATATAATGAATTAGCAAGGCCTAATAACATTTTTCATTAGACTTTAATTAATACTACTTTGTCATAGCATTTTGTGAGCCTAATTGGAAATCAACCGTCCTCTAATTCATAGCTACAGAAACAGAAAGATGTTTTGTTGAGTTTCGGATAACGATGGTAAATCACTATATTCTTATTCTCTCTCACTAGTGATAGTAATAGCGAAAAAGACTAGCAAATACCTGGAAATGGAATTAAAAGACTTCCTTGGCGTTGTGGAAGAAAGCAGCAGAGCAAAGAATGGAGGCAATAAAGGCAAAAATTCCGAGACCAATCATCAAAGAGAAACCTGCTACTACTAAGTCTAGTACACACTGCATACATAGGCTCATCATCATTCTTTCTAGTTTTGAATCAAAACTCTGATCTGTCTGTCTGGCTGAGAGGGAGAGAGAGAATCCAAGACAAGGCAAGAGCGGCGACAGGAAACAAAAAGATTCTTTCAGATTACTACAACAACCACTGAAAACAGGTTTTGGGATTCGAAAAGGCTTTGGTTTTGGCACAACACATGGCACTTGACACGCACGCTTCGGTGTTAAAAATGTTAAATGCTGTTTTTTAGTATTTTTAGCACCTCAAATGATAAAAATCCACTTCCATCAAACATACTCATTCTTAAAAGATTTAGCACCAAACTATAGTAAGCTATTATCAATAATAGCTCACTGTTGCTGGATTGTAAAAAAAAAAAAAAGTTTTTAATTCACCAACGGATCTATTTCTTATTTCTGTCTCTTTTTCCTATCTCACTTCTCTCTTCCCTCTTCTCTCTTCTCTCTTCTATGTCCCGTAGTTTGGTGTGGTTTGATGGTTAGGGTCGTGGTCTGATGGTCCGATGGTCGTGGGGTGGTGGCAGTGATGGTTCGATGGTCGGCAATTGTGGTCCGATGGTCATGGGTTGTGGGTTTGATGGTCCAATGGTCGTGGTGGAGGTTTGACGTGGATCGTGGGTCACCAATCTACTGGGTTTGTGTGTGTGATGGGTTTTGGTTCACCGATCTAGTTTCAGTTCCTATGGGTTTTGGTTCAGCATGATAGGTCTGCTAGTGGCGATGGTGGTGAGGTTTTTTTTTTTTTTTTTTTTTTTTTTTTTTTTTGTGGCATGGGTGTTAGTTTGTGGTGGTTGTGGTATGGGTGGTGAGTTTTTGGTGGGTGGTTGGGTGGTGGGTTTTGTGGTGATTGTTGGTAATGTGTTGGCTAACGATGCTAAGAATAGTGGGGTTGAGAAAGAGAGAGACAGGGAGAGAGAGGAAAAATAAAATATAATAAAGAAAAAAAAAACTTAAATGAAGTAGTAAAAAAAAATAGAAATTTTGATGTAAGTTGTATTATAAAATAATGTGTTAAATATTATAAAGTTGATTTTTAAGATGATAAATGCTAAATTTTTTAGAACCTTTTATTAGAATGCCTTATATCGTTTTGTTGCATAATCAGAAAAGAACATAATAGTCATTGATTGAATGATTGATTACTGTCTGTCTCACTGTTGGCCTTGTGGGCTGGGCGATGTTGTGGTGATTCGGAGCTCAATAATCAGTAATCACTATACCATTTCAAGCCCAATTTTTATCTCACCCTGACTTGGTACCATTCCATTCCTCTTCCTCACATCAGTTGTTTAGACCTCGGGTCCATTCTGTCCCATAAAAAATAAAAAAAAAAAAAAAAACATAGAGTTCCGAACTTTTTAAGGATCATGTGTGATATTTATTATGTGTTACAATGATTAAAATTCAACAAAATATAAAATTCGTAAAAATATGAACCTATGGCTTGTTTGAATGGACAAATATTTAATTATTTTCATTAACTTAAGTGTATTGAATTCAAAATTATTTATTTATTTTTGGACTTTGTTTCAATGGTTGCAAAATCAACTAAATTTGAAAAATATATGTCATATTTCAAATCAACTATTTCTTATATAAATCTTAGAAGAATGACATTAAAATTTAATTATACTTAAATAAATAAATAACACACCACTTAAAATAATTAATATAACTAAATAAATGTATTTATCCAATTAATACTCATTTTAAGAACATAGAATAAATGCTATAACGTTGGTTTTTTTTTTTTTGGTAAAGATAATGTTGGTTATATATATATTACACATCACTAAAACCAGTTAGGAAATCTAAATGGTTAAGATTGATTTTAGTGAATTCACAAATGTGTAATTTTTTATAGTTTTTGTTTCAAATTGTTATAAAAAAAACTGAATGTGAAGAACAATGACATATTCTAAATCTTTATTTTATTATTATTATTATTATTTGATGGGATCCAAATCAAGCTTTGTTCATCCATGTGATCACGTCTAGAGAGTTTTACAAGGAAGGAAACCCAACAGAGGTACTCCAAACATGAATAAAATCCCACCATTAAATATGGCAACCGTCCAAATCATGTTGGTCGTCCATGGCTCACAAGGTATGGACAACCAAACGACACTTAGCAAATTTCAAAGAAATTCTCTACAAGCTCTACGCAATCTAGCCATTATCTATCATTCCGGAACGTGGGAAGAATTCTCTGAAATTCTCCATTTTCTCCATTAACTCCACACATCTCCCATGATGATAGTGGATTTGCACAAGTAGACTCACTCCTAACTCTTTATAAAAGGATTAAGTTTTATTCAACTAAGGTAAGTTCTACTATTCACAATTCAACATCCTTGTATTCTAGAGAGAAAATTGACTTAATTGTCGGAGGGTCCGTGGCTGGTTCATATCGGTCACCCTTGACAGTCTTTTCTTTCTCTTCAGGTCATCAAACCTTCACTGTAGCCCTGAGCATTCAGCCTTTTGATTTTTGTGCATGGCAACTACTTCCACGAATGAGCTTGCCATTACTTTTACGGACGAAGATGCGAGGCGACTACATCATCCTCATGATGATGCAATTTTTATTACTCTGACGATTGCAAATTATACAACTAGGAAAGTGTTAATAGACAATGGAAGTTCAGCGGATATCCTCTGCTATCTAGTCTTCTAGCAAATGAGAATTAATAAGGAGTTACTTTGTCCAGTGAATGTGCCTTTGATTGGATTTGGAGGAATGAAGGTTCTACTAGTAGGCACTATCTCCTTGCCAGTCGTGGTTGGCTCTTACCCATAACAAATCAATAAGGAAGTAAACTTCCTTGTTGTGGATTGTTCATCCTTATATAATGCCATTATAGGACGACCAACTTTGAACAGTTGGAAAGCCGCAATGTCCACCTATCACTTGTCTGTTAAATTCCCAACGGAATATGACATTGGAGAAGTACAAGGAGACCAGCTAGGTACTAGAGAGTGTTACCTAGCGATGTTAGTGATGGACGAGCAGATGCAGACGATGAACATTGAAGAAAAAAGAACAGTGGCTAAACCAATTGAAGTATTGGAAGATGTTTCATTGGATGAGTCTAACCCAGAGAGGTTCACTAAAATCAGGACAAGCATGGAAGAAAAGATGAAGCGAGACCTCGTACAATTCCTCAAGAAGAGCATAGATGTTTTTGTTTGGAGCCACGAAGACATGCCTAGGATTGACCCGAATGTGATTACTCATCGTCTAAATGTCTCCCCGTCATATAAGCCTGTCCATTAGAAAAGGAGAGTGTTCGCTCTAGAACGAGACAATGCCATCAAAGAAGAGGTCCGAAAGTTAGTGACAGTAGAGTTCGTCTGCAAAGTCTAATACCCTAATTGGCTAGCTAATGTAATGATGGTCAAAAAAGTTAACAACAAGTGGACGATGTGTGTGGACTTCATAGATTTCAACAAGGCATGCCCCAAGGATAGTTATCTCCTTCCATACATTGACTAGCTGGTAGAATTAACAGCTAGACACCAATTGCTGAGTTTCATGGACGCATTCTCATGGTACAATTAGAACAAAATGGATGAAGCAAACCAGGAGAAAACATCCTTTATCACAAGCCAAGATTTGTTTTGTTCAAAGTAATGTCTTTTGGTTTGAAAAATACAAGAGCTACTTATCAAAGGCTAGTCAATTACATGTTTCATCAACAAATTGGGAGGAGTGTTAAAGTGTACGTGGACGACATGTTAGTTAAGAGCGTAAGGGAAATGCAACACTTGGACGACCTTCAAGAGACATTTGACACGCTTAAACGATACAACATGAAGCTGAACCCAAGCAAATGTGTCTTCAGAGTTTCATCAAGAAAGTTCCTTGGTTTTATGGTCTCACAGAGGGAAATTGAAGCAAATCTTGACAAAATCCAAGCAATATTGAGCATGGAGCCCCCAAAGAATGTCAAAAAAGTCCAAAGCCTCACTAGACGGGTAGTAGCCCTCAATAGGTTTGTCTCAAAGGCTATTGAAACATGTTTACCATTTTTTAAATTATTGAGAAAAGCATTTGAATGGACAGATGAGTGTCAATGGGCATTTGAAGACGTTAAGGCTTATCTCACTTAGTCTTCGTTGTTGAGCTCGTCCAAATCAGGTGAAGAGTTATATCTGTACTTGGCAGTGTCCCCTCATGCAGTGAGCTCAGCCTTAATCAAGGAAGAAAGAAAGGTGCAGAAGCCTGTCTACTACACCAACAAGGCCTTAAGAGAAGCAGAAGGACAAACCCGCTAATGGAAAAGTTAGCTTTCTCATTGATAACAACAAGAAGAAAGATTAGGCCTTATTTCTAGGCTCATGTTATCAACGTCCTGATAGACCATCCACTTAAGAAAGCTATGAATAAGTTGGAAGCTGCTGGACGACTAATTCAGTGTGGGGTTGAACTTAGTGAATTTGACGTAAGATATTAACCAAGGGTGGCAATAAAAGCTCAAGCCCTTGCAGATTTCATTGCAGAATTTACTCTTGCCCATGCTCAATAAAGTAAAGACTAGGGGCAAAAGAATGGGTTGTCCATGTGGATGGTTTGTCCATGTAGTAGCAAAAGGAATTGGGATAGTATTGGAATCACCAAAAGGGGATTGTATATAATATTTTGTTCGTCTACAGTTTTAGACAACCAACAATGAAGTTGAATATGAAGCCCTCCTCAAAGGCTTAGAGTTAGCTAAATCACTTGAAGCTGATTTAGTTTTCGTCCAGGGAGACTCGCATCTGGTGATAGGCCAAGTGAATGAAACATGTGAAGCCAAGTGAATGGATCTAGATCACTCGTCTACAAGATAGTCCGCGCAAGTGTGGACACAACAAAAATATGGACTTGCCACCTGGTTTTGCAATGGTCTAGGAATCATATATATAACATCCTTTCAAGGAAGGACCATTGATCTTACTAGCAGAGATATGAGTTCGAAGTTTAGGTACATTCTTGGGAAGGTGTTAGGCACTCAAGACTACCTAACCCTAAGGTTGGCCTCTGATCATTGTGTTTTACGTCTTAACCTCGATAAAATCATGTTCAATACTTGTATCTATACTTACACACACATACACACACACACACTAGCATACATCTAAGCATACAACATGACATAATTCATCACAAAATGCATACATATTTATCTATAAAGCAATAAGAAACCAAACCACACTTAACCCTAACATCCATCTAGCATGTGAAAACCCCACCATATCATACATCTAAAACAAGGCAATAGCTCAATCATGGTAGCAAGGTATCATGGCAATCACAAAATTATATAAAACAAATATTCAAACAAAATACATCATCAAATGCAGTTTCATACCTATGCATGACTTACATTTACTTATCTTTCAACAACACAACACCTATGGCATCATATATGAGCATGTGAATGCATGTACATAGCATCTTAAATAAGAAAACCTTAATCTAACAAGTTAAAAGCTAATAAGCAAATAAAACATATGACACGGGAGCTCAAATACAGATATGCATGTAAAAAGGATTGAAACAGAGGCAAGATATATGAAACAAGCAAACCAAACAAAGAATAAATCTGAATTAGGGTTTCTAGGCAAATGCTTGCATACGCAGATAGAGGCCTACGTACGTAGGATTTGACCTACGTACGCTTGCTCATGACATGAGTGCATAGGATTGTTCAAAAACCCTAACCCAGAAACACAAAACAGAAAAACAAAATAGAAACGAAAACACTAATTCTAACAACCAAACATGCTCAGAACATAAAAAGAACTGTAAAACTAACCCAAACAAACATGCATAAATATAGACTAAGCAATAAAACAAGCTAAAACAAAGATTAAAGGCATAAGAGAAAAAGAAAGGGTTAAAGGGATTCCTTAATCAAAAAGCTCTTTAAGCTTGATTTTTGATTGTTCCCCTCAGTCAAATCTATCACAATTCAATAAACTAGTGATTAGAAAAATTTAAACTCAAAGGATTGGGGCTAGAAAAGGTCCCAATTAGATAAAAATGACTTGAGGATGTTTTGTGAAAAACTTCCTTTTGATTCACTATTTTCTAGCGAGTCTTAAGTTTTTCCCGTGGGAATTTTGTGTGTTATGAAAATGTACCATGTAAGACTTATATAGTGAAAAAAATGGGGTTTGAAATGGCTCTTAGATGATGTGAGATTCATTCCAAATCTCAGCCATTATTGTAGAAAACTTGTCTTTTTATGTTTTTGAAACCCTAGCTGCATATGTAGGAGTGTGCTTGCGTACGCATGCTTTAGACCACGTACGCAAGTCGTTACCCATGTATGTGGACCGATGGCCACTTGGTCTTTTATTTTCAAAAATAGATTTTTGCTCATTTAAAAGATTATATTTTCCATTTTAACACTCCTCAAGTCAATTTAATATTTGATTGGGCTCTAAACTAGCATTGAGTCTTAGAGTTTGAGCATCATTGGGGAATGTTGGCCCGAGTTGTAAGAGGTACAAAATGCTGTGTCTATAATAGGATACTACTAGCTGTCCATGCAGAGCTGTCCTTGCAAACAGATGTCAAAGCTTATGTCAAAGCGTGTGACAAGTGCTGACTCTACAACAATATACCTGGACGACCATCAGAATACCTCACTCCAATGGCAGCCCCTTGGCCATTTGCCTAGTGGGGACTTGATATCTTTGGTCCTTTTCCCCTAGAGACAAGGTAAATGAAGTTTTTGGTAGTAGGGATTGATTATATTACTAAATGAGTGGAAGCAAAGCCATTAGCGGAGATCACCAAGCAAAATGTTAGAAGCTTCATTTGGAAGAACATTATCTGCCATTTTGGAATCCCAAGGGTGCTCGTCTCAAACAACGGATGCCAATTTGATAACACACCCTTTAGAGAGTTCTGTGAGTAGTTGGGAATTAGAAATCACTACTCGGACCCTCCCACTCACAAGCTAATGGATAGGTAGAAGTTGCAAACCAATCATTGTTGAAGATCATCAAGACTTGTCTTGAGGGGGCAAAAGGGATAGGGCCATACGAATTACCCACCATCTTTTGGGCATACAAG
Source organism: Castanea mollissima (assembly GCA_014183005.1). Classification (NCBI taxonomy): domain Eukaryota; kingdom Viridiplantae; phylum Streptophyta; class Magnoliopsida; order Fagales; family Fagaceae; genus Castanea; species Castanea mollissima. The sequence continues at coordinate 35,717,761 of JACAVU010000004.1, read as the reverse complement.
ACGATAGTGAGGACTCCTATCAAAGAGACTCCTTTTAAGCTAGCATATGGAAGCAATGCAGTGATACTTGCGGAGGTTGGATTAACTAGTTACAGGGTGGCCCACTATAAGGATGAGGAGAATGAAAAACAACTTCGTCTAAGCCTCGATCTCATTGACGAGGTAAGGATGGACGTGAAACAAAGGGTGGCACGCTACAAGAATCTGATGACTAAGCACCATGATGCATTGGTCAAACCAAGGCAGTTCAACATTGGGGAGCTCGTCTTAAAAAGGGTGTCCTTAACTACTAAAGACCTTGCTTAGGGAAAGTTGAGACCTAATTGGAAAGGACCATATAAAGTCATCAACTACAAGAGACGAGGATCGTACTATCTAGAAGCATTGGATGGACAAAGGCTAGAGCATCTAAGGAACGTGGAGCACTTAAGGAAGTACTACCAGTGAAGATTCGTTGAGGAGGTCAGCATAGATGAGCCTAAAGACTACTGGTTCCCACTAGCAATCTATTTATGTTATCTTTTAGTACTTTATGTTTTCTAGCTGTAATCTATGTTTTTAGCATTTGAATTTTCTAAAAAGCACTAGCTACTACCATGTGTAATGTTTATGGATGATGTCATGGACAAAGTCCTTTTGTATATAAAGTAGTTTGAATTCCCTAAAAGAGAACTAGGTACTAACATAAGCAATGTCAATGGATGTTGTTATGTACAAAGTTCTCTATTGTATATTAAGTGTTGATGATTCTCTATGAAACTAAAGTCCATAAAAAGTTAAAGATGTCTAAAATCTCTGGACGCAGAGATGTATCGTCATTGTCGACACTAAGCCCTAAACGGAGAACCATGGGCCTTCGTTCGACCACCCATCATGGCGACGCTCCCTCGTACACGGGCCCCGTTGGAGGCCCCTCTCGAATGATCTTGTGTGTGGTTCATGCGGAGCTTCAGGTGCTCTCTCTCTCTCTCTCTCTCTCGGTGGAGAAGGATAGGTGTCCACCTTTGGAGGTGTGGCAGGAATCTTGGCCAAATTTTAGGTGATTACCAAAGGTGAGTGAAGTCGCCACCAATCATTAGGTTTTTGTAAGATGTGATTGGTCACTTGTTTCTAGTTGATTTTATTACCGATCATAGGATAAGAAAAAAGGTCATTTTTCCTAATCTAATATGGATGGTAAAAAATCTTGATTCATGAGTCCGGAAGTTTGGTTATGTGTGGAAAAGGTGTTAGGCACCCTACAACGCCTGTTCGAGGACAATCTTTTATTTTGATAAAACCTTAATTTGCGGAGATTGGTAGTAAAAACACGATTTTGGAATTGGCTTTTGGGGCTTTGAGGTTTGGCTCCCAATCTATGCTTTTCTAAGGCATTCGGGAAAAGTACTAGATTTCCACGGCGAAAATCTGACGACATGTCACCTTACTTTCAGGCCGAAAATTAGGCATCGCTTTGCCTTAGGTGACATGGATTGTGACAATCACACTAAAACGGGGAGCAGGTATATATATATATACACGCACACACATCATGCAGAATGCAAGCATGTTGAGCAAGAAAGTAAATGTCTACATCCCAAGAGCATGGCCCAAAATATAGGCGCTAGAAAGTAAACAAGGGTCGCCATACCCTAGAGATGAGGACGAATGGTACATGGCATGATATACCTAATACAACCCATCTAAGAGAGAAATGAGGGACGAAGGAAGGGGGCTTAAAAGAGTGCATAACTGAATGAGATAAGCTAGACTCCTAAACCTACTGAATATAGCCGCTTGACTCATATCTACATGCTTACATCCACGACCTTTTTGCTTACGCTTGGGAAACCGTGCCCTAGCTCCAAGAATCCTCGCTCCATATGTGTACATGCAAAGGCAATGACAAGAAACTAGTAAACAAGCAATGGAAGGAAAAGATGCTAATAACATACAAAAGAGGCATAAAGCAGATAAGCATGATAGACATGGCAAGCAAGAGAACGAGGAAGCTAGCAATCAAGCAAGAAGGCAAGCAAGCAAGAAACAAAACAAAAGATGGTGTCCATGAGGGACAAATGTAGGTTTGGATCGAATGTCCATAACTTCATTGTGTTGAAGCATGGATGACACACTAGCAAACAAGATTCATGCATGGACATGTAAGCAAGCGTGTAATTTACGAACTACCCGCTGCCATCGACTGAACACGATTCGCTGTTGACCAAACTGATTGCTTTGGCGGTCGGCGACGGATTTCATTCTCCAAAATTCGAGATCAACGGGTCGGAGATCGAATCTCCTCCTCCTAAATTTGAGACACCCAATCCGACCGACCCATCATTTTTCTAGCAAGAAGGTGTAGATCCGATGAGTTTTGTGATTTTTTTGGGAAGATTTAAGCTAGATTCGGCGAGATTTTGCTAGATTTAGCCAAGATCTTTCTGAAAATGGCCAAGATCTCGATAGATCTGGCTAAATTTCTACCATTTTTCAAAATTTTCTCACTGAATTTCTGTCTTTTTCATATTTTCTTGGCCGAATTCTTGCCGTTTTCCAAATAATCAACCTTGACCAAGACCCAACTACTTTCTGGCAAAAACCATTCGATTTAACCCGATTTTCTGACTGGTCAGTGGCGGGTCTAAAAATTTGGAACCCGATTTGGTTGGGTGGTCGCAGGTTGGGTACAAACTCGACCCAGACCAACTTGTGGTCACCCCTACGTGTAAAGATGCATAGAAAGCCAATTAGTGGCACAAACAAGCATGGTAAGCATATCATCGCACGGAGCAGAAAAGGAAAAAGGTATGCACGAAGAAACCCAGCATCCGGAGACGCATCCTAGGTGGTTACATCCAAACAAGGCCTTGTGGGCATCAGATGTAACCACATAAACATAAACTCGCTAAGGGCGTTAAACGTGGCAAAGCCTAAAACTAAAAAGGCTACCATAAGCATAAAGCATAGAAGCGCAAGCATAGACATGCAAATAAGGACGATCCAAACCTTTTGATATGGGCTAAGGTGTGTGGACGAGGACTAGGACCATAGGGTCGAGATCGGGTCCAAACTAATAGCCAAAACACAAGAAAAAGAGATAAAAGCGATAAAAGGGCTACAATAGCACATGGCATGACAAATGTAGCCTAGGTATAGGCACACAAACATGGCATGAAGTGCACAAGCATATGGAAGATGGCATGAAGCATGTAGAGAACACAGATCCAAGCACAGAAGCATGTGAAAGCATAGATCTAGGCATATAGGCATAGGAACATGCATGTAAACATGTAAATCCTAGCGCCTAAACATGGAAGAATGTGAATCCAAGCATATAAGCATGTGAAGACATGGATCTAACCCCCATAGCATGGCAAAAAGGCATAAATATATAGATCTAAGCAAGGCATAACCAAACATCATACAAGCATGTGAGCATGTAACCTTAAAATCAACATAGAGCAAAAAGATGAACAAAGCATGGGAAAACATGGCGTAAAGCATAAACATGTAGATTGAGACAACTAGCATGTGAACGAGCATAGAAACATATGGATCTAGCTAAACAGCACATAGAAAAGATAGATCTAGGCACAAACACATAGCACAAAGTGTAAAGCATGTAGATCTGGATAAGTAGCTTGTGAACAAGCATAGAAACATGTGGACCTAGCCAAACAACAAATAGAAAGATAGATCTAGGCACAGACACATAGCACAAAAACGTAAAGCATGTAGATCGGGATAACTAGCATGTGAACAAGCATTAAAGAACATGGATCTAGCCTAACAACACATAAAGAAGATAGATCTAGGCACAAGCACATAGCACAAAGCATAAAGCAAGTAGATCAGGAAAAATAACATGTGAACAAGCATAAAAGAACATGGATCTAAGCTAAAAACATGATAGAAACAAGATAAAGCAAGAAATATGTCAAAGAAAGCAATAAAGCATGTTATTATAGCATAAAGAGCAAGAAACATGCTAGGAGAAAGATTTAGAAGGTTAGGGATGTTGATGATAGCTAAAAAGCTACATCCACACCCCTAAACCCCAAATCCAAGATGTAGAACCAAGGAGAAGAAGATTAGGTACAAAAACACTACCTCGTATTGTTGGTGAAAAAGTAAGAATTAAGAGGCTTTGATGTGTTTTTTGCGTTTCGAAGAGAGAAAAAGAGCTTAGAATTTGTTCAGGTAGAGAGAAGGGAGCCCAGAAGTCTTCCCCCCTAGTCTGGGGGGCACCTAGGGCTATTTATAGCCTCGGACACGTTTTTCGAGTCGACAGCCTTTGCAGGGCCGCTAGCGGCCTTTCAAGGGCCGCCAGCCTCAATTGGTCTTGGATGGGGTTGATCTTGATACCCTTGGAAAGATCTTGACTTTCAGTTTCTAAGAAGGTATGGAGCTCAAAAATCCAACGGTCGGATAAAAAATTATGACTTCGGGAAGTTAGAGGACGCGGTTTCACAGTTTTCTCTATATCTCAACTATTTTAACTACAATTTCGACCCATGAATAGCCGTTGGAATGTTAATTTGATTATCTTTGCAATGGAGTTAGTCTTAACCCGTTTTGATGATTGAATCAATATTAGGGTTTTTGAGGCCCACTGATAATCAACTTCGGGTCAAAGTTGGTCAAACTTGCTAAAAATCTCCGAAGAGCTCGGGTTTGATATAAAACCATGAAAAATGTTTTTTTTTTTTTATGAGTATTCTGACCTTATTTGTCCTTCGGTCAACCTAGAGTTGAGCAGGGGCATTTTGGTCATTTTGGCTAAGAAAGACACCTTGGGTGCTCTAGTGTTCGAATAGGTAACACCACATCATTTTGGATGTTCTTGTGGCCCCACGGAGGAAAAATAATATTTTTGATTTTTTCGGGGTCTGGCATGCAAATCAAGGGCGAATAAAAATACGGTATCAATAGTCATAAGCCATCCTTAGACGAGGAAAAGACAAATTATCATATATAAAACCTTAAGGTAAAAATAGAAGTGCAAAGGGAATGAACAGACACCTCCCAGTACACTCATCCAATAATGAAAGACGAGGAAAGGCATGCATGCAACAAATAGACAATCTCTAAGTACGACAAATGGCCAAACCCCTGAGTGGTCCAAATTATGGATAAGAAAACACTCAGCCAATTCAAAATTCCTAAAATAAGTCCAAGTCATGGACAAGGAAATACTTAGCCATTCCAAAGTAAAGTCCTAACTATGGATGAGAAAATACTTGGATATTAAAATTGGTAATAGAAATAAAAATAAACATTCACACATGGACGAAAACATATTTATAGATAAAATTAAAGGTAGACGACCATCTTCTAAAAACCCTTCAAAGTAATAAGTCTAAAAAGGCATTTGTATCAACCCCCATCCTTAAACATGGACAAGGTAATGTACTTGAAAAAAAAAATCTAAAATGATCCAAAACAATGGACCCAAAAAAAAAAAAAAAAGGAAAAAGAAAAAGAGAAGAAGAAAATAAAGACAAAAATAAAATTTTACTTTAGGGATGAACCACTGGGGGCAGTGCCCCCAGACCTTAAGTTGTCCTTCGTAGGATAAGGAGCAAAAACATCGTCCTCAAAATTCACATCCTCTATGCTTGTCTAGAGTAAAGAACTTTCAGCTGCAATGGGAAGCTTGATGGAGTTAAAATCCACCCAAGGGAAGGATTCCATAGCGTCCATGCGAAAGTCCTCAAAACCAGCGGCAGTCCTTAAAACCAACGGCATAGTTCTTGTCGAAGAGGTCAATGAACACGCTAGACGCCTTAAATTCTCTGATAGCTTCCTCCTTAGCCTTGCCTAGAGAAGAAGAAAGCTCGTCACTTCTCTTTTGTAAGTGATCTAGATGAGTATCCTTCTCGACGACGTTTGCCTCCAGCTCCTAAACAAGAATTTTCAACTCCTTTATCTCATCCTCCAACTTTACCCTCTCCCTAACTTTACGGCTAGATTCCTTCTCCATGTCACGAATCTTCGTCTCTAGCTTGATCCTTTCCTTGTCCAGCTCGTAGGCTTGTCTAGACGCCACCATAAACTTAGACAGCCTGTATTAAGAAACATGGACGTGAAATAAAAGAGTAAAGTTCAATTTATGTATGGCTAAGGATGAAACAAAATATTTGAAGAGATCATGAATTGTATATCATTCAAATTCCTTCACGGACATGTCATAGCAGATAAAGATGTCTTTATTAGTCACTGCCTGCTTAAACCTGTCCCAAGCAAGACGTTCACTTTTTAAGAGGATCATGGCACCACTATCAAAAGGCCCAACAAGGGAAGGATTAGACAAGCTTGCTTCAGGAAGAAGGGTTTTTGCCGTCAACAACGGTTTAGCAACAACAAGATGAAGAGAAGGGATAGTCTCGACAATTAGGGGCTTGGACGGACCATGTCTTGGCTTTTTATTGCCTCGACCGCTAGGAAGACTCCCAGTATCAAGCATCTTGGACAAAGTCTTTCTCTTCTCTAAAACAACTGGACGAGATTGGGTGAGGACGTCTTCCCTAGCTTGGACAGTTTCTTCATTTGCCAGACCTTTTCCCTTGTTCTCCTTCATAGTTGTCATTCCTACATATAAGAAAGAAGGTTGTCAGAGTTTAGACAATATAAATGAGAAAGAAAAATTTAAGAAAAAAAAAATAGCTTACTTCGACAAGAAGTAAGCTAGTGGGCTAGTGCTACCTTTGTAGGAACAGGCCCAAGTTCCCAAATGGCTAGATGATGGAGTTTTACCAAGGAATGGAAACTTTTGTCAGCAAAAGAACGTGCTTATTGGACACGATTCAGGTGAAATTTACTTAGCGAAGGATGAGCTACAGCTGAAAAGGAAACAATAAAGAGTTAGACGAAGATAAAGAGATATTTAGGACAAGGTAAAAGTAAGAAACATACCCTGATGACGTAGACGACCCATTTCACCAGCGTAAGGGGGGAAGGAATCCCTACCTACCTCAATAGGGTTTCTAGCCCAATACCCAGAGACGAAGAAGAACTCTGTTTTCCACCTCCTATCAGATGAAGGAAGGGAACTAATTAACCTATAGCTAGAGTACCTAGCAGAAAATCGATTAAAACCAATAGATTGGCTTATCTTAGAGGGCTTATAGCAATACAAGAACTCGTTCACAAAAAGAGGATGGTTCCCATTGAAAGCCTCTCTCTATAGTACCTGCATAAACACTATGGTTCTCCATGCATTGGAGTTTAGCTGATTTGGCCCTATACCTAACCTATGAAGGAGTTCTCTGACAAAGACATTCAAAGGCAATCTAAGTTCCCCTAGAAGGTAAGCCTCAAATACACCAACACCATGAGAATTAGAAGTACAACATCATTCTCCAAGGGCAGCAAGACGAGGGTCAACCTTGTGGGGAATTTGCTATCTATCTATGAGCATAATAAGTCTTTTTCATCTAGTTTGGACGGAATATTAACGACACAAATATATATGATGTCCACCTCTTCACTAGGAGAAGGTGTGGACGGCTCAACACTTATGGATGGGCCAACATACAACCTAGAAGCAACCCTCATCGTCATTTCTTCGTGAAGGATCTCTAAAGGAACCCTAGGGACTTCAGACGAGTATTGCTTGTTCGTGGTATTACCCCCACTACAACTACTATCGGTCTACTCTCACTATCACTACCACTAACACTACTATTACTCTTGTTGTGATACTCATCTATTTCTCTTTCCTCCCTATCACTAGACGAGGACACTACAATCTCAGCCATTTGTAAAGAATTCTAAAGAAGAATACCTAGAGATAGGGAAAGGAGGATATCTGATTCAAGACAGAGAGGATTAAGGATGGGAGGAAACTTCTAGATGAGGTGCAGAGGACGACTGATGTCAAAATAGAAATATGAGAAAGTGAGAGAGTAAGAGAGGTATTAGACTATTTATAGGTAGCAGAAATGGACACTGAAGCGACGCGAACCAACTAGAATACGCCATGTAGTAGTTTTTCTCGAAGAATAAAATGATGCGACCTATAGATTGCTAGGATTAAGCCACTTGTCAACATCCTGGGCACCTGATCCTAAACCACCTTGACATGCCACTTAGAAAATCCTTCAACCAATGAAAAATCACCACTTGTAAAGGCAACAGTGATATGGATGACAAAAGGACAATGGGGCAACTAATGAGGTCCAAATCAAGCTTTGTTTGTCCATGATGGTCGCCCATGACTAGATCATGTCCAAAGAGTTTTACAAGGAAGGAAACCCAACAAAGACACTCCAAACATGAATAAAATCCCACCATAAAATATGGCAACTGTCCAAATCAGGTTGGTTGTCCATGGCTCACAAGGTATGGATGACCAAACTACACTTAGCAAATTTTAGAGAAATTCTTTACAAGCTCCACACAATCAAGTCACAATCTATCATTTCGGAACGTGGGAAGGATTCCCCGAAATCCGCTTCATTTTCTCCATTAACTCCACACATCTCCTATGATAGTGGATCCGAACAAGTAGACCTACTTTTAACTCTTTATAAAAGGCTCAAGTCTCATTCGACCAAAGTAAGTTCTACTATTTACAATTCACTATCTTTGTGTTCTAGAGAGAAAACTGACATAACTGTCGGAGGGTCCTTGATCGGTTCACACCGATCACCTTTGATAGTCTTTTCTTTCTCTTCAGGTCATCAAGTCATCAACGTAGCCCCGAGCATTCAGCCTACTAATTGTCGTGCATCATTATTATTATTATTCCAAAAAAAAAAAAAGTTTCTTATACAAGTTATATAAAATAATGATATAAATTTTTTTTATATAAATATTTAATATACATTTTACTCTATTGATTATTTTAATGAACTAATATTTTGATATAAATTTCAATGAACTAATATTTTGATATAAATGTAGACTTTTTTTTTGAGAGATTCAAGCCTAAATAAATAAAAATCAAAGAATGTGCTACATTACAGTTACATGGCAACATGCTGACATCTTTCTAAAAGCTCAATATTGTGTATGATGAACCCAATTAATTAATTGATTATGGTGATGCTATCCTTCCCACATTCCCACTTGATGGTGGTTATTAATTCTTAATTTTTGATATTGTTATTTCTTCTCTTTTTACCGTTCATTAATTTTAGACTCTCTGGTTTTGTACTCAATAACTAATTTGGATGAATATTTATAATGTGATTTCACATTTGACTCCAAATTTAAGAAATAAAAATCTCTATAAATAAATAGTTTAAGACACATGACGTAAAATTGGATTTCAATTGTAGAATCTTATTGAATTTTCTTCAAGTTTTGAATATATATATATATATATATATAATATATATATATATATATATATATAGATTATGAAAATCATTGTGTCTCTCGAGTTAGAGCTGAGAAATAGCACCATCTCCCCTAGTCAAGACGAGTAATTTCATATTATCCAGCGCATTTTCTTCATACCTTACATCCTTTCCTTTACCAAAGGAAAGCTTTACACCCAATCCAAATACGTTCACTTCTTACTATTCAACCTTATATCCATGTCTCATCAGGAGTAAGTTTATTGCCTATAAAAAATATGGGATCCACAAACACAAATGATAAGAAAATTTTGTAGGGAATATTGGTTCGTTTTGAATAGAATTACAACCTCTAAAATTATAAATTGATAATTCTTAAGTTTCTTTTACTCCAAAGTAAAAAAGGCTATATTGTGAATTGAAATTTCTCCAAAGACAGGCAGGGTGAGCCCAGAAACACATAACAAGTTAGACCAGGTTTACAAAATTGTTATAGCTTTCCAAATGTATCATATATTTAGCCAGTAATGCATTTCAAGGTATAGAGGGCGTTTGGATAGCCAAAACGCGCGTCCACGTCCTTCTTCTTCTTCTTTTTTTTTTTTTTTTTTACGTGTGTTTGTTACTGTTCATTGGCCATGAACAGTGATTTTAGGCCAATGAACAGTAACTTTTGACATGAACAGTCTTTTTTACCAATTTAAAAATTATTTTGCTACAGTATTTTCAGTTTTCAGTTTTCAGCAATAAGTTCTATCCAAATGAACCCATATTCTGTCTTGATCCTTTGAGGTTCTATTGTCATTATTACCACAGAAAAAACTAGCCTCCATCAAGGAAAACATATCCCTTTCCAAAGTGAGCTAACTTAGGCAGCCACCTTATCTTGTTGGATTCCATCTTCAGGCCCCGAGGAAAATTAGCGTGAAGGAATTGAATTGAAATTCAGCACCATTGTATCAGTAAATTAGGATTTTTGGGTAACCTTTGTATAATTGATAAGTCCTATAAGGCTTTGTTTGGGAGTTCATAAAAGAATGAAATGGAATTGAATGAGTAAATTTACAAAGGACTAGAATGAGTGCAGCATTTTAAGAGCTGGATAGGTGTATAAGTCCATCCCCCAAACTAAAAGTTCATTGGGCTGAGACCTGAATGATAAAATATTGAAATATATCACTACTTAACTCATTATAATGTCATAGATTAAGAAATGAAAACTTCTTTGGGAGTGCAGAAATCACCTGACGTTAGCATTGGTGGTCTCCTTGGGATGGGCTCTAGTTCCTTGATGTCAACTACAACTGCAGAAGAAGTCAGAAAACTCTTGGCTACAGATGTTGCATGCTCCAAACAACATCTAACTACCTGCTCCAATGTTTGATCAAGGAAATAATTTTATCAGCTATAATTTCTCCTACATATTGGTTAGGTCAAAGATTTGATTTTCTGGCTTAGAAGTTAAAACTGAAATCCTTAATTATATATGTTCTTGATTGAGATCTTTATCTAATTTCTTTGAAATATATTCATTTGTAATGTTTTCTGCATGACAGTTAAATAACATCTCTCCAGATCATCTGGTAGCTTTCTCATGGGGTGAAATATATTGGCACATGGTATGCCCAACACTTACATGTATAGGTAATTAGGCCAATGATATGGGCATCTTCTAATAAATCCATCCATTTTACATTTGATTTGTAAGTTTACATATGCATCCAGTGGGTTTTGAACCCACAACCTTACCCTCCACCATTTCTTATAGGGAGAGGAGGTGCCATCTAAACTAGAGCTCATTAGCAATAAAATCATTCAATTGATGATACCTTTGATGGATCTATAATTCCTGCCTTCATCAAATCCTCATAACAGTCTCTTGCAGCGTTGTACCCATAGTTAATATTATCATTAGAAAGAATCTGCAAAAATTATTTAACAGGGCAGTTTATGGACTGTATATCTATAACAAACAGCAAAATTATTATTTTTTAAATCTCAATTTACTTAAAAATAAAATAAGGCTTATTGTGCAGAGACCTTTTCTATAACCACACTGCCATTTACACCTGCATTTTTGGCAATCAGTCTTGCAGGATAATACAAAGCTCTTCGGAAGATCTCAGCTCCAATCTGCAAAGCACTTCTATTTCTAGCATCACAATCTTTTTATATACAGTCAAAGGAAACTAATTGCATCACTACAACACCATGTGGATATGTAATATATGACATACACTTGATTTAGAAATTCAGAAATGAACTTAAGTGGACTTCAAATATTAAGGCCACTGATTGTGATATGTAATCTGGAAGTAAAAGACAGATATGTACCTTCTGTTCTTCATTGTCCAATAGTTGTTTGATGCCATCTACCTTTGTAGAGAGCCTCAAAAGGCAACATCCCCCACCAACTACAACACCTTCCTCAATTGCTGACTGTAAAATTCCAAGTTAGTAGGTTTCTTTACTGATTCACAAACCAGCTTCTAATGAGATAAAAAAGAGATTTGCTACCTTGGTTGCATTCAAAGCATCTTCAATCCTGAGTTGTTTATCCTTCAACTCAACTTGTGATTGCGCTCCTACCTAGGATTAAATTGATAAAACTCAGTCTGTCAGTTTGACAGTGAGCTACAGTCTCCAGACTCCCAGATTGGCAAGCTGCGGGCTGTAAACATAACTTTGATTACCTGAAGGATGGCAATTCCCCCTGATAACCTAGCTATTCTTTCATTTAGTATCTTCTTTTGAAAATTTTCTTCAGTATTCTGCAAAACAAGAAACCATCCCATTGGTATTCATGGGAATGCTAACAACACATCAATTCTTTCTACAACTCAGCAGTGCACTAGTGTTAAAGCGTGCTTATTTACTCATGCAATTAACATTAAATATGAAACTTCAAAGCAGATGATACACCAATGCGGCTAGAGATGTTAGTTGCACCTCAACAAGCCCCTGGATTTGAGAAACCCGCTTTTCAACCGCTTCACAAGTGCTCCCATCTGTGACTAGTAACGTAGAATCCTTGGTTATCAAAACCTTGGTAGCGGAGCCCAATACCTCCTTGCCAGCCTTCTCAAGGGTCAAACCCATCTCATCTCTGATTACAGTACCTGCATAAATTATCAAGATCCAAGAATGCAAGAGCATGAAGAACCGTAAAACGCAAAATGTGGAAGGGATGAAAGAACAACTCAACTAATTAAGTCTTAACACAAACTATGTGAGTTTGGTTACATGAATTTCCTATCATTAAATCCCATTTAACCTTATATCCATTTTCCTAAAGAACTTGTGCTTACGAGATGTGGCTAACTTTGCATTAACCTACAACCATCCCCCCATTTTTCTGGGCAAGGGATCCACTATGTAAATGTATTCAAGATGGGCTAAAGAGAAACATAAGAAAAACAATTTTAATATTTAAATTTAAATGAAAATGTATATATTTATTTTTTATAAAGCATCTCAGAATATCAAACAGCAATCATTTGCAAACCTAGATGAATTCGGTGCATTGTCTGTTAGTAGTACTAGTAGTAGTGGTGTTACTATTGCTACTAAGACTACTTGTTGTTACTATTATTATCACTGAGATATAGCCCAAAAGGATGTCTTTTTCTTGTTCACCTCAAAAAGCTACTGAAAACAGCATGTTAATGTTTGGTGTTTCAACAACCCTAAGTGCATAGGCATAGAATTTGGGTAACTGGAATACCCAATAAAGTTAAAGTTGCTTCCTTTCTTTTCCTCATCCAATGAAAGGAAATATACGCTTGTAGCTGTTGTAATTGACATATAAGCACTATCAAAATCAATGCTATAATATCTATGTTCTGGTGTTTAATCCACTACCTCCAGTCAAGATGGCGATGTCATCTAAGTAGAGGCTCTTGCGCTCACCAAAGGCAGGAGCCTTAATAGCGGCCGCCATCAGCACACCCCTGAGCTTATTTCTAATTACCGGAGCCAGAGCTTCCTGCTCAATGCCCTCTGCAACTATCACAATTGGATACTTCTCTTTAACTGCACTGTCCAATATTTTAAACATCTCCTTTGGGTTTGTGATTTTTTTGTCGACCAAAAGTAACTGCAAACAAAACATTTCACACCTTCTACAATTCATGGGAGAACATGCCAGACTATGTAAATTGTACAATTCCTACCTTGCAATTGTGGAACTCCACTGTCATCTTTTGTCGATCAGTTACAAAGTAAGGAGACAAATATCCACGATCAAATTGCATTCCTTCTACAATTTGTAGACTGTTCTCGGTACTTTTTCCTTTTTCAATTGTCACTACACCCTTCTTTCCCACTTGATGAAGAGCATCAGCTATCATGTTTCCCACCGCATGATCATTTCCCGCACTAACTGCAGCAACATCTGCAAGCTCATTATCTTCAACCTGCATACATTTGAAATGTATTGCAGTTTAATTCAGCTAAAATGAGAAAATACTTCTTGAAGAAACCAAAACAAGAAAAATATCTTGTTTACCTCTCTGGACATTAATTTCAGTTCAGAAACAAGGGCCTTTGCAGTCTTCTCAATCCCACGAGCAATTTGGACAGGATTCATACCAGCAGCAATAACCTAGGAAAGGCTCAATAATTAAAACAAAATATTGACAGAGCTTGACATTACTTCCTAATCCATTCAAAGTGGAGGTACCTTTATATATGTTGGCAAAAGAAGTGCCTTTAATACAGAGAAAGCTGTAAGAGATATTAACTCCATATAAGCAATTTCATGAGGCAATTGACAAGCCCTGCCTTCTGTATAATTTTTTATGACACAACCTAACCTAGATGGTAAGGCCTTATTGGTGTAGAACCTGCTCAAAACTACTGTCTTCTTAATTCACAAATTATCTATCATCTAATTGAGAAGTGCACATTCACAATGTTAAAAAGCCTTGCCATTTGTTGCCTAGTGTTTTTAGTGCCTTCCAGGTATTTCCTTGTTTAGAAAGCACTCCATTATATCACAATGGCAGAATATGCAGTGGTCCTTAACCCATCAAAGCAAAACTTCTTTTGTTGTAGTAATAAACAGGCTACTCATGTACAGGATCCAATTCATACCTTCAAACCCTCAGCAATTAGACCCTGAGCAAGAATGATTGATGTAGTGGAACCATCACCAGCAAGGTCATTTGTTCTGGCACCAGCTTGTCTCACCAGTTTAACTCCAACATTCTCCAAAGGGTCCTCCAATTCAATCTAAATAAAACAATTTAGAACCAGTTAAGGAGAAAGCACCTGATAAGAAAAGTTATGATTTAAATATTAGATTTTCTTTTTGTTAATGATGTAATTTGAATTATTAGAATTTTCCTTTTGCTAATGATGTTACTCCACCATTGTGTCAGAGAAAAATGATTTGAAGTAAAACAATAGCAAGAATTAAGGGGGATGAGGGAATGAAATGAAGTTACTTTCTATAGAGATTTCTTTTAAAGTCATTGACAAACCCCTAAAAAATAAAATCAAATATTAAATCATGGCCATAATGCCATGTTTGATATAGATGAAATGCTATAAGCTCGCCATGATATAAGTGAAAAACTTGAAAGTCAACTCACATATTTATATATACAAAATAAGCTCAAAATGAAATTGTCAATTTGATATACATGCATAATGTAAGCGATCAAAAGGTGTCAAATAAAATTAAAAAATGTTGTTGCAACGAGGCAAGTAGATAATGAAAGATGAAGAAAATCCCCAGCAAATTGTGACAAAGATATAAAATAGGTATATGTCCTGGTATAAGTCATTTCTCTCTTACTGCACTTGCACCTCGCCATGAAAGATATCTGCTTGTCCTCTTATATGTTGTTTCTTGCTTACAAAGTACAATCGTACTTGCATATACGATATACACAAAAAATAGTAATAGTTGTTCTACATACCGCAGCCAATTGATTTTTATCTTACTATCACTTAATTGTTTTAGGTCTGGATAATATATAAAGCGGGGAACCATTTCTCATGCTGAAACCTTGGCCCCCACAATTGTACAAGCATTTGAAACACAGCTTCAATGGTACTTAACTTAAATGCATAATCTCAAACCAAAACTACAAGTCGTACAATCATGGTAAACTTCTAGGACTAGGAAGACAAATAATTAATAATCAACTCTGTATGAAAATTGGAACTAATAGTAATTTAAATTTCCAGCCACCTATGCCATAATTGTCAACTTAAAATGTGTAACCAAATAATGAAATGGACAAGATAAAGGAGAATGTGAAAAGGGTAATGGACAAATGGGTACGTGTGCAATACCTCTTTGAGAACAGTTTCACCATCATTTACAATTTTTGGAGGTCCGTACTTGTTCTGCAATACCACATTCCTCCCCTTTGGACCCAAAGTCACCCCAACAAGTTCAGCCACCATGTCCACCCCTGCCTGCATCACCAAAGTCCAAACCAGACATTCAAATCAAGCACAGCAAAATACAAATGTGGGTGTTGAAGAACTAGTGCCATGGACTGTAACCTGAAGCTTTTTTGTGGTTGAACCATCTTGGTTAAAGTGAAGCTCTTTGGCCATGGCTTTTGGGTTTAACATGGAAGGTGAGGAAGGTCTTTTGGGCAGTATTGGGTTGGCGAAATAAAGAACAGAGATATGGGTTGCAGAAGATGCCATGACCTGCTAGTTCAGTTTGGTGTAGTGGTTGAAGTAAAAAATATCTTGATAAATTGTTTGGAGGATAAGAGATTACGAGAGAGAGAGAGAGAGAGAGAGAGAGAGTCAGAGGATGGTTCTAACGAAAAAAAAATCTAAGTACATGTTCTGGCGCTATTCCAAAACCAACACGTATGTAAGTCTAATAGAACATTCCGGTTGTCTATGATAGAGCTAATCGTAGTGAACCTGTCGTCTTTTTTTTTTTTTTTTTTTTCGTTTGTGTTCAATTAGTGATAAAAAGCGCTTCGTGAGTATGCAGGGAAAGAGTTAGGACTTAGAGTTAGAGGGCTTAAAGTTAGAGGGGGTAAAAGTATAAATAAATATTTTTTTGAAACTCCAAGTAAGCATTCATTTAGAAGAGAAATGCTATGTCCACTACATTTTCACAACAAATCGTAAATGGTAGGTTATTTTGGTTGTTATAAGTGAGCAAGAAAGTAATTTAAGTAGTGGATCAAATTAGAACCAATAACAGCTTACCACATATAATTTGTTGTGAAAATGTTGTGAACATAACACTTCCCAATTTAGAAAGTTAAGCTTTTTTTTAAAAAAACTTTTTTTTTTGGTGTCTTGTGTGTTGTCAAATGTGTGTGAGTGTTCACTTAGACTAGTTAGAATTGGCTTAGGATTTTTTTTTTATTTTTTATTTTTTGTTTGTGTCTTGCGTGAGTTTGTTTTGGGGTGTTGTTTGGGTTTAAGTTTGTTATTGGTAAATTTTGTTGTTAAGCTTGTTAAATTTATTTCAAATTTTAGATCAATAAAATTTTTTATAGCCTTTAAAAAGATCAATAATATTGTTGAGAGGGCAAAGTACAAATTTATTGAAACAAATTGCTAAAATTAATACACACACACACATATATATATACACACACTAAAACAAATTTGAAAAAAATTTAGGGGGGCAGTATAGTTCCGTCACAGTGAGTATGGTTCTCGTCAGTACCGTTGGATAACATGTGTTCCTATTAAGAGAAAACACCAAGTAGATGAGATGACACCAGTTTAGGGCTTGCCAAGGATCATCCGGTACTTAAATTAGCTTAAACTCTTTAGAAATCAATAATCTATAAAACAATTTGTGTGTGTGTTCAGAATGAATCACTTGTCTCTCCTAGCTTTATATAGCCTTTGTGTGAGTAAATATCCAATCTGTTGGCCTCACATTACATTGCACCTAAGCTGGAGGATTAATGGCACAGTAATGACCAGTTAATCCTAGCCATTTAAGGTTTGTAACGACCATTAAATGTAGAGAATTGGACAGTGGTAATGACTCTATATCCGTTCATCATTTGGTCATTAAATGCTAAATTTATGTTTGGAATTAATGTGCTTATGCTCGTCCATACCTAACTCATCACTTGCTTGGACGGTTTGTAGTATGGAAGGCCATTTTATCGCAATTCGTTAGTTACCCTTTTGTTCCTTTTGCTTGTCATTGGTTTGGGCATGCAAAGGAATACGAAAGGTTTTGATGGTCCACCTAAATTATTTTCCCAAGATTCTTGTTCAATCACCATAAATGTGACGCAACTTCCCTGTTAGGCAATTGACACGTGTTTCTTTCCCATTCGTCACATGTGTGGAAATTTCATAGCATTTCCTGCGCCTTGATTTTCATTTATGAAGTTTGAAGCTCTCAAAAGCTCCCAACTTCATCCTGGTAAGCTTTCTTTACTTCGAATCTCCATTAATGGTTGATTTTGTTTCTCTTAGGCAACAAACTCCCTCTGTTTCCTTTTTCTTTGCTAGACTAGGAGTTTTTCTTGAACACTCTAGTAGGATATGTCCCCAAGTAAGTTTGTTCTTACCTGGCAGTTGTGCTATGTTTAGACCTGTCTTAGTTACCCTTTATCCCCTAATCTGACGCTCTTTGATTAAATATCATTTGGAGATGGCCATCATAGATGAGGGAGATTCTAAAGCTAGGTTAAGCAAGCTTGAGATGGTTCTGTCTTCAAACTATGAGTCTAAGGAGCTAGGTGTGGACACTACAGTGTTGAAGCCTTTGCAAACTCTAAACCCACCTTTGCCCTTTTCTTCGCTCCCTTTCCATGCCTTCTTCGAGTCTTGTTGTTTAAAGACAAAACAGTTGAAGTCCAAAAGAAAAAGATTCCAATTCCCTCGTGGCACCGTTGCTTGCTTACCTCACCCAAACAAGAAAGCTTACGCCTTTGCCCATGGTGAGGTGTGCTTCTACAAAGCTACCTTCTCATATGGCCTTCACTTCCCCATTCACGCATTTATAATGTTGCGTTTTTCCTCCCTCAATCTTGCCTTTGGTTAATTCTATGTTGTATGTCAATTTAGGTATCCGTCCATGAAGGGGACATGATATCATTGAACGAGTTCCTTCATTTATATTGTCTGAAACCCTCAACCCATTATGGGTATTATAAGCTTTTGCCTTGGAATAGGAATTCTTGGATTGTCTCTAGATTCCTTTCTTCCTTCTATGATTGGAAATCATGATACTCTTTTGTTTCCAGCTCTGGGTGGAAAACCATGACTGACGACCTTTAGGCCGAAGTCCCATGGTTACTATGGAAATGGGAGATCCCATCTCTTGGTGCATCTTTTTGAACTTTTTTATTTATTTATTTTAAAGATGATCTCTGTTTTATATACGTAATGGTTCTCTTGATACCTGTTTTGCAACTTCTGAACAACCTATCTTAGAGAGTCGCTATCAGAGTCGAGTTGAAGCTACTTTGGAGTTTGCTTGCAAGATCAACAACTTTGACAATTTGGTGGATCCTCGTTGTCTGTATGATCACTGCCTTAGACCTAAGCCTTTTGAATACGTGCTGAGAAAAATACACTGAGAAGAGAAAAGTACATGTATCCCTCTTTTTGATCTTCCTTTTATTTTTATTTCTATTTCTTATCCCTCTCTCTAGTTTTGTTTTTGCAAAGATGGCCACTAAATACAGTAAGGACAAATATGCACGTGTTAAGGGAATGAAGAATGAACCTTTGTCTCAACTGGTTGTTGAAACAAAGAAATGCAAACTGAATGAGGAAAGAGGTGAAACGACCATTTCTCCCACCATTTGTACTGTTTCTTCTTCTCCAACTCCGTCCCTCAAGATGATGGCGTTTGCACCTCCCACCACTTGCTCTAAAGGGAAGAGCAAGGTTGGAAAAAGTGTCTGGGAGGACTCGGCTATAGCTCTTGGTCAGGCTTATAACATGATTACAAACGAGGAGCTTAAGGGTTTGTCTTCCATCCCGTCTCACAAATTAGTCAGTCGTCACATACATAAACCGGTGCAAGTATTATACTCAATTGTTTCTTTGTCATTGAATTTTTTACTCTGTCCATAGAGTCTAACTTTGTACTCTTCTTTCAGGTTCATGGAGAGTCACTACGTCTGATGACTAACTATTTGAGTACCAAAGAGAAGGTAGTGGTTGCCAACTTAAAGGTCGAATCTATGGAAGCTGAGAGCTCAAGGTTGCAAAAAGATCTGATTGAGGCTATGGACGAAGCTACAAAGGCAAAGGGGAAGGCTAAAGAGCTTAACGAGGTGCTGAAGTTGGAGAAACTACTCGTTTCTCAAAAAGATGATGAGATTCAGGTTGCTCTTCTTCAGACTAACGAGGAACATGAGAAAGTGATTGATCAGTTCCTAAAGTCTGAGCGCTTTTCTGACCTTCAGGTCATCTAGTTCTACAAAGGCTTTGAGCTTTTGTGTAGATGGACAATGAAACATCATAGTCAAGTTGTGGACTTCTCCAACCTTGACTTTGAGGCCATTAATACTAAGGTTCTTACTGATGAAGCTAAGGAACAAGAGGAAGCTACTTTCGTTACTGTTGAAGAAGATGGTGCTATTGAGGATGGACCAGTGGACAAAGGTCACGTGGATGACGTCATCGATGCACCTTGAAAAAGACTTTTGATATCTTTCTTTTGTCCTTTTTTTTTTTTTTTTTTTTTTTTTTTTTTTTTTTGTGTGTTTGTGGAGAACTTTGGTTGCCTCCTGTTTTGAGGCTTTAACTTAAAAAATGGATATTTTTGATGCCTCATGTTTTGAGGCTTTTACATCTCGTCTTTATAAACAATAAATATTTTGGGATGCATCCTATTTTGAGGTTTTTTTCTTTCATTTCTGTTAAAAAAGATATCAATCATTTCGAATGCAGCATCAGTTCCTATTATCTTCTTTATTTTGATTGCTTTGACCTTTCTTTTGGAAGGGCCTTTTTTGTAGCTCGTCAATTATACATATTAACGGTTCGTTAATTAAGTCCCTTGACGATCTTTTAATACTAACAATTTTTTTTCTTCTATGATTTGAACTCGTCATTGGAGTTCTTACCATGAACAAGTATCTTTTATGATTGAAACTCATCATTGAAGTTTTTACCATTGATGATTTAAACTTGTCATTAGAGATTTTACCTTTTATAATTTCCTTTACGATTTAAACTCGTTGTAGGAGTTTTTACCGTTTATAATTTCCTTTACTATTTAAACTAGTTGTAGGAGTTTTTATTGTTTATAATTTCCTTTACTATTTAAACTCATTGTTGGAGTTTTTACCATTTGTAATTTTCCTTTACGATTTAAACTCGTCAATGGAGTTTATATAGTCAACCATTCCTTCATGATTTAAACTCGTCATTTATAGTTTTTACCGTGGGTATCTCTTTTTTATGATCTAACCTCATCTACAACCTTACACTTGAGATTGTGTTGTCATGGATGACTGAATCAAAGATCAAGCCTTTTGAAAAAGAGATGGCTTATGGAGCCTTATTATTTCATTCACCCTTTATTTGTGAAACTAAAATGCTGAAAGGAAAATTGCTAAAGTAAAAGCAAAAGAAATCTCGCTTATCTAATGCATCGTCAGGCGAGGTACTCCTATGAACGGAGTTTATTGATTTAGGTACTTCCTGTTGATAGTACTTCTTGAGGTGCTCCACATTCCAAGGACGAGGCAATGGATTACTGTCAAGGTCCTTCAAGTAGTAGCTTCCTCTTATTGAGTAACAGATGACCTTATATGGACCTTCCCAAGTAGGGCCTAACTTTCCTTGGGTTGGGTCTCTAGTGGCTTGTGAGACTTTTTGCAGTACCATATCGTCAGGGTTGAACTTCTTGAGCTTCACCCTCTAATTGTGTTACTTTGCCATCTTCTACTAATATTGGGCCATTCTTTAGGCTGCCTCATCTCTTACTTCAGATAAACAATCCAAACTTAGCCTTAGCTCGTCATTGTTTGAACTCTCATCATAATGGGCTCACGTAAGGCTGGATAACCTCACTTCAATAGGAATAACTGCCTTTGTACTGAAGGCCAGGTTGAATGGTGTTTCTCCTATTGGTGTTCTTGTAATTGTTCGATTAGCCCATAGTAGCCTTGGTAACTCTTCTGGCCATACACCCTTTGTCCCCTTAAGTCATGCTTTGATGAGTTTGAGTAAAGTATGATTTGGTACCTCTGTTTGTCCATTCACCTGTGGATGGTCAGGTGACAAGTAGTGATTTTTTATTCCCAGCTCTACACAAAATTTTCTAAAATTTCGGCTATCAAATTGCCATCCATTGTCAGAGGTAATCGCCCTTGGGATTCCAAACTTGTAAACAATGTTCTTCTAAACGAAGCTTTGTATCTTGCTTTCCTTGATTATTGCTAATGGCTTTGCTTCAACCCATTTAGTGAAATAATCAACGGTAACAAGTAAGAACTTAACCTGTTTCTTCCCTTATGGTAGTGGACCAACAATGTCAATCCTCTAGGTGGAAAATGGCCATGGTGAAGAAATGCTCGTCATTAGTTCTCCAAGAATGTGTTGCACATTTTCAAACTGTTGACACTTATCGCATTTTTTTACGAGCTTAACTGCATTTTTTTTCATAGTCGGCCAAAAGTTGCCTGCCCTAATTTCCTTCCCAACTAAAGAACGAGAACCTAAGTGATTTCTACATACACCTTCATGGATCTCTTGCAACACATACATCACTTCATCAGGATCCAGACATTTTAAGTAAGGCAATGAAAATCCCCTCCTGTAGAGTTTGCTATTCACGATAGTGAATCTTGTGACTCTGACTTTAACCTTCTTTACTTCAAATGGGTTTGATAGGAGCTGGCCGTCTCTAATGTAAGAAAAGATCAGATCCATCCTGGTGCTTGACTGCTGAACTGGGAAAGCTTGTAATCCTTCTATGCTAGGGATTTTTTTTTGAATTTCCATATATAGCCCGAGCTTCTCTAGGGCATCTTCAATTGATGCCAACTTAGCGACCTCGTAAGCAGCTGAATTGTTCTCATGGGATTTGCTCGAACCTGACGTCATCAAAATAATCAACCAATTGATTTGTTAGCTTCAAGTATTCCTTCATTCTTTCCTCTTTAGCTTCGTACTCATTGGTTATTTGCCCAACAATTAGCTTGGAATCAGTTCTCAGCTTTAGATTCTTGACTCCTGGAGTTTTTGCAACCCTTAGGTTGGTGGGATCACTTCATATTATGCTTCATTGTTTGTTGCTGGAAATTGGAGTTGAACTCTATATTTAAGGACATCCTTCTTAGGGGAGGTCATACTCACATCGATGCCTTCAAGACCTATGATAGATGAGCCATCTGCACATATCGTCCAGTACTCTACTTCTAGATTTGGGTCTGGGAGGGTGAAACTAGCAATTAAATTTGCTAATGCCTGGGCTTTGATTGTTGTTCTCAGCCTGTATTCAATATTAAACTAGCTTGGTTCAACTGCTTACTGGACCATGCATCATCCTATTGCATCTGGTTTGCTCATGGCTTTTTGGATTGGCTGATTCATCATTACCATGATGGTGTGAGCTTGGAAATATGGAAGAAGCTTTCTTAAAGCAACGATCAAAGAAGAGAGCATCTTCTCTATCCGTGGGTACTTAATTCCGGCACCTTGAAAAGCTTGGCTTGTGTAGTAAACAGGTTGCTACACCCTAGACTCTTCACAAATCAAGGCTGAGCTAACAGCCATTTGTGATACAACTAGATTAAAATAAAAATCTTCCCCCTCTACAGATGAGCTCAAGAGTGGGGGCTTGGCCAGATACTGCTTATGGTTCTAAAAGGCTGCTTCACACTTTTTTGTCCTTTGGAAGGCCTGCTTAAGAGTTTTAAAGAAGGGGAGACACTTATTAGTGACCTTTGAGATGAACCTATTCAATGCTGCAATTCGTCCAGTTAGCCTTTGCACCCCTTGATTGTCCTTGGAGAAGTCATGTTAAGTATAACTTTGACCTTTTCTAGATTCACCTTAATTCCTCGTTGAGATACCATGAAATTAATGAATTTTCCTAACGAGAATCCAAAAACACATTTGGTAGGGTTAAGCTCATTTTGTATCTTGTTAAAGTATTGAACGTCTCTTGGAGGTCATCAAGGTGAGTTTTTGCTTCTTTACTTTTTACGAGCATGTTGTCCATACAGACCTCCATATTCCTGCCTATTTGCTTGTTGAACATTTGGTTCACTAGTCTTTGGTACGTGGTATCTATGCTCTTCAATCCAAATGGCATGACTTTGTAACAATATAGGCCTGAGCTAGTCACGTATGTAGTTTTCTCCTGGTCATCCATGAAGGTTAGTAGTTCATAGCCAGCTTTGAGAAAACTGTGTTTGGGGCATGCATTATTTAAGTTAGCAAAGTCCACACACATTCTCCACTTTCTGTTGGACTTTTTTACCATGACAACATTGGTGAGCCATTCAGGGTAGTAGATGAAGGAAAAACTAGTTTTGTATATCATACAAAACACATAGCAGAAGTAACAAATAATGATCTATTTCATTCATGATTGATAACGTGCACTATGTAAATTTCAGAATTTAAGAACAAGATAGGGTACTTTGGTGTGGTGAAATTCAAAATCAAAGATTAAAGTATTCGGGAATACTTTTAATTTTCACTCCAATTCCACTTTACGCCCAAGATGTGTGGTCTCTCAATCAGTTTTCAAAAGGAGAATGAAAGTGTGTATCACTCTCACATACACACCATTTCTTATATCACTAATAAAAATTCTGTATGTTTCTCCCTTTATAACTAATTGATTATTTAATTGAGCTGGCCTATTGAGCTTTAGTGTGTGGCTTGGAGTGTGACCAAAAGGGAACAATAAGACACTAGCTCCAATGGGCCTTGGGCTTTTCCGTCAACTCTTGACAAGTCCAAAGTTACCATTAATTATATTTAATACCACTATATAAATATAATTGCACTCTAGGCCTTATTAATAAATTATATCCCAAGACTTTATTATACACATAACCTTTTCATAAAATATTCGTAGTAATACAAAGTAATGAATATAGACTGCCACTTTGAAAATTACTATATCTTAATCCTTGAGTACCTGGTTTAATCCTTTAAGTTATTCATCATATATTTGTGAAATCCAATTTCATAAATATATACTTTGGTAACGCTTTACTAAAGTGGTTAGGCCTAGCATTCTGAATAACCATACCCATTAAACTTATCTCCAGGGAATATTTTATATCTCCGCTAAGAGATTATGAATTCCATCTTGAGAATATATGTTCCATCAACACTAAATGTGACTGCCCAACATACTGAGGTTTTGACCGTTATTTTAGATCTTACTCCTGATATGTCAAAGTAACCTACACCTCATGATCAGGTCCATTATTCTCTAAGGATTAAGAGTTCATGCAAATAGAAGTCATGAGATTTATTATTCATTTGACAGTCGATAAGAGAATAATAAATCTCACAACGGTCCAGTTCAATATATTTTAACTCTTAAAACATATCAACATATCAACATATCAACTAAAAGCCTCCACTTCTATGATCAAGACAAATCATTTTAGTTGATACGTTATAGTCTTTGCAGTGAAATGCTCAATTTCATCACAAACTACGAATTAAAATTCTGAATTTACAAAGAACTTGTGACTTATATCTTTTGTGACTAAATCACATAAATCACATACTATGCATCTCATGGACTATATGATAATATCCCAATATCCATGTTACCATTATTTTAAATAATAATAAAACAACTTTATTAATCACAATATTAAGTCACACATCATGTCATACATAATATCATATATAGTATCATACAATAGGATTTAAAGACACTAATCCTAACAGTAGACCTCTCGAATAAATCCTACAGTTAAGAGCTCTTTACTTTTGGGGCAAATACCCGTTAATACTTTTGGAAGGGCTTCTTTGTTGGGTTGACATTAAGGCAATGCTCTATCACATTTTTGTCTATTCCCGACATATCTTCATGGCTCTATGCAAAGACATTCATGTTCTTTTTCAATAACTTCACAAGTTTGTCCTTTAAGGACGATTGGAGCTCCTTCCTTATCTTGGTAGTTTTGGAAGGATCTCCTTCCACCAACTAAGCCTATCCACGGGTCGGGCCGGTACGGGTCTGGGCCTAAATCGAACTCGACCCGTATGAGTCAGATGGTTGGATGTTAGGCCCGTATTCGATTGAATAGTCAGGTCGGATCCAGCGCTTCGGGCCACCGGATGGGCAGGTTGGAGTTGTCGATTAGGCGGGTTTGGGCCATTACTAGGCCCAGTTTTTGGACTTCTTTGCAATGTTTTTTGGTTCAATTTTTTCAGCCCTTTAGGCCCAATTAACAAGTTTGGTGGCAGTTTTAAAAATTATTTGGGTGTTATTTTTTGAACTTCCCATATAAAACAGATTGGGCCTCCATTTTCTTTTTCTTTTTTTAACGGGCCTTCAAGTAAACTGAAATTAAGCTACTTCACTTATAATATATTACGCATTCTAAACAAAAATTTTCTGGAAAAAATACCTCAACAACCTACCTGGAAAACTTCCTATTTTCAATTTTCATCACTTGTGACTTGTTAAACAGCCACAATGACTACCCAAAAATTAACACAACAAATAACTTGGACAAAATAGCAAACCAATACACAAAACATGTATTTCCAACAACTACACAAGTAGTATTTCCAACCACAGCAAGCATAAGCTACAGATTTATATTGCAATACTTCCATCTATATAATAGGCAAGTCAAATAGGCTAAAATGAGGTTACTGCAAGTTTATATGGTAGTAAATCATAAGAAGGCAGTAACTTTGCTTGCTATAAAATGTTCTAGCAATATAATTACAATTATAAAATACCACTGGTATTTCTAAAAAAATAGCTTTTCCCAAGCATTAAATGACAAATACTCAAGCTTATAACTAATAGAAAAGAAAACCTATATGATTCCTAGGATTTCTTTTCTATAAGCATTAAGACTAGTATTGTTAGAAAAGCAATTTACAAAAAAAGGTTCCACAATGTTCCCAAAAGGCTGCCTCCATTACAAAATAAATGATTCCACCTACAAAAGACAAAAAAAAAAAAAAAAAAAAATTAAAAAAATAATATATTAATACCAAATACAAGGCCAAATATAAAGGGCAACATGCTTATAACAATAAGAAGCCAAAGGCAGTAACATACCAAGTCAGTTATCAATCTTCAACACTAATTATGGGTCGTTTGCCTGAGCTAGAACCGAATTGGTGCTGGTACTTGCTGATGCACTTGATGATGATTGTTGATTTAAAACTAGAAAAGAAAAGGAAATAAGTACAACATATTAAAGTATGTTTGAACATAAGACATTCAATAATAATTAATAGAGTATAAGTTCTAGAATTCAAACATATTACCTAAATCATGAAATTCCTCATCCAATGCCTCAACCTCATCCCTTGATTGGCGATGAGAAATTGGTACTTTGGCTTGAAGCCAATTTTGTGCACATACAAGGTTTTGAACCATGAGAGGAGAGAGAGAGAACTTCGAAATGGATCAACAATGCGGCCTCTAGTGCTAAATACTGACTCAGATGCAGCAATTGAAACTGGTATAGCCAGCACATCCTTAGCCACTTTGGACAACATTGGGTACCTATTAGAATTGTCCTTCCACCACCCCAATACCTCAAAATTCACATCCCTTCTACCATAACAATTTTTAGCCAAATACTTTTCAACCTCATTACTATAGCCTACAGATTGCTCAGCTTCTAAGAAAAACTCATATCGAGAGTGAACCATCACATATGGATCACTAGCATCACCTACCATTTGTGTCCTCTCACTCCCATTTAGTTTGTGCACATTTGGAGAATTAACAGAACAGTAAAAAGTATACAACTTCATCAAAATATCTTTCACCTTATCAACCTTCACTTTCCCCACTTCATTCCCATAAATTTTAGAAAAAGAAAGCTTCAAAAACCTCAATTTTTTTCGTGGATCAAGAATCATAGCCACATAAAAAAGAGGATTAATTTTATCACCTTCCCCCCAATACTTCTCAAATTTAGTTTGCATGTTTGTGGTTGTGTTTTTCAAGAGGATGTTTTGGGATTTAAATAAATGAGAAATACTTTCCTGAATAACAAAGATCTCATCAAAAAAGGCATTTGAGGTAACATACAAAGAGCCAAAGAACTTCTTTGTTGCATTGTAAAAAAGCCTCAAGAAAGTCACAAATGCTCTACAATTTCGGAAATCACTCATACAAGGAGATCCCAAACCACCATTATCTTCCTTGCTCCTAAAGTATGATGAATAACCATCATCTTCAAAGTCCATCCTAAGGAATACTTTCTCAAAATTTTCAGCAGTTTCTAGCATAAGGAAAGTTGAGTTCCACCTAGTAGGTACATCTAGACAAAGAAGACTCTTGGACTCCATACCTAACCTCTCCATAAAATTCCTAAAAGTTTAATTTCTATTGGGTGAGGACTTCACATACCTCACAGCTTCACGCACCTTAGCAATAGATCCATCAATTTCTTTCAAACCCTCCCCAACAATGAGATTTAGGATATGGGCACAACACCTTATATGCATGACCTCATTTTCTAAAACTGTCCCATTCCAATCTTTTGTTACCCTTTGCAAAATTTAATTGTGCTTAAATTGGAGCTCCATTATCCACTGTCAAAGTGAATATGCCATCAATACCCCACTCACGCAAAGACATCTCAATTTTTCTACCTATAGTCTCACCCTTATGATCTTCAACTTGACAAAAATTTAAAATTCTCTTATGTAACTTCCAAGCATCATCAATAAAGTGACATGTGAGACACATATAATTTGAATTTTGTATAGAAGTCCATCTGTCCGCAGTAAGACACACCCTAAAACCCTTTGAGGACTTCCTTAGCTTCTCTCTCTCTCACTGTTATAAATTCCAATCACATCTCTAGCCATAGTTTGACGAGATGGAATATCCTTTAGACGGAGCTTAGGTTGTAAGGTAGTTACATATTTCTTAAACCCATAACCCTCAACACACCTAAAAGGAAACTCATCAATTACAATCATTTTAGCTAGTGCCTTTCTAGAAGCCTCAATAGAAAAAGTTGTTGACATAAGTTCGAACCTTCATCTCCATCATTTTTGGGTTCAAAAGATAAGGTTTTCTACCCTTTATCTTCTATATTAGGGTTCTTGGGATAGATTATCACATGAGCTAACAAATTACTAGTACCACAACTCTTACTATCAGCACGATATGATTTTTTACAATAATTACGTACAGCCATAGTGACACCCTCATCTTCCATTACTTTTTCAAAATGATTCCAAGCTAAACTCATTTTCCTACAATTACCAGTCTTACTCACTACGCTAGGTGGAACTGGGGCCAACTCACCATCAGTAGCTTCAGCTTGGGTTGCAGCAGAAACCTCTTGGGGGGCAGTAGCACCATTAGCTTGGGTGGCGATGCAACCATCAAGTTGTGTAGTGGTAAAACCATCGAGTTGTGTAGCTATAGAACCATCAAGTTGTGTAGTGGAGGAATCCATGACCTAAAAAAAAAAATTCAAATATAGAAATTAGCAAACTAGAACAACAACAATTAATAATAATAATCAAACAAACCAAAAAGGAAAATCTTTGATGCTTGAATTCAGATAACAATATTCTACATAAAACATAAAACTCTAACATAAAATAGTATCCTACATAAACTAAATAGAAAACATAATACAGTATCCTACATAGACCTCTAACATAAAACAATATCCAACTTTTAACACAAAACACAAAGGGAAACAAAAATCATACCTTAAAGAAACTATAGTTGTTGGAGTTTTGAATTTGAAGACTGAAAACCCCACTTGGACAACTTTCAATTACTAAGTAAAATTAAAATAGGAATAGAATTAATGAAACAAATAAACAAAGAACAAAAAAAGTAAAATGGTTAAGGTTTCAATTTTTTTTAGTTAGTGTTTCAAATTATAAAACTTGGGAGTTTATTTGATTTTTAATAGTATAAATTTTACCAAATAATAAAAACAGAAACATTGGACACATTCACAGCAACTTAAATTACATGCATCAACTTTAAGTCTCTTGACAAAAAATGAACAAAATCCCAACTTTGAATACAAAAAACAAAGGGAAACAAAAATCTCTATCTATTTAATAATTTAGAGATCTTTCATTCATATTTAGCATTACCCAACATTAACAAAGCCAAGCACTTATGAATTAGTTAAGATTCTCTTCAAAAGAGTTGTTATAATCTGTGCCTGATAATTTCACACAACACAGATATACTGATAAATAATGCATGGCTTGGTAAAAATTCAGTTTTTGGAAAATTATCAAGCATGCTAGACCCAAATAAAGAATAATTAAACCCTAAAAAAATGAAAATGAAACAAGACCCAGATAATTGATTGAACAAAAAACTTAGCAACAACAAAAATCAAATAAAACCCAAATGATAAAATCAAATAAAAATTGAAAAAGAAGATTGCTTTTTGTGTACCTCGCAACCAGTGACTTTAGAGAGAGAGGCAAAGTGAGAACTGAGAGTTTGAGAGAGATTAGAGAGAGGAGTGGCTGTTGGTGGCGGCGGCGGCGGCGGCTAGGTGTGAAGAACTGGTAGTAGAGAGAGGCAAAGTGAGAACTGAGAGTTTGAGAGTGTGGTCTGTCCATTGGTGATGATCAAAGCTTTTAAAGAGTGAAGAACTGAAGATTGAAGACTGATGAAGAGTGAAGAGATTTCGTATGAAATTGGTGAAGGCAGAGAGCGTCTGTGACTGTGTGAGACTTGAGGTTGAGGATTTGGTGAAAAGATTTGAGAGGATTTGGTGTTTTGAGAGAGAGAGAGAGAGAGGACGTTTGAGTCTGTCTAAGACTGAGAGTGAGAGATATGAGAATGAGATTAGGTGAAGACTGAATAGAGATTTTAGGTCCGTTAGATTGCAATATGAGTTTAATTTGAACCGTTGATTTGAATTGTTAGGGGATATGAGATTAAAATTTACATATTTCTCTCATGATTTGTAACCGTTGGATTGTGAGTGTGGTGTGGTCTGTCATGATTTGAAGCCGGTGAGGTGACAAATATTTTTATTTTTAAAATTTTAATTGTGACTGTTGATTTTAATTTGAACCGTTGATTTGAATTGTTAGGGCTGTAGTATACTAGTATGTAGAGTTAAAGTGATATTGATATGATGTGATGTCTCTGTGGTTTGTCCAAAAAAATCAGCCGGATGTGTATCATCACTTTGATCCAAAAAAAAAAATCATAGCCGTTGATTTGAAGATTTAAACAGTCGAATTTACAATTGGGAACTTATGCCCAAAAAGTTGATAGGTTTTGCTCTCCACTACACGTTACCCACTAACCAAAGATCTTGATTTGACTTTACTTATATGATAGGAGTGCTTGAGGCTGAGTGGAAATCGGTGGGTTGAGTTTATTTTAACAAATATTCGGTTGGGTCGAGTTATTCAGATTTTTTGTTGTGTAACCCGAGACCCGAACTGAATAATCGGTTCCTATTAAAGCAATATCTGTGACCAACCCATAGAAGCACTCAGTTCACCCGTGGACCTTCGGGTTGGGTGGGTATGGTCAGGTGGGTCGGATATCATGGGTCACTAGACAGCCCTACCACCAACTCTATATTCTCCGCCTCTTCCATGGGCTTAGGCCTCTAACAATCAGATGTGATTTTCCTTGGACACCATGACCGCTTGGTAATATTCCCTAGCTAAAAGCTAGTCTCCACAGATTTCTCCAATCCTTTGGGGGGTGGCAATTTCACTTTTAGGTAGTATGTAGAAGTTGTGGCCTTGAGGTGATTAAAGGTTGGTCATCCTAGAATCACATTATAAGAAGAAGGATAGTTAACAATTTGAAAGTCTATCTCCCTTGTTACTTGGGCTAGGTGAATCCCTACTGTAATCAATAGGGAAATGATGCCTTTTGGATATACGTGATCCCTATTGAAACTGACTAGAGGATACTTGAAAGGCATGAGGTGTTTTGGATCCAACTTTATCTATTGGAATACCGTCATGTACATCACATTCGTTGAGCTTTTGTTATCTACCAAACCTTTTCTGGTGTTGTGCTCTTAAATGGTTAGCATTATAATGAGGGGGTTGTCATGTGGCTGTCTGACTCCCCTTGCATCCCGTTAAAGAAAAAATGTCTTCATCTACTATGTGATGATGCTTGCTTATTTGGTGCTTTCTATAAACACTATTGACTTGTCTCTGAACTGTCTTTCTCAAAGACCTGTATGACCCCCTTGTAGTGATCGTTCTTATTTCTCCTATGACCTGTTTAGGATGGTCCCACTCATCTTTTTTTTGGTTGTCAATAGACTTCTCTTCCATCTGGTGGCGGGTTTGGTAATTGTTGTCGTTGGGTCGCAAGCAAACGGTGAAACCCCTGCCGAGCCTTCGTTCAACCACCCGTCGTGGCGATGCTCCCACGTGCGCAGGGCCCTTTGGAGGCCCCTCTCTTGGAAATGGTCTTTGCGTGGTTTGCACGGAGCTTCAGGTGATCTCTCTCTCTCTCTCAGCGAAGAAGGGTAAGTGTCTACCTTTGGTGGTGCGGCAGGAGTCTTGGCCAAGTTTTAATCAAATACCAAAGGTGAGTGAAGTCGCCACCAATAATTGGGTTTTTCTATGGTGTGATTGGTCACCTATTTCTAGTTGATTTTATTACCAATCCTTGGCTAAGAGAAAGGTCATTTTTCCTAATCTAATATGGATGGAAAAACATCTTGATTCTTGAGTTCGAAAGTTTGGTTACGTGTGGAGAAGGTGTTAGGCACCCTACAACGCCTGTCCAAGGATAGTCCTTTGTTTTGATCAAACCTTAATTTTCGGAGATTGGTAGTAAAAAAATATGATTTTGGCATTGGCTTTTAGGGCTTTGAGGTTTGGCTTTTGAATAAGTGTGGTCCCAATCTATGCTTTCCTAAGGCATTTGGGCAAAGTACCAGATTTCCATGAAAAAAATCCAGCAACTTGTCACCTTACTTTCACGGCAAAAATTAGGCATCACTTACCTTAAGTGACATGAACTGTGACAATTATACTAGAAGAGGCGAGCATGTATATATATACATACATCCTGCATAATGCAAGCACATAGAGCA
Source organism: Castanea mollissima (assembly GCA_014183005.1). Taxonomy (NCBI): domain Eukaryota; kingdom Viridiplantae; phylum Streptophyta; class Magnoliopsida; order Fagales; family Fagaceae; genus Castanea; species Castanea mollissima. The sequence goes on along the minus strand of JACAVU010000004.1, from coordinate 35,685,288 downwards.
GGAAAGTAAATGCCTACATCCCTAGAGTATGGCCCAAAATATAGATGCAGAAAAGTAAATAGGGGTCGCCATGCTTTAGAGATGAGGATGAATGGTACACGGCATGATATACCTAATACAAACCATCTAGGAGAGAAAGGAAGGAGGAAGAAAGGGGGGGGGGTTAAAAGAGTACGTAACCAAATGGGATAAGCTAAACTCCTAAAACTACTGAACACAGTGGCTTGGTTTTACATGCTTGCATCCGTGCCCTTTTTCCTTGTGCATAGGAGACTGCGCCCTAACTCCAACATCCTCGATCCATGTGTGTACATGCAAAGGCAAAGACAAGAAACCAACAAACATGCGATGGAAGGGAAAAATGTGCGTAGATAATGCTTCAAGGGTAAAAAGCAAACAAGCAAGATAGATGTGGCAAGCATAGCATGTGGTGGTAGACATGACAAGCAAAGGTAAATAAAGAAGCAAGAAAACAAGAAAGCAAGCAAGTAAACAAACAAACAAGAAAGAAAACAAACAAGCAAAAGCCACACAAAAGGTGGTGTCCACGGGGGACAAATGTAGGTCTCGATTGGATGTCAATAGCTTCATTGTGTTGAAATATGGACGACACATTAACAAACAAGTCTCCTGTATGGACATGTAAGCAAGTGTGTGAAGATGCATAGAAAGCCAACAGTGGCACAAACAAGCATAGTAAGCATATCATCGCACGGAGTGGAAAAGGGGAGAGGTATGCACGAAGTAACCCGGCCTTCGGAGATGCCTCCTAAATGGTTACACCCAAACAAGGCCTCATGGGTGTCAGATGTAACCACACAACCACAAACTCACTAAAGGTGTCAAGCATAGCAAAGCCTAGAACTAGAGAGGCTAACACAAGCATAAAACATATAAGCAATCAAGCATAAACATGAAAATGGGATGATCCAAACCCTTTGATATGGACCAAGGTGTATGCATGATGACCAAGACCATAAGGTCGAGATTGGATTTGAACTAATAGGCCAAAACACTAGAAAAAAGAGAGATAAAAGTGGCAAAAGAGCTACAATAGCACATGGCATGACAAACATAGCCTAGGTCTAGGCACACAAACATGGCATGGAGCGTACAAGAACATGGAAGATGGCAGAAAGCATGTAGAGAACATAGATCCAAGCACACAAGTTTGTGAAAGCATAGATCGACCTATAGGAATAGGAACATGCATGTAAACATGTAGATCCTAGCACACAAACATGGAAGAGCGTGAATCCAACCATCAAGCATGTGAAGACAAGGGTCTAACCCTGTAGTACGGAAACATAGGCATAACACACATGGATCCAAGCAAGGCATAGCCAAAAAATCATACAAGCACATAGATCGAGACAACTAGCACATAGATCGACATGAACAAAGCATGAGAAAACATGGCATAAAACATAAACACGTAGATTGAGACAACTAGCACGTGAATGAGCATAGAAACATGTAGATCTAGCCAAACAACACATGGAAAAGAAAGATCTGGGCACAAACACATAGCACAAAGCAGAAAACACATAGATCAGGACAGATAACATGTGAGTAAACATAGAAACATGGATATAAGCTAAGAACATGCTAGAAATAAGATAAAGCAAGATACATGCTAGAAAAAAGCCATGAACCATGTTATTAAGGCAAAAAGAGCTAGAAACATGCTAGAAAAAAGATTTGGAAGGTTAGGGGTGTGGATGGTAGCTAAAAAGCTGCATCCACAACCCTAAACCCCAAACCTTAGGTGTGGATGCAAGAACACTACCTTGTATTTTTGGTGAAGAGAGAAGAATCAAGGGACTTTGATTTTTTTGTTGTTGTGTGTGTTTATCTTGTGTGTTTTTTATGTTTGGAAGAGGCAAAAAATGTGTAGAAAAACTAGGTAGAAAGCAAAACTCAGAAAAAAAATGATCCTCCCCCCTGTCTAAAGGGCACCCGGGGCTTTTTATAGCCTCGTCGCAAATTTCGAGCTGAGAGCCGCCGACGGTCTTTCAAGGGTTGCCACCTTGAAACAGCCATGGATTGGGCAGATCTTGACACCTATGAAAATATATTGACTTCCTGTTTTCAAAAAGGTATAGAACTTGAAAATCCAACAGTCAGATCAAAAGTTATGGCTCCTAGAAGTTAAGAGTGCATCAATCGGTGTGTTATCTTGGCTTTCGTGATATCTCAGCCATTCTAACTCTGATTTCGACCCATGAATAGTCATTGGAATGAGAATTTGATAATCTCCACAATGGCGTTGTTTGAACTTTAGTCAACCTAGGGCTAACTAGGGGCATTTTGGTCATTTTGCTTAATAAGGTACTTTGAGTACTCTGGTGTCTGAACGGGTTGCGCCATGTCATTCTGGATGTTCTCGTGGCCCCATGGAGAGAAAATAATATTTTTAGATTTTCAAGGCCCGGCACGCAAATTGAGGGTGGACAAAATACAGTATCAACAATTGCCCTTTTTTTATCTGACATCTTGAGTACAATGAGAGGTGTCAGATAAAGAAGGTGATTTTGAATTTTGTTGCCCCCAAATTTGCGTGTAGGGGGCTATTCAAGGATCGAGATCAAATTTTTCCTGACTAGACTGATCTGCTGCAGCTGCTTTTGAAATATTTTCTGGACTTGCCTTTGAGCTCTAGGAGAGGGAAAAGGGTTTTGTTTTTTGTTTTTTGTTTTTTTTTGTTTTTTTTTGTTTTTTTTTTTTTTTAAGTTTGACTAGGTCAACGTTAACTTGGTCAATGTTGACTAGCGGCCTTAAAAAGTGCGCGGGGCAACCAGGCCTCCCCAAGGCCTATAAAAGCCTCCTCTTGCTCATTTTTTATCTCATTTCTCACTTTTCTTCGACTTCCCACTTCTAAAAATTTTTTGGAGCGATTTGAGCTTAGTGGGTTTGTATTTTCAGCTTCAGTTTGCTGCTTCAATCTTTTCTGCACTTGAGGTCAATGTGTATATATATATATATATATATATATATATATATATTTTTCTGCAAGATGTTAGTAGCAATGCAACTAGGAAAGCACGCTAGCGTTCATTTTATTTTTGGAATTTTATGGGTATATATTTTTTTCTTGTCATGATTTATGCTATGCTCTCTTAGGAAAATGCATATGTATATGTATATATGTTTTTTGCCTTTTTTTCCATGCTATATGAGTGTGTAAATATGTGGGAATTTAAATGCTGGAAGTAAAATGCGGGATATGGGTAAGGGGACTTACCCGGTAGTTAGGGATAGTGGAAATGTGAGACTAAGGCGCGGCCGCTAGTTTACTCACTACAAATTGGAGATCTTGCTAACTTTTGAGTGACTGTGAGTCCAAGGCGTGGCCATTGGCTTACCCACTGTAGATTGGGAACTTGAAAACTTGAGTGAATGTGAGTCTAGGGCACGGCCGCTAGTTTACCCACCATAGGATGTGAGCCTAGGACGCGGTCGCTAGTTTACCAACTGTAGATCAGGAACTTGAAACTTGACTGAATGTGAGCTCGAGGCGCGGCCATCAGTTTACCCATTATAGGATGTAAGTCTAGAATGCAGTTGCTAGTTTACCAACTGTAGATTAGGAACTTGAAAACTTGAGTGAATGTGAGTCTGAGGTGCAGTCGTCGATTTACCTATTGTAGAATGTAAGTCTAGGACGTGGTCACTAGCTTACCCACTGTAGTATGTGAGTTTAGAGCGCAACTACTGGCTTACCCACTGTAGAATGTGAGCCCGGGGCGCGGCCCCCAACTTACCCACTATAGATCAGGAACTTGAGAACTTGAGTGAATGTGAGTCCAGGGCGCGGTCGCTGGTTTATCCACTATAGATTCAAAACTTGCAAACTTGAGTGAATGTGAGTTTGGGGTGCAGCTGCCAACTTACCTATTGTAGAATGTGAGTCTAGGAAATGGTCACTAGTTTACCCACTGTAGGATATGAGTCTAAAGCGCAGTTGCCAGCTTACTCACTCTAGAATGCAAGTCCGGGGCACGGCCGTTGGCTTACCCACTATAGATTAGGAACTTGAGAACTTGAGTGAATGTGAGTCCAGGTCGTGGTCACTAGTTTACCCACTATAGATCCAGAACTTGCAAACTTGAGTGAATATGAGTCTAGGGCATGGCTACCAGCTTACCCACTATAGAATGTGAATCTAGGATGCAGTTACAAGCTTACCCATTGTAGGATGTGAGTCTAGAGCATAGCCGCTGGCTTACCCATGTAGAATGTGAGTCCAGGGTGTGGCTGCTGGCTTACCCACTGTAGATTAGGAACTTGAGAACTTGAGTGAATGTGAGTCCAGGACACGGTTGCTAGTTTACCCACTGTAGATCTGGAACTTGCAAACTTGAGTGAATGTGAGTCCGAGGTGCGGTCGTTAGTTTACCCATTATAGAATGTGAGTCTAGAACGTGGTCACTAGCTTACCCACTGTAGGATGTGAGTCCAGAGTGAGGCTGCTAGTTTATTGATTGTAGAATGTGAGTCCGGGGTGTGGCCGCCGGCTTACCCACTGTAGAATGTGAGTCTAGGACGCAGTCACTAGCTTAACCACTATAGGATGTGAATCCAGAGTGAGGCTGTCGATTTACCGATTGTAGAATGTGAGTTCGTGGCGCAGCTGTCAACTTACCCACTATAGAATGTGAGTCTAGGACGTGGTCACTAGCTTACCCACTGTAGGATGTGAGTCTAGGATGCAGTCACTAGCTTACCCATTGTAGGATGTGAGTATAGAGCGTGATTACTGGTTTACCCACTGTAGAATGTGAGTTTAGGGCACGGCCGCTGGCTTATCCACTGTAGAATGTGAGTCTAGGACACGGTCACTATCTTACTGAATGTAGGATGTAAGTCTAGAGTGCGGCTACTGATTTACTCACTATAGAATGTGAGTTCGGGGCGCGGCTGCCAGCTTACCCACTGTAGAATGTGAGTCTAGGACGCAATCACTAGCTTACCTATTGTAGGATGTAAGTCCAGAGCACAGCTGCTAGTTTACCCACTGTAAAATGTGAGTTTGAGGCGGCCGCCGGCTTACCTATTGTAGGATATGAGCCTAGAGTGTGGCCACCGACTTACCCATTGTATAGTGTGAGTCTAGGACATGGTCGCTGGTTTACCTAATGTAGAACGTTAGCCTGGGGCGCGGTCGCCAGCTTACCCGCTGTAGAATGCTTGTAAGAATCTGCTTGCATGGGCCTGCATAACATGTGTAGGGAAGTGTTAGTTCGTCTGTATTGCCCTTTGTTTCATGGGCTTATCGCTTGTGCTTGAATTTTTGGTTTTTTTGTAGATTATGTCTTAGAGGACGAGATCTAAAGGAGATCAGGGGAAGGCCCCCGTCTATGTTGTGTCCTACGAGGACTCTTCTTCTAATGATGGAACCGCTTCGGCTGACGAGCAGGATGCTCGAGTTTTGTAGAGCCATTTTGACTGCAGGGGTGAGGAGACCAATCCCATCGGCGGCATTCCTATTGAGACCCATTCTAGGAGACGGGGTTCAGTTGGGACAGCTAGTGCGTCATCTAAGTCGCGCACTATTTTTAGTGGGGCTTCCTCACGTCGTATACCGCCTAGAGGGAGAGGGACCTTTGGAGGAGAGATGTGAGCTGAGGATCTCGCTATCGATTTAGAAGATCTGTTTGGAAATGAGGTTCACCTGGACTAGGCCCTTGGAGGCGGAGCTTGAGGCCGAGGTTTCCACCATGCCAGGCTGGTGCCAATGCTCGTACTGGAGAGATAGACGATAACATCAGAGACACTTATCTTCAACGAGGGCTGAAAAGGCATCCTTCTGCTCAGGCGTGGAAGGGAAAGGTATGCGGTCTTCCTTTTCTCGTTATTTAGAATCCTGTTATATGCATGCGCCAATGGATAACTTTTGATTCTAAATGTAGGGGCTCGACAAGATCCGTGGTCGGGATGCTTGGTGTACTTTTCTTCGACGACTGTCTAATCTTGGGACCTACCTATGCTATGGGGATTTCCTGAGAGAGTAAGGGTTTAAGGACTTTTTGAGGATCCCCCTATACACCATGAGGCATGGGATTGGGGAGGCTTTGGTGCGACAATTTCATGTTAAGACTGACACTTTTCATCTTGGTTATGGAGAGTATGCAATTCTCCCTCTTGATTGGACAGCCATCCTGGGCATTAGATTTGGTGGATATTCGATTCTGACTGATGACATGAGCTTTGAGATGGCCTGTGAGCTCTTGGGCGTCCTTCTCCCATTGACTACAGACACAAGAGGATATTTTGGGCCCATTGAGTCGCCATAGATTCGTACTGAGTGGTTGCAGGGCAGCATCCCCTAGGGTGTGGCACCTACTGATATTCATCTATAGCTTTTTCATCTCTTTCCTAAGGCAAGCTTCATAGTGGGATTTCAGGAGCCTAGAGGGATGTTGGCAGATTCTAACATGGTGGGCATATGAGTACATTCCACTTTGCAACCTCACTTCTTGGGTTTGTACATGACCTTGTACCCTTGAGCATATGCTTGGGCTCTCTGCACGATTACCAAGGTTGGTGCAGTCGGTCACTATCTCTGCGGTGTTGGATTATGTCACTTAGGGCAAGATGATGGTTCGCCCTTATGATGGATCACTGCTAGTAAGGCCGGAGCTTACTGTTGCCATGGCCAGTCAAGAGTACGATGCTGGTTCTGGGCCCTGACAAGTTAAGAGTTTTTTTTAGCTGAGAGGACCTTTCACTAGGTTATGCTAGTCAATAGAGTACCTAAAGATCCACCTCCACTCAGCTTGTCATTTGAGGCCATTATGATGGATGATCCAGCTTATGCAATGAGCTCCTTTGATGCGCATGTGGACACCAGCATGGATTATGTCACTCGGTTTGCAGCGGCCTCTACGAGGCCTACCATAAGATACGTCCTTGTGAGCAGAGGCCCAGTGCTAGGAGGCATTGTTCGTGTATAGGTAGCTTCTAGGACGGAGTGGAGAGCACAGGCAGAGACTTTGCAGGTCCTAGTGACAGAGCTTGAGACTGTTACTGCCGCTAGGGAGGTGCACATGCAGAAGGAGACCGCTTGGGCATTAGCTTGGGAGTGGGAGCTTTGGTAGAGGGATAGAGAAGTCCCTGCTATTTTTGCAGAAAGAAAGCGGGGCCAGCTTCATAGTAAGCCAACCATGCTTCATGGGTATACCATGGTTTTGATAGGAGAGTTATGGGCGGCTGGTATTCAGGTTCTACCTTTAGCCTTATATTCCTGGCCGGGGGCTCGTTATTCCTCCATACGAGCCCAGGAATATGCCAGTTCCTCCAAGTCTGTCGGGCGGTTGGGACTTTTTTGCTCAAACTCAAGGACCTTCTTAAGACCCAGGGTATACTCCAGGCACTTCAGGCGATGCAGGTCCTTCCACTGGCCCTTTTACAGGCGACGATGATGATGACGATGATGACACCGACTAGTATATCAAGGGTGATGATTCTCCATAGGGTTAGCCATTTGTTGTAGCATGATGTAGCCCCTATGTGGGCATGTATGTATTTTTCATGTATCTTGTAGACATTTCCCCATGGTGGGCCAATTATGTATGTATATTGTGTATTGCCTCTTGGTAGGCCTAGACATGTGTGTATTATGTTGCCCAACAGTGGGCCTTAATGTATGACACTATCTTTTAACTTCATGATGTATGTATAAAACATTGCCTCTTGTTAGGACTTATATGTATAATTTTGAGAGAGAGCCTTTAAAAGGGCCTTAAACATATTCAAAACAATGCCTCCGATTAGGACTTACATGCATAACTCTAGAAATCGCCTTTTAGAGGGCTGTAAACATACTCAAAAAAATGCCTCTGATTAGGACTTACATGCATAATTCTGGAAATTGCCTTTAAGAGGGCTGCTGACATAGAAACATCACCTTTAAGAGGGCTTCCAAATGTAGCAGAAACAATGCCTCTGATTAGGACTTACACGTTCAACTTTAGATGAATTGCCTTTGAGAGGGCTGTAGACATAGAAACATCGCCTTTAAGAGCATTGCTGATGTAGGAGAAACAATGCCTATGATTAAAACTTATATGTATAGCTCTAGGAAATCGCCTTTAAGAGGGCTAATTTATGACTTTAGGAAAAGTGCCTCTGAGAGGGCTACTGATATGCGTGCAAAGCAATACCTTTGATTAGGACTTATATGCATAATTCTGGATATCACCTTTGAGAGGGCCAATGCTATATATATGCATTATCGCATTTTCATCATAGATGGTAGTTTTGAACCGGCTTGTGTCACACTCATTTGTATTGCACCGCGGTTTCACGAGTATATCAGTGGGTTTCGACAATGGTCGTTTTGCTAGGGGGATAAAGAAAGGAGAGATTGCATGAAATAAACTACCCTAGTTTAGGATTTCATGCGATTCTCGACATGAAGGACACATCCTCGGTGGGATGGTCCCATTTTGGCATATTGGACAAGGTAGAAGGAACTATGCAAAATAAAACTGCCCCAGCATAGGTTTTGTGTGGTTCTTGCCATGAGAGGAAAAAATTCCTGGCAGGACGGACCTACTCTTATGTGCTAATTAAAGCCAAGTAAAGGGAACCACGCAAAATAAAACTACCCTAATTTAGGGTTTTGCGAGGTTCCAAGCTTATGGACCAGCTGAAAATGGCCTTGACTCCATAGACCATACCAGATGCTAGTAATGAATGCAGACATTTTGAACGAAATCTCCTTAGACATGCCATGAGGTGGTATGCACTGATTGCTCCTGTTATTGCCCGTGTGGGCCATCAATTGAAAGACAGGTCCCTTGGGTTGACCTCATGGGAAGAAACTCCTTCGATCTTCCAAATAAGCTACAAAAGTTGCCAGATGGTTGAAAATGGGTTCTAGTGCCCTTTTGTTGTGAACTTTGATTACCCTGGCTGAACCAACCACTGAATCAGGCAAATTGGGCTTATAAAAATGAGGTTCAAGATGTCTGGAAGTGTTGAACGAGATGCATAAAGATAAACTACCCCAGTGTAGGATTTGTGTAGTCTCATATGCACAAGAGAGAATTTCTGGCAATCTGGTTTGCTAATGGTCTAACCACACACTATGGTGAGTGCTAAAATAGAGGAATCTTTGCTCCAAGGTGGTTAAAAAGTTCCAAACAGGTGGGTAGGGGTCAAAATATAGTAGGGTTTGTGTTAGGATTAATGCTCTTAATTTCTATTGTATGATACTATGTATGATATTATGTATGACATTGTGTATGACTTAATATTGTGATTAATAAAGTTGTTTTATTATTATTATTTAAAATAATGGTAACATGAATATGGGACATTATCATATAGTCCATGAGATGCATAGTATGTGATTTATGTAAAAGGTCACAGAAGATATAAATCACAAGTTCTTTGTAAACTCGGAATTTTAGTTCGTAGTTTGTGATGAAATTGGGAATTTCATCTGTGAAGACTATAACATATCAACTAAGATGATTTGTCTTGATCATGGAAGTGGAGACTTCTAGTTGATGTGTTGATATGTTTTAAGAGTTAAAACATATTGAATTGGACCACTGTGATATTTATTATTCTCCTAACGACTGTCAAATGAATAATAAATCTCACAACTGCTATTTACATGAACTCTTAATCCTGAGAGGATAATGAACCTGATCATGAAGTGTAGGTTACTTTGATATATCGGGAGTGAGATCTAAAGTAACGGTCAAAATCTCAGTATGTTGGGCAATCACATTTAGTGTTGATGGAACATATATTCTCAAGATGGAATTTGTAGTCTCTTAACGGAGATACAAAATATTCATTTGAGATAAGTTTAATGGGTTTATTGTTTAAAGAGTTAGGCCCAATCACTTTGGTAAGAAGTTACTAAAGTATATATTTATGAAATTGGATTTCATAAATATATGATGAATAACTTTAAAGGATTAAATCGGGTACTTAAGGATAAGATGTAGTAATTTACAAAGTGGCAATTTACATTCATGACTTTGTGTTACTACGAATATTTTTATGAAGGGGTTGCATGTATAATAAGGTCTTGGGATATAATGTATTAATAAGGTCTAGAGTGCAATTATATTTATATAGTGGTATTAAATATAATTAATGGTAAATTTGAGCTTGTCAAGAATTGATTAAAACCCTAGACTCAAAGCATAAATTATATAATAACTCTCATGTAAAATCATTAAAGGGAAAATTTCCTTCTACAAGTGAAGTATATCTTTGACACTTGCATTTAGTTCATATTAATTCAAACAAAATTCAAAGACTTATCAAAGACGGACTCTTATGGCCTATGGACGTTGATGGTTTTTCAGTTTGCGAATCTTGTTTGGAAGGTAAAATGACCAAACGGCCTTTTAATGCAAAAGGTAGAAAAGCCCAAGATTTGTTAGAACTAGTACATTCAAATGTATGTGGTCCTATCTCAATCCAAGCAAGAGATGGCTATGAGTATTTCATTACTTTCACTAATGATTACTTTAGATTTGGTTCTGTATACCTAATGAAATGGAAGTTCGAAGCCTTTGAAAAGTTCAAAGAGTTTAGGGCTGAAGTTGAAAATCAATTGGGTAAACACATACAGGCCGTTCAATTTGATCAAGGTGGCGAACACCTTCTTAGGGATTTCAAGGATTACTTGACTGAAAATTGGATTATATCCAACTTGACTGCACCTGGAACTCCACAACAAAATGGTGTAGTAGAAAGAAGGAATAGGACTCTTTTTGGTTAGATTCATGTTGAGTTATTTCGACTCTACCAATTTCCTTTTGGGGATATGCCTTAAGTACTACAATGTATCTTTTGAATTTAGTACCTTCAAAGTCTGTTCCTAAAACACCTATAGAGTTGTGGAATGGGTGTAAGCCTAGTATGAGACATCTCCATATTTAAGGTTGTCCAGCACATGTGTTAAAAGAAAAGTTTGATAAGTTATAGTCTAAAACAGAAGTGGTATTTTTTGTAGGGTATCCAAAAGGAACCGTTGGAGGTTTATTCTATAGTCAGAAGGATAACAAAGTGTTTGTTAGCACAAATACCAAATTCTTGGAAAATGACTATATGAATGATTATACTCCTAGAAGTAGAGTAGTATTGACTGAAATGAAAGAACTTGTAGTTGAGCAACAAATGGATGAAACTAGGGATGATGTGGTTGTATTAGATACACCACAAGATACTACTCATAAGATATCTAGTATACAGGTGCCTCGTCGTAGTGGGAGAATTGTTTGGCCTCCTATAAGATTTATAGGTTTGGGAGAAACTTATGAAGCTATTCCAGAAGAGGCTAAATCGGATCCCTACACTTATGAAAAGGCAATGAATGATATAGATGCACATCATTAGGTCCAAACTATGAAATCTGAATTGGATTCTATGTATTCCCATCAAGTATAGGATCTTGTAGAGGCCCCTAATGGCATTAAACCTGTTGGTTGCAAATGGGTTTACAAGAGGAAGAGAGGGATAGATGGAAAGGTTGAAACCTTTAAAGCAAGACTAGTGGCGAAAGGGTATACACAAAAAGAAGGTATTGATTATGAAGAAACCTTTTCACCAGTGGCCATGCTATAATTTATTAGAATTCTCTTATCCATTGCTGCTCATTATGATTATGAGATTTGGCAAATGGATGTCAAGACTGCATTCCTTAATGGCAATCTTGAAGAAGAAATCTATATGATTCAACTAGAAGGTTTCATAGCAAAGAACCAAGAGCATATGGTATGCAAGTTGAAAAGGTCCATTTATGGACTTAAGCAAGCATCTAGGTCATGGAACATCAGATTTGATCAAGCAATCAAGTCATTTAGTTTTGAACAAAATCTTGATGAACCATGTGTATACAAAAGACATCGAGACAAAGTAGTAATGTTCCTAGTACTTTATGTTGATGATATTCTACTAATTGGAATGATGTAAGGGTAATGTAATTGGTTAAAGTTTGGTTGTCAAACCAATTTGATATGAAGGACTTGGGTGAGGCTAACTTTATTCTAGGGATCAAGCTTTGGTGAGATCGCAAGAATAAGATGTTAGGCTTATCACAAGTTGGATATATAGATAAGATTTTAGAATGGTTTAGCATGCAAAAATCCAAAAAAAGATTGCTTCCTTTTAGACATGGAGTTCCTCTGTCTGATGACCAAAGGCCTAAGACTTAAGAGGAAGAAAATATGATGAGACAAGGTCCTTATGCTTCTGCAGTGGAAAGTCTCATGTATGCCATGCTTTGTACTAGACCAGATATTTATTATTCAGTTGGCATGGTTAGTAATATCAATCAAACCAAGACCAAAACATTGGCAAGTGGTAAAGCATATTCTCAAGTATCTACAAAAAACGAGAAATTATATGCTTGTTTACCATAGTGAGGATTTGATTCCCATTGGCTATACAGATTCAGACTTTCAATCAAATCTAAATTTTAGAAAATCCACTTTAGGATGTGTTTTCACCTTGGGAGGTGGAGCCATAACTTGGAGGAGTGTTAAGCAATCCTGTATTGCAGACTCCGCCATGGAAGCTGAATATATTACTGCTTGTGAGGCAGCAAAAGAGGTTGTTTGGCTTAAGAAATTCCTTTCTAATCTTGGTGTTGTGAGAATTGAGCAAGTTCTTATTACTTTATTCTGCGACAATAGTGGAGTGGTTGCACAATTCAAAGATCCAAGAAATCACAAGAAAGGAAAGCACATTGAGAGAAAGTACCACATCATCTGAGACACTGTTGCTCGTGGAGATGTAAGTGGACACAAAGATTGAAAGTACAAATAATCTAGTAGATCCCTTTACCAAAACCTTGCCTCAAAGGACTTTCGAGTCACATTTGGAGGGAATGAGAGTTAGATTAGTGCACAATAGTCTTTAGGGCAAGTGCGAGATTGTTAGGATTAGTGCCCTTAAATCCTATTGTATGATGCTATGTATAATATTATGTATGACTTAATATTGTGATTAATAAATTTGTTTTATTATTATCTAAAATAATAGTAACATGAATATGAGACATTATCATATAGTCCATGAAATGCATAGTATGTGATTTATGTGAAAAGTCACAGAAGATATAAATCACAAGTTCTTTGTAAACTTAGAATTTTAGTTTGTAGTCGGTGATGAAATTGAGCATTTCATTTGCGAAGACTATAACATATCAACTAAGATGATTTATCTTGATCATGGAAGTGGAGACTTCTAGTTGATGTGTTGATATGTTTTAAGAGTTAAAACATATTGAACTAGACCGTTGTGAGATTTATTATTCTCCTAATAACTATCAAATGAATAATAAATCTCACGGCTTCTATTTACATAAACTCTTAATCCTAAGAGAATAATGAACCTGATCATGAAGAGTAGGTTGCTTTGATATATTAGGAGTGAGATCTAAAGTAACGGTCAAAATCTCAATATGTTGGGCAATCACATTTAGTGTTGATGGAACATATATTCTTAAGATAAAATTCATAGTCTCTTAATGGAGATACGAAATATTCCCTTAAGATAAGTTTAATGAGTTTGTTATTCAGAGAGTTAGGCCTAACTACTTTGGTAAGAAGTTACTAAAGTATATATTTGTGAAATTGGATTTCATAAATATATGATGAATAACTTTAAAGGATTAAACCGGGTACTCAAGGATAAGACGTAGTAATTTACAAAGTAGAAATCTACATTCATGACTTTGTATTACTACAAATATTTTATGAAGGGATTGCATGTATAATAAAGTCTTGAGATATAATTTATTAATAAGGTCTAGAGTGTAATTATATTTATATAGTGGTATTAAATATAATTAATGGTAACTTTGGACTTATTAAGAGTTGACAGAAAAGCCCAAGACCCATTGGAGCTAGTATCTTATTGGTCCCACTCCAAGCCACACATTAAAGCCCAATTGGAAAGGTCCTATAGGCCAGCCCAATTAGATAATCAGTTAGTTATAAAGGGAGAAACATACATAAATTTTTATAAGAAAAAAAAGAAAAAGAGAGACATCATTGTGAAATGGTGTGTATGTGTGAGTGAAGCCACTCGATTATTCTTCCTTGGAAACTGATTGAGAGACCACACTTCTTGGGCTTAAAGTGGAATTGGAGTAAAGATTAAAAGTGTTCCCAAGTACTTCTAATATTTTGTTTTGAATTTCACCACACCAAGGTACACTATCTTGTTCTTAAATTCTGAAATTTACATAGTGCATGTTATCAATCATGAATGAAATAGATCCATGTTTGTTGCTTCCGCTGTGTGTTTTGTATGAAATACAAAATCAGTTTTTTCAATAGTTTGTGCCTAGGGGGCTAAAAATCCCTAGCATGTGTCCTAAGGTCCGTAGCCTTTGAAAGGCCACCACCTTGGTTCACATGCAAAAAACTTGGGTTCTGGCCTAGTTTCAGCTCATTCTAGTTCATGAATTTCTAAGGTCCTCTCCTACCCTTTTCTTCACCCAAAACGAGCAGAAAGCACTATTCTTCGTCAATTTTCGTGTAGATTCTAATTGGATCGTCGGATTTAGCAAGATCCATTCATGGATGCTCTTGGTGCTCACTCCTACGACACTTTGGTTGAGCTTGAAAGGGAGTTTTTCTATGAGAAGAAGCTTAGGAGATGGTGGAGCTCCTTTTCTTGCGGTGACCAAGCATTCCTTCAGCAACTTCTTGGAGATGTTACTGCCTTTCTTCACACCATACTAGATTGGCACCTATTGGAGGTCATTGCCTCTTGCTGGGAGCCCGCCCTAAGATGTGTCACTATTGGGGGGACATTGATCTAGTGCCTACTTTGGAGGAGTATGACTGCTTCCTTTCTCTTCTTGCCCTTTCAAGCACCATCTTTGTTCCGCCAGTGCGGCCATTCTACCGCAAGAGGCTCGCTGATTTGTTGGGCTTGAAGAGGCCCGTTGTGGAGGTGCTGACTTTGTTAGGATTAGTGCCCTTAAATCCTATTGTATAATGCTATATATGATATTATGTATGACATTAGTATGACATGATGTATGACTTAATATTGTGATTGATAAAGTTATTTTATTATTATCTAAAATAATGGTAACATGAATATGTGACATTATCATATAGTCCATGAGATGCATTGTATGTGATTTATGTGAAAAGTCACAGAAGATGTAAATCACAAGTTCTTTGTAAACTCAGAATTAATAGTTCGTAGTCAGTGATGAAATTGGGCATTTCATCTGCGAAGACTATAACGTGTCAACTAAGATGATTTGTCTTGATCATGGAAGTAGAAGCTTCTAGTTGATATGTTGATATGTTTTAAGAGTTAAAACATATTGAACAGGACCGCTATGAGATTTATTATTCTCCTAACGACTGTCAAATGAATAATAAATCTCACGACTTCTATTTGCATGAACTCTTAATCCTGAGAGAATAATGGACCTAATCATGAAGTGTAGGTTGCTTTGATATATCAGGAGTGAGATCTGAAGTGACGGTCAAAACCTCAGTATATTGGACAGCCACATTTAGTGTTAATGGAACATATATTCTCAAGATAGAATTCATAGTCTCTTGATGGAGATATAAAATATTCCATTGAGATAAGTTTAATGGGTTCAGTTATTCAGAGAGTTAGGCCTAACTACTTTAGTAAGAAATTACTAAAATATATATTTATGAAATTAGATTTCATAAATATATAATGAATAATTTTAAAGGATTAAACTGGGTACTCAAGGATTAAGATGTAGTAATTTTCAAAGTAGCAGTCTATATTTATGACTTTGTATTACTATGAATATTTTATGAAGGAGTTACATGTATAAAGTCTTGGGATATAATTTATTAATAAGGCCTAGAGTGCAATTATATTTATATAGTGATATTAAATATAATTAATGGTAACTTTGGACTTGTCAAGAGTTCACGGAAAAGCCCAAGGCCCATTGGAGCTAGTGTCTTATTGGTCCCTTTTGGTCCCACTCCAAGCCACACACTAAAGCCCAATTGGAAAGGCCCAATAGCCCAGCCCAATTAGATAATCAGTTATTTAGAAAGGAAGAAACATATAAAATTTTTATTAGTGATATAAGAAATGATGTGCATGTGAGAGTGAGATACACTTTTTCATTCTTCGTTTGAAAACTGATTGAGAGACCACACATCTTGGGCGTAAAGTGGAATTGGAGTGAAGATTAAAAGTATTCTCAAGTACTTCAATATTTGGTTTTGAATTTCATCACACCAAGGTACGCTATCTTGTTCTTAAATTCTAAAATTTACATAGTGCTCGTTATCAATCATGAATGAAATAGATCTTTGTTTGTTGCTTCAACTATGTGTTTTGTATGAGATACAAAACCAGTTTTTCCAATAGTTTGGTTATTCATTTGGGGTTTGAAGTGTCTCCCTCCATTTGTGGTTGGTTGGTAATCCTTGGGTTTTGATACTTCATTCCATATGTCATATCCTGTGGTGGTGGTAGATGTCCTATCCATTAATGCTTCTCATGTCATCATGAAGCATTCAGGTAGGTCATAGATTAGGTCGGATGGATCTTTCTCATTTTCTCTTCAGTCATCAGGTAATTAATCCTTGGTCCTTCCCCAAAATTGTGTTTGGACAAGGGATTATTAGTGATGCTAGGCCTTGTAGGCGGTGCAATCACCTTGCTGTCTATTAGGTCTTGAATTGCATGACGAATGGCAAAACAATGGTCAGTGTCATGACCAGGGCCTTGGTGGTAAATACATCTTTTACTCACATGAAACTCGGAGGGCAAGGGGGTTGGAATTGGTCTTGGATCTAAAGGTTTTAGTAACCCTTTTGCTTTTAGCTTATCATACACTTAGCTTATGAACATATACAACTCATGAAATTCCCTCATAGGTCTAGACCCTTAGGGCACTTTCACGAGTGCAATAGGTGCAATTAATTGATAAGGATCATTTTTATAGATGTTGGAAATTTCAGTAGCCTTAGATCCTACATTCTTTTTAAACCTTGGTGGGTCATCAGTCTTTATGGTTCCATTGTTTATAGCATCCTTAATTTGGGTTCTAGCAACAATTAGAGCTTTAAAATTGGGAAAGTATTGTGCAAACAAATATTTATAATACATAGGTAATAAATTCTTTACAATCATGGCTAATTGTTTTTCCTCTCTTGGCCTACTTATCATCTGTGTGGCCTTAGCTCTCCACTTAGTAATGAAAGTGGAGAAGGATTCCTTTAGCTCTTGCTTGGTAGTCTTGAAGTCTCTTCTTGTGATGTCCACTTTCATATTGTACTTGTACTGCTTGTGAAACTTTCGACAGATGTCCTTCAAACTTCTTGCCCTTACATCATCCAAGTTGAAGAACCACCTAAGAACGGCTCCGGTCAGTGTGCTTTGGAACATTTGAGCAAGTACTTCCTCAGTCGCACCTAAAGGCTGCATTGCCCTTGTATACATCTTCAGATGAAACTTTGGGCAGTCGGTCCTATCAAACTTGTCCAGGGTTGGCATCTTGAACTTGGGTGGCAATCTTGCATTAAGGAATAGTGAGAGAGAATCATAGTCCATAAGGTCTTCCATCTTATGAGCTTTTCTAATCATCTCCTCCATTTTATTCATCCTCTCGTTGATCTTTCTCTCACTTTCTACGGCTTGTGGATCATGATCAGTTTGGTCCTCCTCTTGATTACTCTTCAAATTCTGGAATTGTTGCATCATACGGTTCATGTCTTCCCTCAGCTAAATCTAACTAGCTACCATAGCGTTAAGTAGCTCTTGGGTGTTTATGGGTTCCTCTAGGTTTGGGTGTTCTCCTTCCTCTGCCGTAGTGTAGGGAGCTTTAAACTTCTTGAGGCTTGAACTACCTTGGAGGTTGAAGATGGGGTTGTGATGTTGTAGCAGTGGAGTTTCTTCTATGCTTGATGGCTTCAGTATTGTGATAGGAGTGACGAGCTTGGAACTGGAGCTATTGGCTTGAGTGTTAGACTTAGGTTCTCTTTGTAGCATTCCTTTAGATCTTGACCAAATTCTCCCCTAATGACAAGCTTGGTCGGGTTAATCAAAGCTAAGACCCCATCCACATCCATCAATCAACCAAAACAAACACACACAGCATGCAACGCAATTTTAACGGGACCGACCTAAAAGATAGGTTCTAAGTCATTATGTTGTAGGGTGGGTTTGTTGTTTCATTGTTTCCCATAGCTAGGATGTTACACCTCCCAACTTGTAATGTAATGAACATTGTGTTGGTCCAAATGGTATGGTTTGTCCTTAACAGTTAACAGGAAATGATCCAGTGTCTTTGGGCTATGAGTTGGTGAGTTTGCCACTGGGTACTCGAATCTAATGAAGACAGGTGGTCCATGGTTACTACCACCACAAAAATTTTGTAAAGGGGTGCATATATTGTTGTTTGAATGACACACACTATGATAGTTAGGGAAAGATTTTAACAAGCAATACAAACAACAAATACCATACACCAAAAAATCATACAACATCCCATCAAACATAAGCAAACAAACAAACAACTATATCATCCAAGACCATGAAAAATAATGGTACACATTTGGTCACTTAAGTCTCATACGAAGCTTAGCCCTCAATATCCCCAGTGGAGTTGCCACTGTGAGAGACCTCGCCAAATTTGGGTTGCCTCTCAAAAAAGAGAGATTTGTGGTGTGCATTTTAAGGCACCTCTCTTTTTAGGTAAGTGGTGTGGAGTCGCCACTTATTTTTTTATGTACAAAAAAAAAAAACTAAATAAAAAAATATATAATTGAATTGCTCCTTTCATTGATTGAATAAAAAAGGGATACAAATTTGAACATTTGAACATTACATTTCATCGGGTCCTAGTTTACAATCTAAAAAAAATACATGGCTTTTTGTCCTAGTTACAATCTACCCAAAATAAATAAAGACAAGACTAGATCTACTTAGCCAAAGACTTAAATCCAGAGGCTAAGTTACGGAATGAGAAGGTGTTAGGCACCCATTCCACCTAGATAGAGTTTGGTCTTCTAAACTTTTGTGACCAATGTGTCATTTTTATGCATGTTATGAATGATATATTGAACATGTGAAATAAGCTAAACCATACAAAACCATTTATGAATGTATCATTTTTTTTTGTTTAAAAATTCAGATTTGTTTTAATGATTAGAAAATTGATTTTGACTTATATAAAAAAAAAAAAATCAGATCTATTTTTGTATGTGTAAAATAAAATGGTTTTTGAAGAGAAAATTCAGATTTGTTTTATTTAATAAAACAAAGTCTTCTGGTTGGTTAAAAAATTCAGATCTATTTTTAAGAGATTAAAAAAATGGTTTTGAGTTTTGTAAAGGATCAGATCTACTTTGTGATGATAAAAAATGGTTTTTTATAGCAGAAAAATTAGATTTGTTTTCCTTTTAAAAAAGATTTTTTTATGGAGAGAATCTCATTCATAAAATAATTTTATGCTACATGGACCAAACAAAACAAACAAGAAACACAACAACACATGATCTCTTTCTTTATTTCAAAAATCTGTATGTATTAAAAAAATCAGCTCTGTATCTAAAGAAGATACAAAATCCATTTTTGTTTTAAGAAAAATTCAGATCTACATCTAAGGAAGATGTAAATCTATTTTATTTGAAGAAAAATTCGAATCTACATCTAAGGAAGATGTAGATCCGTTTTATTTTGAATAAAAATTCAGATTTACATCTATGAAAAATACAGATCTACATCTAAGGAAGATGTAGATCCATTTTATTTTGAAGAAAAATTCAGATCTACATCTAAGGAAGATGTAGATCCGTTTTATTTTGAAGAAAAAGAGTTAAGTACATGCAGATCTTTAAAACTAAGAAACATATTATAGTAAAAATAAAAGAATCAAAAGCATATTTTCACAATTTAAATTAACAAGTCTGAATATGAATATTTTAAATAAGAAAGCAACCTCTTGCATGAGCACTCTTCTACTTGAGAGGATGTTTTAGGGTTCAAAGAAACTTATTCAATTATCTTTGAAACTTAAAACCCTAATTCTTATAGCAAATCTCAGAGAGGATTAGCAAATATCAACAATTTGAGAGTCTCAAAATGTATGCCTCTCAAAGCGTAAAAAAAAAAAAGTGCTAAATTATGAGACCCGGCCTCTATTTATAGGGACTGGAGTGCTTAAAAATAAGCCACGACTCTTAAAATGTGAATCGGGACGAATCCTTCTACGAAAAGGTTGAAAATGATGTGCCTTATCATCACCCGAAGGCCGTTGGGCCAAAGCCCAAAGGTGGGAAGTGCCGAATTGGCTCTTGGATGCCAAACGCAATTTTGTATTCGGGTGCCATTTAGACTCCTCTTCCAAGGTTTTTTTACTGGTCCTTGCACCTAGACGTGTTTTCATCCTCTGTCAATGATTTTTTGTCTCTTTTCTAGATAATTCCTGATTTTTATGAACAATTATCTTGTAGATAAATATCGTAAAATAAATCTTGATAAAGTTCAGATTATCCACAATTTTATTGTTATCCAATCATCCCTTTTATTCCTATGCATGCAACCCTACTTTAAACACTAATTATTAATCAATCACAAAATTGTTAGGATTAGTGCCCTTAAATCGTATTGGATGATGCTATGTATGATATTATGTATGACATTGTGTATGACTTAATATTGTGATTAATAAAGTTGTTTTATTATCATCTAAAATAATGGTAACATGAGTATGGGACATTATCATATAGTCCATGAGATGCATATTATGTGATTTATGTGAAAAGTCACAGAAGACTATAAACTCAGAAGACTATAAGCATATTATGTGATTTATGGGACATTATCACAAGTTCTTCATAAACTCAGAATTTTAGTTCATAGTCGATGATGAAATTGGGCATTTCATCTGGGAAGACTATAACATATCAACTAAGATGATTTGTCTTGATCATGGAAGTGGAGACTTCTAGTTGATATGTTTTAAGAGTTAAGACATATTGAACTTAACCGCTGTGAGATTTATTATTCTCCTAATGACTATCAAATGAATGATAAATCTTACGACTTCTATTTGCATGAACTCTTAATCCTGAGAGAATAATGGACCTGATCGTGAGGTGTAGGTTGCTTTGATATATTAGGAGTGAGATCTAAAGTAACGGTCAAAACCTCAGTATGTTGGGCAGCCACATTTAGTGTTAATGGAACATATATTCTCATGATATAATTCATAATCTTATAACGGAGATATAAAATATTTCCTTGAGATAAGTTTAATGGGTTTGGTTATTCAGAGTGTAAGCCCTAACCACTTTAGTAAGGAGTTACTAAAGTATATATTTATGAAATTGGATTTCACAAATATATGGTAAATAATTTAAAGTATTAAACCAGGTACTCAAGGATAAGATATAGTAATTTACAAAGTGGCAGTCTACATTCATAACTTTGTGTTACTACGAATATTTTATGAAGGGGTTGCATGTATACTAAAGTCTTGGGATATAATTTATTAATAAGGCCTAGAGTGCAAATATATTTATATAGTGATATTAAATATAAATAATGGTAACTTTGGACTTGTCAAGAGTTGACGGAAAAGCTCAAGGCCCATTGGAACTAGTGTCTTATTGGTCCCTTTTAGTCCCACTCTAAGCCACACACTAAAGCTCAATTGGAAAGGCCCAATAGGTCGGCCCAATAGGTCAGCCCAATTAGATAATCAGTTAGTTATAAAGGGAGAAACATACATAATTTTTTTTTATTAAGAAAGGAACTTTTCATACCCTTATTCTTGGTAGTTTTGAACTTTGGACAATTCCTCTTCCAATGTCCTTTCTCATCACAATGGAAACACTTTCATTTGGTTTTCTTTCCTTTGTCGGCAACCCTTAAGGCAATTTGTTTACCATTTTTCTTAGTGAAATCTTCTTCTTATTCTTCTTCTTCTTCTTACCCTTGCCTTTCGACTTAGGATGAGAAGTAAAAGCTTCACCCACATTGGCTTCAACACTAGAAGTACCGAGGATGCCTTCTGCCACCACTAACTCATTCAGTAATTCAGACAAAGAATAAATCTTTTTGTTCATGTTATAATTAAGTCTAAATTCCTTGAATGATTCCGGTAGTGACTGGAGTATCATTTCTACTTGGGGATCTCCATCAATGTCGGCACCTAAAACTTCCAATGTATTTAGATTAGAGATCATTGTAAGACAATGCTCTCTCATTGAACTAACTTCAGCCATTTTGGTATTATAAATTTGCCTCATGATCTCTTGCCTTTCAGAAAGGCTTTGCTCACTAAACATCTCTTTCAGACTTAGCATGATGTCCGAAACTAGTTCTACATCCTGCTTTGATGTTGTTGAACATTTGAGATAGATGCTAGGATATAACACTTGGTCATCTCATTAGATTTCTGCCAACGATCATATTGTTGTTTTCCTTCAAGAAGAGCATCTAATGAAGGAAAGCTAGGACATGGTTGAGTAAGTACATATTTGTGCTCTTTAGCTGTAAGAATAATGTCCAAATTTCTTTTCCAGTCAACATAGTTGGATCTAGTCAGTTTGTTTTGGTTAAGAATAGCAACAAGTGGGCTAAAAGATGCCATGATAAAATCTGAAAATAATAAATATGAATATAATTAATAAACTGGACATTATCTATTTAGCATATAAATATATAGTATGGAACCTTCATAAAACCATAATATAAAGTACACAATGACAACCCACTTCCATGTTTAAAATTCCTTGGAAGCAAGTAAATTATATACACTATGATTGATTGAGAACTATTCTCATTATTAGTGCTATCATGATAACTCTTATCAAACACTAATAACATGCCGTATTTCCTTTAGCCTCTAAGTAATAATAACATAGCTCCGAAGGGAGGTTAACATTAAACTTAGTCTAATGTACACCATTGACTGAATTGTATGTGAGTCATTAAGTAACTCCATGGTAGCGTGGTCGTTCTTAATGTAAAAACACTTATCATCCATCATTAAGAAGCATATTATGTAGTACCATGAATTAAACACCCTTCGAAGGGAGCAAGGCATATACGCCAAGGCGAGGTGCTTAATCATTCTACTATAAACTATCAATGGAGGCTGTGAGATCCAACCCTTGTATCTCTCTGCCACTAGATGTTTTAAATTAAACGTTTTTAAGATTAAGATCCATAATAATGGTAGAAACCCTTTAGAAACATAATGCTAATCTCATTAGGAATAAATTTCATTAAACTAGCATTAACATATATAAACATATATTACGAAATATAAACCCATATTACATTTTAAAATCCATATTATATATATATATATTATATATATATATATATATATATATATAACTTACAGATTGTTAGAATCCTTTATATAATATACGAATTCAACTTTTCTAAGGCACATGACAATTACTTGGTGTATTTCATGCAAGATGGCCAAGCCGTGCAAATAAAATTCAAGCCATGCATTGAATGAAGTCCAAGCCATGCAATGAAGTCTTAGCCATGCAATAAATCAAGCCATGCAATGCATTAACATTCATACAATCCGAATAAACAAAATCACATGACAATTATGTCAATTAGCCAAAAGATGCAATGAATTCCAACCAGTGCAATTATGATTCGCACATGATAGTTATTGAAATTCAATAACTGTATCCTCTAGGCTATAATCATACACAACTCCTCTTCAATAACAATATATCCTTGTGCAGACACGAATATATATATATATATATATATATATATATATATATATATATATACAAGTGATGCAATTCTCTACATTATATTCAAATAATGCAATAACTATTAAGACATGGCACCATTACTTTATGATGCAGAAAATTGAAACACAAAGATAACGGTTTTCTTAAATTCTAAAATTCAATCACATATTATACAATCATGAGATGAAAATCCGGCTCTGATACCAATTTTTGGAAAAATTGGTTTTGTATCTCATACAAAACATGCACCGAAAGTGTGGTGGGCCCATAACCCACAGGTCCCAGGATCGAAACTTGGCTCTGATACCAATTGTTGGAAAAAATGGTTTTGTATCTCATACAAAACACATAGCGGAAGCAACAAACAAGGATCTATTTCATTCATGATTGATATCATGCACTATGTAAATTTCAGAATTTATTTTAGTTTATTTTAATTGTTTAACCAATCAGAATTAATTTAAATTAATCATATGTGGTTGACCCTTCCTAGACACAATGCATACGGACCGTGCAAACTTGATTGTGCGATATCTTTCGATTCGATGGTTCGATTTAGAAACTGGACACACCATTGCGATTTTTAGAATCTCATGATCATGAGTGCAAAACGAGTGTCTACACTAGGTTAGAATGGATGTAGTTTAATTTTTTTGTTATATGTTGGTTCTAAGTTAGTTGCATATGCAAGTGCTTGCGTACAAAACTTCACTAGCCTACGTGCGCATGTTTTTGCATACATACATAGACTCACCCAAAATTACCTACATTTGCTTGCTTGCCATTTTCTTCGTAGTTATTTTGAATGCGTGTTTAGGTTCCTATTTATGCTCAATAACAGGTGACTAGGTCCTGCTTTCCTTAAATGAAATGTGTTTAATTAGTTGTTTCATTTTAATGTTTGGATGATTTGGGTTTTGAATTTGCTTGAATATGAACATGAACATGCATTGATATGATCATGCATCTGTGTATATGGTGCTATGGTGATGCATTGAGGTAATTGCATGCATATGAGTATGAATATGAATGGTTAAATGAGATGAATACGTGATACATGTGGTGAAATTTTTGAATGTGTGGTTTGAATGTGAACATGAGATGATGAACAATGGTTGAAAGTTGATGATGCATGCTCACTGCCATGATAGACGTGATATGATGAGATGGATGAATATGAGATGTATGTTAGGGAGATAACATTTTGAGTGCAATAGAATTAGAGAGAGAGAGAGAGATTAGAGTAGCCTATTAGAGAATACATTAATATAACTAGGACATTGAACATAATGAGTAGAGACCGGCCTGTGCACAGGCCAAGCAAGGTTGGGTGTTTAAAACATTTCCATCCTCATACCTTAACTCTGGACCTAGAATTTAGATATACAAGATCCTCTGCAAAGGGGTCTAGTTGGTTCTTGGACCTAAACTAGGTGGCGACTCCCAAGCCTTTTGCCTTTGATCCACTTGACCAAGGTGTACTCCTTAGCAAAGTGAAAAGAACACACATTGACCAAGATGCAAACCTGAAGCCCGCTAGGGCGATGGGACGGTGAGCTCACATAAGTATTTGTTTTTATAAGATAAAAAATATGTTAGATTACCTATTTGAACATTATATTGATAATTTTTTTGTTATTCTATTGTATTTTTTTTTTTGTCACCCGCTTACAATTTTAATGAATTTCTTATTCATTAGTGAAATTTTCATGCAATTTTTTGTTATATTTTTATATTGCTAGCAATAGATTTATCGCGATATTTCATTTAAGATTCAATTAATTAATCTCTCTCTCTTTCTCATATAACATAAAATGGAGTGAGAAATATCATTTTGAGTCATTTAGACACTTCAAATGCAAAAATAGACTGAAAATTTAAAATAAGCACAAAATATCAGGTAGGAAATACCTTGTCAGTTAAAGTCAATGATGAATGATCAACAACCAATGATATTGATGTGGCAGAGTTGAAATGGTAGGTGATATTGATGTTTTAGTGTTGGTAAGGCAGGTTTTATTGATATGGACCTAGGGTTGATGAGGTAGTTTGTGGTTATGAAATGTATCATCATGTGTGTATTGGCGCATATTTGGTATATGAAGTCTATTAGAAGTGTGTGTGGCACAAGGAATAGATGGGATAAACTTCTAGTGACATGTTAAAGGTCTAATCATTGAGATTTTATCGGTAATGAGTAGATCAACTTTAGATTCTATCTGATCAAGAGATAATTGACTTGACTGGAGGCTTAGAGACAGTAAATCTAAGGAAGGCAATGGTTTATAGTGGCGAAGGCAATGGTTTATAGTGGCGAGAGGCTTCCAATGATAGTGGAGGAATGCTAGGAAAGTCTAACGGTGGCAGAAAAAGGTTGGTAAAGGTAGAGGCAATGGAAAAACACTAGAAAAGATAGGCATTGCGAAGGGAATACCAATAAGTCAGGAGTTTTGGCTCTGATACTGTGTTGGAGGCATATGTATATATATAAAAAGGCTAGTGAGACATTGAGACACTTAGATCAACTCATCTAAAATACAAAAAGTGCTCAATTTTACACATTCAACCTTAAAAATCACCTCTTTTAAAATTGTGCAAATTTACAAATGAGCTACAATAACCATGTAAATATAAATGGTTATTGTTCATTTGTATTTCATTATTTAATTAATTTCTCTCTCTTTCTATTCCATCTATTGCTTCTTCTTCTTCTCCTCCTCCTCTCTCTCTCTCTCTCTCTCTCTCTCTCATCTATGGCTTCTTCTCTTTCACTCTTCTCTTCATCTATAGTCCTTACTCACCACCACTATTTGCCACCACCTGCACTTTAGGCAGCGGTTCTCCTTTGTTTTCCTAGCCACGATCTTCTCTCTCTCAACTAAAAACCCATAATAAAGTAGCCAAATTTCCTCTTTGGCGCTGACTGTCAAGATCTACCAGTGCAAGTGATTGGTTTTGGTTAGTGGTTTACTGATTTTGGTGGGTAATTTTGCAGACCAATTTTACTGATTTAGTGATTTTGGTGGGTGGTTTGCTTAGTGGTTTCTTGGCTTGAATTTTCTTTGATTTGGATTTGGGGGGGTTTTGGCTAAGGAAGAGAGAGGTTGTGATTTGTGTATGTAGAGGTTTGCCATGAGTGTGATTTAGGTTAAATTGCATTCGTTTGTAGAGAAAACAAAGGGTAAAAAATGGATAGGATAAAGAGTAAAAAAAAAAAAGAATTAATATTATATTAAAATAGAGTGTATAATAGAAAATTTAATGTGGGTGTTCTTGCAAAGAGGTTTTATAAAATAGAAAAGTAGGTTCTTATGCTATAATAGACATAAAATTTTAGATGGGCTAATGTGAATGCTTTAACCCTATAATATCAGTACCACAAAGACAATGATAGTATAATAACAACATAATGGTGATTAGGGCTATCTAGCTATAGCCTGTACTATAGAGTTCTGACTAATTATGACTTACACGCTAACTAAGACGTACATGCAAAACCAAAATCAAATCACATCGGCTTAATATCAAATCAAAACAGAATTTTAGTCTTCCATTCCACTTCCACATACTTACTAGCCCTCATCTCACTCTCTTAGAGTCTCAGTCTCTCCGTTCTCTCTAATCTCTACTTTTCACTCCACTCTTCACACTTCTTCCTCTCCAAACCCTAGACCTCATCTCCCTCTTATAGAGTCTCAGCCTCTCAATCTCAGCTCTCAGTGTCAGGTATATTTTCTTCCTTTTTCATCTATCTTTTTCTCTATTTTCAGATATAGGTTTATCATTTTTTTCAAATCATTTAAACCTGAAAGATTATAGTTGCGAGAAATTGCTGAGCCGCAGAGTTGCATGTGCCTGAAAAGTGAGCCTCTATTTGTATTTGGTAATGTTAAAATTGTACTCCTAAATCCCAATTTGTTTGTTATTTTTCAAAAATCTAACTTTTTAAGGGAACATCATTTTCTGTCTTGTTTGTTGTATAAAAATGTAAAAGTTTCCAAAAGTACCCTTAAATAAATTTATCAAAAATGATTTTGGAAATAAGGTAGGAGCATAATATGAACATTAATAAATTAATGGTTTTTAATTTTATGAACATGGCAATATTTTGGGACGTCCCAAAATGAAATATGTTGGATAAATACATGTTTGTATCGCATACAAAACATACACAGCGGAAAAATAACGGATCTACTTTATTCATAAATGTTAACATGTACTATGTAAATTTCAGAATTTAAGAACAATAGAGTGTACCTTGACGCGGTGAATTTCAAAAATGAATATCAAAAGCACTTAGAAACACTTTTAATCTTCACTCCCAAGGAAGAATTAGAGAAAGTGACTTACACTCACACATACACACCACTTCACAATAGTGTTGTTACCTTTAAAAAAATTTGTATGTTTCTCCCTTTGTATCTAATTGATTATCTAATTGAGCTGGCTTTTTTGGGCCTTTCCAATTGGGCTTAAGTGTGTGGGTTGAAGTGGGACCAAAATAGACCAATAAGACACTAGTTCCAATGGGCCTTGGGCTTTTCTGTCTACTCTTGACAAGTTTAAAGTTACCATTAATTATATTTGATACCATTACATAAATATAATTGTACTTTAGGCCTTATTAATAAATTATATCTCAAAACTTTATTGTACATGCAACCCCTTCATAAAATATTCGTAGTAACACAAAATCATAAATGTAGACTGCCACTTTGTAAGTTACTACATCTTAATCCTTGAGTACCTGGTTTAATCCTTTAAGTTATTTATCATATATTTATGAAATCCAATTTCATAAGTATATACTTTAGTAACTATTTACTAAAGTAGTTAGGCCTAACCTTCTGAATAACAAACCCATTAAACTTATCTCAAGAGAATATTTTGTATCTCCATTAAGAGACTATGAATTCCATCTTGAGAATATATGTTCCATCAACACTAAATGTGGTTGCCCAACATATTGAGTTTTTGACTGTAACTTTATATCTCACTCCTAATATATCAAAGCAACCTACACGTCATTATTCATTTGACGGTCATTAAGAGAATAATAAATCTCACAGCGGTCTAGTTCAATATGTTTTAACTCTTAAAACATATCAACATACCAACTAGAAATCTCCATTTGCATGATTAAGACAAATCATCTTAGTTGATATGTTATAGTCTTCACAGATGAAATGCCCAATTTCATCACCGACTACGAACTACAATTTTGAGTTTACAAAGAACTTGTGATCTATATCTTCTATGACTTTTCACATAAATCATATACTCTGCATCTCATGGACTATATGATAATGCTTAATATTCATGTTACCATTATTTTAGATTATAATAAAACAACTTTATTAATACAACATTAAGTCATACATAGCATCATAGAATAGGATTTAAGGGCACTAATCCTAACAAAATAGAGGACAAACAAATTGAGATGGAGGGAGTATATGTTATCTAAAGCTTTAAGCTAATTTGTGTAGTAAATTGTAGAGTCCTAGATTGGAGTTTAAAGTGAGAGTCCTATTGGATGTACTAACTTGTGAAATAAATTGTTCATTCATCCTATTGAAGGGGATGGACTATTAAAAGAAAAAAAAAAAAAATCAAGCCGTTGTCAAAGGTCCTAGGACCATTATAATTGATAGCCCTTATATTTATTGGTTTAATTTGATTTATTGGGTCATAGATTTAAGTTTTCAATTTTCAAAGATTAAACTCTAATTTAAAAAGATGAAATCCTAACACATTTTTATTTTGTTTATCTGATTGTATTTTATTACTAATTTGTTTGATTCATTTTGTTTTACTAACTTAAAAAATTGAAACCCCTAATTTTATATAGGAGTTGAAAGTTGTTCAAGTAGGATACTCTTTTTGCTTCCTCGTTAAGCTCAAATCTCTAACAGCTAAGGGTTCTCTAAGGTATGGTTTATCATCTGTTGTTTCTCTTTTAACTTCTTCTTGTTTTTTTGTTACTTTTGTTGTTGCTTTGAATTTTTGTTGTTGTTGTTTTGTCACTTGTGTGTGTGTGTTCTTGTAATTGGGTTAGTAGTTTTTGGATTTAATTAATACCAAGTGCTATTGGGGTGTGATTTGATGACTGATCTATGGTTGAGGTAGTTAAATTGAATGTTTTTATGATTTTTGGTTTGCCATCAAATGTAAAACTTGTGGCTCTTAGAAATTAATTTGTTGGTTTTCTTTTGTTCACTTGTTTGTGTCTAAAGATTATTGCTTCTAGGTCCCTTCGTTTCTTATAGTAATAGCTAGATTTGAAGGTTGCTTTAATGGTTATTTGAATGTGCTATTAAAATGTGTAGGATTCTTAGGTGAATTTGATATTTTTAATGACATAAAATTTCTTTATTTTTCTCTAAATTTATGGTGGGAGATAGGACAAATGTATATGGAATATTTTGTATGTTTTCTTGTTATTTTCCTTGGATTCTTTTAGCATATTTCTGTGTGCGCTAAATCTTAATCTTTGTTTATTATTTTTTGTTTCAGTGATTAATATTATTATTAGTAGTAGTGGTAAAAGGATAGTAGTATCATTGTTACGGTGGTTTGCTAATACTTAAATTTGATTTCGTTGGGTTATGGAACCCTCTGGTGATGCACCACCTTCCCAAACAACACCTACTGCCCAACTTGAACCTGCTGCCACTCCAACTAATGTTGAGGTTCCCCCACTTATGCCTAAAGGTAAAGGCAATGTGAGTGAGAAAGGTGCTAGTTGTGGTAATAATAGGAAAACGTTTACTGCTTGGGCTCATTTTGAAAAAACTACAAATTAGTGAGGGTCATTTTAAGGGAAATGGTACAACTAATGTATTGGCTAATGTGCCAAATTGTCTTAGGAACCTTAATAGAGATGCACTTAAAGCACATCAACCTTAGCATTTGAACCCATAATAGATGGAGAGGAAGGATTTTAGATTGTACCAATAGCCTTTACTATTAAGGCTTTTAGAAAGGCACTTGTTGAAATGGTTATAATAGATGAGTTGCCATTTAGGTTTGTTGAAAGGCATGGCTTTCAAAGATTTATGACAACATTACAACCTACGTTGCGTATAAGGACATCCCATCTCATCAAATTGTGGCTATGGATGTAATTGACATATACGGTGTTGAGAGAGAGAAACTAAAGGAGGCCTTGAAGGGTCGTAGGGTGTGCCTTACTACGGACACATGGACTAGTATTCAAAATCTGAATTGTATGTCCCTCACATGTCATTTCATTGATGATTATTGATAGTTGCATAAAAGAATTCTAAATTTTTGTCAAGGTGAAGACCATAAAGGAGAGACTATAGGTGGAAAGATTAAGCTATGTTTGCGTGAGTATAGTATTGATGGCAAATTCACTTTGACAATGGATAATGCTATCTCAAATGGTGCCACCATTAAGTTTTTGCAAACGGTAACTAAAGATTGGAAGGGGACTATTTTAGAACATGATTTCTCACACATTAGGTGTTGTGCACATATCCTAAATCTGATTGTGAGGGATGATTTGAAAAAATTGATGCATCCATTGCTAAAGTACTTGAAGCTGTGAGGTATGTAAAGTCCTCACCAAATAGAAATCAAATTTTAGGGAGTTTTGTGGAGAGATTAGGTATTAAGTTCAAATCTCTTCTCTATTTAGATGTACCAACTAGGTGAAACTCTACCTACCTCATATTAGAAACTACTAAAAATTTTGAGAAAGTGTTTATATGAATGAACTTTGAGGATGACAATTATTTGCCATACTTTATGAACAAGGAAAGAACAATGGTTTGGGATCTCCTAGTGGTATTGATTTCCAAAATCATAGGACATTTGTGGGTTTTTTGTAAACCTTTTTTATAATGCAACAAAGAAGTTCTTCGGTTCTTTGTATGTTACTTCAAATACCTTTTTTGATGAGATGTTAATATTGCTCTTTTAATTAAATCTCAAAACCACATCTTGAGAAACATGGCAACTAAAATGGAATATAAATTTTATAAATATTGGAGGAAAGGGGATAAAATTAATCATCTTTTGTATGTGGTTGTGGTTCTTGATTCAAGAAAGAAAATGAGGTTTTTCAAGTTTTCTTTTTTGAAATTTATGAGCATGAAGTGGCTGATGAGATGATTGATTTGGTGAGGGGTACCTTGGGCAAGTTGCATGATTATTACTTTTGTGTTGATTCACCAAATGTGCAAGTACCAAGTGGGAGGGAGAGGACACACATAGAAGGTGATTCAATTGGTTTTACCAATCCATATGCGATGGTTAATTCTAGATATGAGTGTTTCTTGGTGGCTGAGTAGTCCATAGAGTGTAGCAATGAGATTGAAAAATATATGACTAAAAATTGTGAAGGTAGAGGGATGTGAAATTTGAGATATTAGGGTAGTGGAAGACCAATTCAAATAGGTATCTAGTGCTGTCCAAAATGGCCAGGGATGTGCTGACTGTACCTATTTCTACTATTGCTACTAAGTCAGAGTTTAGTATCGGAGGGCGCATACTTGATCCATTTTGGAGTTCACTCACTCCTCTCATGATTCAAAATCTTGTTTGTGCTCAAAATTGGCTTCAAGTCTTGGTTCCAATTTCTTTTTGCAAATCAAAGGATGGGGTAGAGGCATTAGAGGATGAATTTCATGACTTAGGTAATATGTTTAGCTTCCAAACTTTTTGTCTATTAAGTATTATTAAATGTGTCCTGTATTCAAGTGAAATTTAATTTATTGCCTTTATTTATTTTTCTTTTCTAGTTATAAATCAAGCAGTAGCAGGTGGTTCCAGCTCAAGCAAAGGTATCTCAATTAGTGTAGTCAATCACTGACCAGGTAAGTTTCTTCCCTTAACTTTTATTTATAGTGATTTTGGTTACTGCCCTTACTGTTATTCCTGTCCTTATATATTATTGATAAATATCTTTTTGCCCCTTGTATTGTAGGAGGAAGGACACATTTTGTATAGGAGGCAAACTTTCGGATGCATTTTGAAAAAAAAAAATTGGATATATATATATATATGTGTGTGTGTGTGTGTGTGTGTGTGTGTGCGCGCGTGTGCGCGCGCGCGTGTGTGTATTGCTTTTCTAACTATAAGTCAACTCATTTTTATCAAAAGGATAGCCTCATATAAACCAAATTCGGGGGGGAAGGGGGGGGGGGGGGAGAGATGGAGAAAGTCAAGAGAGAGAGAGACCGAGAGGTAGAGTGATAAATATGTTTGCAAAGAGGGGTAAAGAATTTAGCAACTTCAAATTTCTTTAATCTCAAATTTGCTACATAGTGCAAGATTTTAACAAAAATGAGAAGAAGCAGATGTAGATCCAAAACTTTTGAAAAAGGAGCTAAAGGAGAAAGAAACTAGAACTTTAAACAACCCACATATCTGATGATGAAAATAATAAGAAGATAAAGAAGTGGTCAAGTGGGGTAGGTGGGTAGTTAATAGAGTTTTTTATTATATTATATTATTCATTCCGTAGGTGTAGAGAGCCATGTTGTAGTCTTACATGAGATACTTTTTTTTAGGACTTACATAGTACTAAAAATTAAACAAAAGATGAAGTAACACACACACATATATAATATTATATTATATATAAGAAATGTACAAAAATATTTAATATATAATTTTAGAATATTAAATAATAATTCATTTTATTACAAATTTATTATTACGTTGTTATTAATTTCAATTATAAACTTACTATTTGTAAAATGTGGATTTGTTATTTTATTTCTCTATTTTTTTTTTTGAGAAATTTTTTTTCTAGATATAAGATCCTCTTTGTTACATTTTGGTATTTTTATTTTGCAAATATAAGATGCAAAATGCTAAAAAATTACAAAAATTCTTTACAAAAATGTTATATATTTACTAAGCATACATATTTATTACTATTATTTTATTAGTATATGAAAAAAAAATTATTTATTTATATAATTTTTCTTAATTAAATTATTTATGATGTCATCGATTCAATTGTGGTCAAACCATAAAATTTAGGACTTGCCCAAATTGCTAACTTATAAAATTTGGACTTGGCCTTTTTTTTTTTTTTGCTTATACTCTAGTCCTTCAAACTTGAAATCCTCTATCTGTCCCTACTGTTAGGGACATATTTTTATGTGATTGGCATATCATTTGACAAAACGCACTTTACTTGTATTTGGGTATATCTAAGTAGGTTCTAGATAATCATTACATGTGGTTAAATTGAAAACATGAAGATTACTAAAAAACTTCTCAAGAAAAGTGCAATCTGCAGGTCTCGATACCTCCTTGACAGAAGCTCGATCTGTCGAGATTCATTAAAGCTCAACAGATGTCTCGATCTATTGAGCTTATGAGATTCAGACTATAGCCAGCAACGTTTTTATTCTAAAAGGCTATTTGTTTATGGATTTGTATAATCTTTATTGAACTAGGAAATCCCAAGGTTTGTGTGAACCTATTTGGAATAGGAGATCCCATTAAGCTCCTATTTAAAAAGAAGGTGGAAAAATAAAAACCTAATCGTAAAAAGCTTCATAAAGTTTTCTTTTTGAAACCCTAGCCTCCTCCTACAGAAGAAAGAGTTCTTGTTGTGTTTCTTGTACGCCTTTGGGTTCTGTAACCAAGCAAAATCTCTTACACCAACAATGAAGATCTTATTGGTGTTTCTATGTGAAGTTGCTGCAAATCAACTACAACAATCAAAGGGTTGCTGTGGAGTTAGTCATATTCTAGGATTCGTGCAAAAGAGTAAGCCACATACTGGGAGCCGTGCAATAAAAGGGAGAGATTGTCACTATAGAACAAATCCAATTAGGTATTAGGGTAAGAGTTCAACTGTAAGTTGGTATAAGGTACTGAGATTCCTTTACTTGTAACTGCTTGTTTTGATAATAGTGGATTCTCGGGAGTGGTGACCTTAAATTCACCCGGTGGAGTTTTGCTTTTGTGATTTTTCCCATTCGTAAACAAATCACCCGTGTCAAATTTATTTTCTGCTGCATTTAGTTATTTGAGGATTTGTTTGTGCTACAACGCGTATTGCATGTTAATTGAATTAATCAATTAACTCAGCTAATTAATTGATAAATTTATCACAAGGGGTCAATACATTTTTGGCCTATCACCTACTTCTCTATAAGTTATGGATGTAACTATAGATAATAGAGTAGTTGTTCTTTTTTTTTCTTTTTTTCTTTTTTTTTAGAAATAGTAGTTACTCTTTAATGCTTTAGAAAAAGCTATTTTTTGGAATACTTAGGTATTTCATAATTGTAACTAATTATATATATATTGTTGAGAATATTGTAACTAGCCTACTGCCTTGGTAGTTTACTGCCTTATAGTATGCTCTTCTTATTTGTTGTTGCCATACTTGCTGTGTGATTGTGATTTATTTGCTAGAATTTGTTACTTGTTGTGCAAAATATTTGGTAGGTTTTGATAATAACTTAATTTTGCATATTTATATCATTATTAGAAAGCACTATCATACTTATTTTGAGTTAATTCATGCAGTTTATAGTTGGTTTTGGACTAATGCTGAATAATCAATTTTGTGCTTAATTGAACTTTAATGCATGAATTTATCTTTTATAGGATAATGAAATCAAATAAATGGATTTGTGCAAAGAAGAAAACTAAAGGATTTTACTTCTACAAGGACCATGATGAAGTCAAAGAAGGGCAATCCAGTTAAATTTAAGTTCAATTGAAGCAAGGAATCAAAAGGAAATTTGCACCAAATCCAAGTCCAATTCGGATTAGGATTCCAGCCTGCGCACTAGTTAGTATTTGGAGCATAATTTTTTGCTCAGATGTCCAATCGAGATGATTTAAGTTAGGCTGGAAATTTAACTTAAAGGGATACAACTTTGTAATTTACTATAAGTACAAATTATGAAGTTAAATGGGCCGACAACATCGGTTAAGTGAAACCTAAAATCTTGGGATTTTCTCCAAACGAGGATTCAACTTGTAAGAGGACTCTTTGAACTAATTATAGGCTCTTTAGGGAAAAATTCAGGGGAGAGCTGCCATGGAATGTAATTTATGTTTTTTTAAAGTTGCTTTATAGTTTTTAGAGTTTTATTTGTTTTATAGCTTGCTAGAAGCCTTGCTAAGGCAAGCGGTGAAACCCAAGCATTAATTGGTATGTTCTTAACAATTATTTATTGGTTTTAATGCTTATGTTTATATATTTTTTAGTGATTTACTCATCTAGAAAAGTGTTTAGTTCTGTAAAATTCTTTGATTCATCGTAGACTCTGGACACATTAAATGCTTAGTATTCCCTGCGAACTAATTCACTAGTTTTGTTTTGCCTAAAATTAATCAATTTCATGAAACTACTTTAGAAAATTGATTCTTGAGTTTTTATTGTCAAATCATCTGACTAAGATCATTATTTGAATGAATTTTAGTTGAGTTATAAAATAAATATTGTTAAGACTACCAATAGATGTGTTATGTGTGGATCCCTAAACCTTAGCACATTAATATGTTATTATTTTCTCTCAATTTAAATTAACTTTACTAAAACATCAAAAATCTCTTCTATTAAACTTTATTATTTTAGTTTTATTCTCTTGTGGTTTGTTAATCAATTCCTTTTTCCTTGTGGATTCAACCTCGAACTTACTGAGTTATTACTTCACGACAATCTTGCACTTAGGAGCATTATTTAAATCACATCAGGTTTAATAGGTTGAGATGGGCTTTTATATGCCTATGACAATTGAGTTTTTTTGATTTTTTTTTATGGTTTTTTAAGGTACTACTCAGGTCCTAACTCCTAAGGCTAAGGCATTTTGAAAATATTTCTTACTTGTATTGTGCAGTTGCTTAACAAGTGGTTAAAAAGTGCTATTATGTGTGTTTTTGTTTGTTTGCTATTTTGTCGAGGTTTTTACATACACTTTTTTGTGTATTTTGTCATTATTTGTTAATATGTGGGAATTAAGAAACATTAAATTTGGACTAATATGGCCTAAAGGCCCAAAAGATTCAAAGTTGTGTAGTGCCTTAATACAAGCTGAGCCTAAAGGTCCAATTTGAAACAAATGATGCAAAGAGAGGGCCCTCTAATATATATACAAGGTTCAAAAATTTATAAATCTTTGTGATTTGGCAAGCCGTTAATTTAGGCTAAAAAGTCCTGTTAAAAATAGAATTAAAAAAATCCACAAAAGTGGCCTATCTAAAGCTCAAACCTGCCTAACTGACGAGTCTAACCCATTCAATCAATGATCCGAACCGTCAGATCTAACCCTTATGTACGATTGAGTATGGGTCAAATTTTCAGTCACCTAACCTAGTCTGGTCTAGTATGAATTAGGCCTAAACCCAACCCGACCCATGGAAAACCTTATTGACAATATGTTGACAAGGTCTTAATGTTCAACATTGCCTTGACGTGGTTGATAGACCAAAAACAAAGCATCTAAGAAATTATGATATGGTGGGGAAGTGCATAGGTTGGGTCAAAGTTGCATTTGAGGTATTTTTCAACCTAACTCAATATTGTCAGGTTGAGAAATTATCAACCCAACCCAACCTATGATGGCTTTAAAAACAAACACAACATGATATGTAGGATTCATTTTGGGTTAAGTTGGATCATCAAACCATGTTGTTAAGCCCAATAAAAAAGAGAGAGTTTTCCAATTCAATAATTCATACTTTTATATATATATAACAAAATCTCAAAATCTCAAAATAAATCAACTAAACAATCTAAAATCATCTACTTTTTTCCAATCCGGATTTGGTATAGCCTAAGCTTCACAAAAAATTCACATCCTAATTGACGAATAGCGATAAAATGGTCGCCCATAATACAAACCGTCTAAGCAAGTGACGAGTTAGTTTAAACTCAGCATTTAGTGATCAAATGACGAATGGATTAATTCCATACATAAATTTAGCATTTAATGATCAAATGATGATGGATGCGGAACCATTACCGCCATCTAATTCTCTACATTTAATGGCCATTACGAACCTTAAATGACTAGGATTAACAAGTCATTATTGAGCCATTATCATCCAGCTCAGGTGCAATGTAATGTGAGGCCAAATTTGATATTTACTCGCACAAAGGCTATATAAAGCTAGGAGAGACAAGTAAGTGATTCATTCTAAACACACACATAAATTACTATACAGTTTATTGATTTCTAAAGAGTTTAAGCTAATTTAAGTATCGGAGGGTCCTTGGTAGGTCCCAAACTGGTGTCATTATCTACTTGGTGTTTTCTCTTAATAGGAACACACATCGTCTAATGGTACTAACATGGAACATACTGACGAGGCAAAATTGCGTTTTATCAAGTTGGCGTTGTCTATGGGAATGACGAGCTATCAATAAAATAAGCCGTTGAATTCTCTACCGATTATAAATTCCATTAAACTGATGTATGTATATATATATATATATACCTGCTCGCCCCTTCTGGTGTGATTGTCACAGTCCATGTCACTTAAGGCAATCGATGCCTAATTTTCGCTGCGAAAGTAAGGTGACACGTCGCCATATTTTTGTCGTGGAAATCCGGAAATTTGCTACAATGCCTTAGGGAAGCATAGATTAGGACCACACCTATTCAAAAGTCAAACCTCAAAGCCCCCATGTATGTTAAACCCTGAAAGCTAATGCCAAAATCATATTTTTTTACTGCCAATCTCCGAAAATTTAGGTTTTATCGAAACAAAGGACTGTCCTTGGACAGACATTGTGGGATGCCTAACACCT
This sequence comes from Castanea mollissima, assembly GCA_014183005.1. NCBI lineage: Eukaryota > Viridiplantae > Streptophyta > Magnoliopsida > Fagales > Fagaceae > Castanea > Castanea mollissima. The sequence goes on along the minus strand of JACAVU010000004.1, from coordinate 35,646,786 downwards.
TCCCCACATGTAACCAAACTTCCAAAATCAAGAATCAAGAGTTCCTGCCATCCACATTAGATTAGGAAAAATGACATTTTTCTTAGCCTAGGATTGGTAGTAAAATCAATTAGAAACAAGTGACCAATCACACCTTAGAAAAACCCAATAATTGGTGGCGACTTCACTCACCTTTGGTAATCACTTAAAACTTGGACAAGACTCTTGCCACACCACTAAAGGTAGACACCTACCCTCCTCTGCCAAGAAAGAGAGAGAGCACCTAAAGCTCCATGAGAACCACGCAAAGACCATTACTGAGAGAGGGGCCTCCAAAGGGCCTTACCCACGCAAGAGTGTCGCCATGGCGAATGGTTAAACAGAGGCCCGACTACGGTTTCACCATCCGCCCGCGACCTGGCGTCGACAGACTAGTGACTCCATTAGGGATCGATGAGAGTTTAGCCTTTAGAGCTTTTGATAAAACCATAATCCCTGGACATTGGCTTTCAAAAACATAAAAATTGGCATTAACCTCTGGGGCTTTCCCTTTAAGAAAGGGCTTCTACTATGTCCTAGTAGACTTTTTACAAAGGGGCAAAAATATTTTTCCAAAATCCTTTTCCCAAAAGAAGAAAAAAGGTTACGAGGTATATGGGGCTTTACAGCTTTCCTCACATGCTTCATAGCTTTCCTTCACATGCAAACATAGGGTAGTAAATTTATTTTCCACTACACCTTCATTTGCTTTCATATATATATATATATATATATATATATCTGTTGTGCTTTGAAAAAGTACTTCCCCTTCATTAAGGATTGCATGAAATATACACCCTTTTTTAGCCGAACCCAGGCTTCGCACTGCTAGCGTAGTCTTATCTCTTTGGGGATTTCATCACCCCATTTGCAAATGTCTAGACATAAACATTGATAGTATTACCCATAATTAGATTTGTGGCTGACTTTGTAGGCACTTCTAGGTCCATGGGTGGACAGGAGTAACTGAAAAGGCCCCCTCAATCCTTCCTACCCAACAACTTCCATGAAGGGAGGGGTATGGTAATTGAGTCCCACTAGGCTAGGAACAACCTACTAGTTAAGCCTTTGCATACAGTTGGCCTAGTTATGTCAAACTTGTGAGGACTAGATCAAGCCCAGAGCCCATAAGGATTAGATGAAACCCAAAGAGTGAACATCTAAGACTAGGAAAGGATACCTTTCTAGGACTAGAGGTTAGGGAAAGCATCTTGTAACAGGTTCTCCCTTTTTGCATATGCTAAAGAAATTGTGCTCTACTCTAGGTTCTTTCTATCCAACGTGCACAACATCCATGATTGAACCTCTAAGGAAAGCAACCCCGTTACTTGTACATGCTAGATCATACCTTATCCTTGAGGGTTTACAACCCCACAAGGGCATTCATGCATACACTAAATGGTTCCGTCACCTAAATTATGCAGAGATAAAATTTGTGGCAAGTAACCAAAACTCTACTCAGGAGGAAAGGCTGCCAAAAAATTGCCAAGAAGTCCTAGATGTCATGAATCCAAGGGCTCCCCCAAGAGATCCAAAGTCTAGGAGATCTATGCCATCCAAATTGTCGAGAGATGTAAAAATTACCAAGAAGTCCTAGACATCAAGAATCCTAGGGCTCCCCTGAAAGGTCCAAGGTCTAAGAGATCCATGCTGTCCAAGTGTCTAAGAGATCCAAGTATCCTAGAGCTTCCTCGAGAGGTCTACATTGTCAAAAGTCGAGCTTTTCCTTGTGATTGCATTTCCTTATATTGTAAAAGGCCCACTATTGGAGCCGATGAACCCAACATTAAAAAAGAAAATCTTGTACCAACATATAGTCAAAAGGAGGGTCCTTCTCACATTACCAAGCATGTTGTGAAAGCTTCGGTTACTTGTCAATCTAGTGCATTAATCTTGCATCATAGTAGAAACTTACCATGATAAATACCAGATTAAGGGTGCAAAGCCAAATTTTTCTAAAAATGGTAGGTGCATGTTAAATAACAAGGACATAAACTAACTTGACTTTGGGGTTGTGTTTCCACATTATGAAATGCACCCCATCTCTATCACCTCTCATCCATTCACAGGATCAAAAGATTGCTAAAAAGAAATAGGCTAAGCTACTACCATGCCATGATCCCATCGTCACTAGGTCTCGCGCAAGAGAGATGTCTATTAGTAGTACTTCTCCCCATTAGGAAAATGCTCAGGAGATTACTCTTCTAAAGGAGTAAGTGTCAAAATTGATGCACATGGTGCAACAACCGGTTATAGGAGAAGGACAGAACTCCTCTAGCCATAGTCAAAGAGGTCCCTGAATGGAGAATGAAAACTAGCCCCCATTAATACCTGATCAGGGCCATAACGTACCACCCCAGGGCAATGACCAAGAAATAGATCCTTCTGAGGACAAGAACCCCGAATCTGGGTATGGCCAAGTCAAGAGCCAAGTGGAAACCCTAGCTGAAAAGCTTCGTATCATAGAGGGCTCTAATACTTATGGAAGCATTAATCTAGACAGTTTGACCAAATTTCCTCAGTTCATTATGACTCCCATGTTCAAGGCACCAAAGTTTGTCAAGTATGATGGTTCTAGAGACCCTTAAGCACACTTGAGCACGTTTTGTAGGAAGATGGCTCCTTATAGGGATAAACATCCTCTACTTTATCAAATTTTCCCTAATAGTTTGACCAGTCCCACAGCCACATGGTATGCGAGATTGAAAAAGACCTCTAGTTGGAGGGAAATGGCCAACTCTTTCCTTGAATACTACTGGTTCAACATCGAGATAGCTCCCGACCACACAGTCCTTATGAGAACAAAAAAGAAGAGTGGGGAGTCTTTCTAAGAATATGCCCAGAGGTGGCGTGAGCTAGCCACACAAGTGCAACCCCCTATGATGGAAAATGAGATGATCAAATGGTTCATTGACAGTCTTAAGACTCCTTATTATGAGAAGATGAGCAACACCCAAGTCACTTATTTTGCTAGCCTCATCCCTATTGAGAAGCGTATTGACAAGGGTATTAGGAGCAAGAAGATCATGGGTCCCGAGTCTTTGATCTCCATGGTCGAACAATAGGTTAAGAAATTGACCAGCCACAAGACAATGGAAGCCAATGTTCACATGGTTGACAATGTGTCAGAGAGGCTAGACCTTATCTACAACAGGTTCAGCCTACTCAAGCACCTAACCAAGCCTCCAATAAAAGAGGGAGGCCAGACCCTCTTCATCCCGTTAAGAAAGAAAACCAAAAGTACACTTCGTTACCCATGCCTATGGCAAAACTTTATGCTTACCTACTAGAGAGGAAACTGGTGAACCCGATGTTCTATAGGCCCAAAGAAGGCCCTCCATCACCTGGTTTTAATCCGTCTAAGAAGTGTGAACACCATTTCTGGGCCAAAGGGCGTACCCTTAAAGAATGTTACCATTTGAGGGACTGTGTCCAAGATCTCATCGACAAGAAGTTGATATAGTTTGATAATGCAGTCGATCTGAACATCATCACCAACCCTTTACCTCCCTATCAGGAAGGGAATGTGAATGCCATCATCACAGTGGAAGAAAGGGTTCCAAACTTCTCCTTACCGTCATTCCTATGGAAAACCCTACTTCAAGCCTTGGTCCAAGAGAGCCACCTTGATCTCAAAGGTATAGGGACCCTAGAATTTGACTAGGGAAGCTGCTCATTGTTTGACAATGGAGACAGGCATGCCCTGTTTAACTGTAAAGTTGTCCGATCACAGGTTCAAACTCTAGCCAACCATGGTAATATCTGGATCGGAAGGGAAATTTCATGAAAAGGCGATTGCATGGCAGCTAGACTATGTCCTCTAGCTGCCCAATTAGAAACTAGCTACAATGCTATATCAGTTGGCTCAAGGAAAGATTGGGACAAATATCTAGAGAAATGCCTTGGTAAGGCTACTTCAGCGCCTCCCTCTTCAATAGTCATTGAGGAAATCATAGAATCACTTGCAGATTTAGGACCATCAGATTCAGGAAAAGGGCAAGACCTACCAACTATTGAGGGATTCACCCCTCTGGTTCTTGCATTACCTGCAGTCGTAGGACTAACTTCATCATCAATTCTAGAGGGAATCGTTGTTGTTCTCATTATTCGAAGTTTCAATCCTCTTATTCTACCAAAGCCCGCCTTAGGGATCCTTGGGGTATCTGACTCAAAAGCCCTTGAAGCCATTTTGCTAAGACTAGTGGTCATTAATTCGAAGATGTTCTCCATAACGCCCAATTTGCAAACTCAGGAAGGTGTTATCATTTGCATGCCAAAGTTGTTCCCTTATGAGGATAACCATCGTGTCTCTTGGAAATACGAGGTGTCCTTCATCTCCACATGAACTATAAAAGAGGAGGTCTACTCAAACATCTCTTTAGGTCTATCTGGGCTTACTAGGAGTGGCCACTGCTATACTCCCGAGGAGCTAGAAAAGAGAAGGAGAGAGGTTGGTAAGGCTACCACTGAACCCGTTAGGAATAGGGTCATGACTGAGGAAGTCGAGGAATTCTCGAAAATTATCAAAAACTTAGAATACAGTGTGATTTAGCAGCTTAACAAGTCGTCGGCTTAGATTTCTATCTTGGCACATTACTGTCTTTTGATGTCCACCGTAAGGCTCTCTTGAAAATCTTGAAAAAGACATGTGTTCCTACGAATGCCACAGAATCTGCCTTCGAGGGTATGGTCTCAATGGCGCTAGCCACCAACAAGATTTCCTTTACAAAAGATGAGTTACCTCCAGAAGGTAGAGAGAATACTTTGCCTATGCACATTATAGTGAAGTGTGATGATATGATCGTCTCTAGAGTACTAATCAACAATGGATCAGCCTTGAATGTTTACTCGATGTCTACTATAGAGCAGTTGAATATGGATACCTCTATTATTCGCCCTATCACCATGATCATTAGAGCCTTTGATGGCACTCTCCGCGAGGTGCAAGGCAGGATCGAATTAACAACTGAGGTCGGCCCTAAGTTTTTTGTGGTCATCTTCCAAGTCATCAAGGTGGATTCCCTATATAACATGCTCCTAGGGACGCCCTGGTTACATGCCGCAGGTGTGGTTGCTTCTACCCTTCCCCAAAGGCTTAAGTACCCCTCCGAGGATCAGTTGGTCACTATTATAGCTGAAGAGCCCCTACCCATCTTCAATGAGGCTTCTATCCCTTACATTAGTGCCAATGCCTTTTTGGAGGCAACTTTTCATAGTTTCAAGATAGTCTCCATGATTTCCAGAGCTCCGAAACTCAAGTCTGCATGGCCCTTTACTACTTTAATGGCTGCTAAGGAGATGCTCAAATTTGGCTATCAGTTAGGCAAAGGCTACGACCCCTCCAATAAAGAACTTTTCCAGGCTTTTAGGGGAAAGAAAAGGAAATACATTGGCCAAGGGATGTCTATCCCCCACATCATGATCACTTTTTCGACTCTAGTCGAGGTCATCAGATCAGAAATGGCACAGGGATCGTGCAAGAAGAATTCTTAGTGAATGCTATCATATCCCTTAAGGATGTTCTAACTTCTACTATTAGGCCCTATGTGCCAAGTGAGATAGTAGGCCATTGGACCATTGAGCCTTGCTTTATGGTCGCACCGACTAAGTAAGGAGTATTCCATCATCATGTGGTTGGGTCCTCCAATTGCCCGAAAGAGTTGAAATAGCATATCTAGTTTGTTTTGTATGTTTATATCCTGCTTTTTGCATTCCTTGTTTGCATTTCCCAGTTTATCTCCAAAAAAAAAAAAACATTTCCCTTTTTATCATTATCAGGCATGAACTTTGTTATCCTCTTATCTATAATCCTAGTGAAATTATCCACCGTATTATTCATGAAATCCTTGCATTTATCTTTTTATCTACTTTCCTATGAATATGTGTGTTCAAATTGTCTTATAATTCCTTGTATAAGTTCCGTCCTATAGGATCTATTCTAATTCCCGAGCAAGTACCTTGTTCGTTGCCATAACAAGGATATTGATGACATGAATGAGACAATAGAGTTGGACCATGATGTTGAAGGATTAGAGAAAATTTTGAACTTACTTCATGATATTTGGGAAGCTCTAAATAGAGAAAATGAGGGGTCCAAGCTTAACATATAAGAGACAGAGGTGATTAACTATGCCAATGAAGGTGAAAATGAAAATCCTGTCAAGATTGGGGTGAACTTTCCTAAAGACGTGAAACATGAGCTTATAGCGCTACTCAAGGAATTTAGAGAGATCTTCACTTGGTCCTACCAAGATATGCTAGGGTTGGATACTGAGATTGTCATGCACAGAATCCCAATTAAGCCAGAATGCCCTCCAGTATGGCAAGCCCTTCAAAGGATGAAATCTAAGATCATTTTGAAGATCAAAGAAGAAGTAGAAAAGCAATTGAAATCCGGTTTCCTTACCGTAATAGCCTACTTAGATTGGGTCGCTAACATTGTTCCCGTGCCTAAGAAAGATGGGAAAGTATGCATGTGCGTTGACTACAGAGATTTGAACTAGGCCAGCCCCAAGGACAACTTCCCATTACTGCATATTGATACACAAATCGATAATACCGCTACTAACAGGTTCTTCTCCTTCATCGTGGATTCTCAGGCTATAATCATATCAAAATGGCCGAAGAAGACAAGGCTAAGACCGCATTCACCATTCATTGGGGAACCTATGCATATGATGTCATGCCATGGCTTAAAGAACGCTGGTGATACTTATTAGTAAGCCATGGTAACCTTGTTCCATGATATGATGCATAAAGAGATCGAAGTCTATGAAGATGATATGATTGCCAAATCCTACACTTCCAGGGATCATTTGGTAGATTTGAGAAAGCTGTTCAAGCACCTCGTCAAGTACAGATTGAGACTAAACCCTAACAAGTGTGTCTTCGAAACTAGTTTAGGGAAATTACTCGGCTTTATAGTCAGCCAAAGAGGAATTGAAGTGGACCTAGTTTAGGGACATGCCGGCACTACAAATCGAGAAACAAAGTCGTAGCTTCCTCGAAAAGGTCAACTACATAGCTCGCTTCATAGCATAGTTGACTGCCACATGTGATTCTTTGTTCAAGCTCTTGAAGAAAGACACAAAGATAGAATGGACAAATGAGTGCCAAATGGCCTTTAACATGATTAAGTAGTATTTGTTGGACCCTCCTATTTTGGTTCCCCCAACACTAGGATATCTATTGATCCTCTACCAAGTGGTACGAGAAACCTTCATGGGCTACATGTTAGGCCAAGCGGCCAAGCCCAATAAAAAAGAAAAGGCGATTTACTATTTAAGCAAGAAGTTCACCAGTTGTGAGATCAACTACATTGCCATTGAGAAGACATGTTATGCCTTAGTGTGGGCCTCGTACAAATTGTGGCAGTACATGCTCTACTACACCTCGCGACTCATTTCCTACATGGTTCCCATTAAGTATGTCTTTGAAAAGCCAGCTCTTACAAGGAAGATCTCCCACTGGCAAATGTTGCTCTCTAAATTCGACATTGTGTTTGTGATAAGAAAGGCCATCAAGGGCTAGGCCATAGTCGACTATGTAGCGGACCAGCCGCTGAATGATCCGGAATGTTCCGAATCTCTCTTCCCTGATGCGGATGCATGGCACTAGAGCTAGAACCAGACAGTGTGGAACCATGGCGTTGGTAGCTTTATTTTGATGGAGCCCGCCAATTCTACCGGAAATGGAGTAGGAGCAATCTTAGTTTCCCCCAAGGGCCAGCAAATCCCTGTTTCAGTAAAGCTGAATTTTGATTGTACCAACAACATCACAAAATATGAAGCATACATAGTCAGCCTAAAATTAGCCCTAGAATTCGGCGCCTATGACTTGAGCGTCTTTGGAGACTCCTTGTTGATCATCTCTAAAATCGAGGGAAAATGGCAAGCTTGAGACACCAAGTTGATTCTATATCAGAAATGCATCAGCCAATTGATTTCGAAGTTCTGGAACATCACATTCGCACAACCAATTTGCAAATGCCTTGGATACCCTGGCCAGCATGGTCAAGTTATCAAAAGGAGATGATATATGGCAATTGTGCATAGAAGCACGAGGTGTGGCGGCCCATTGCATGAACATCGAAGAATGCATGAATGTCGAAGTCGAAGCCAACAGAAAGCCATGGTACCATGATATCAAGGCTTATATCAAGAATAGTGAATACCGGCCCGATTCCACAGATAGTGAAAAGAAGTTTATTTAGGGCATGGCCTACCAATTTTTCTTGTGTAGTGAAGTCTTGTACAAAAGGAACCATGATTCTACCTTGCTTCGATGCGTAGATTCCCTCAAGGCTAATTATCTGAAGGAAGAGGTACATGAAGGCTTACTTGGAGCTCATACCAGTGGACCCATGTTGGCCCACAAGATTTTGAGAGCCGGTTACTACAAGCTCACCATGGAAAGTGATTGTATTAAACATGTGAGGACATGCCAGCGTTGCCAAGCCTATTAAGACAGGAAGAACGCTCCTCCTCAACCTTTGCACTCTTTAGCAGCATCATAGTCCTTCTCAGCCTTAGGTATAGATGTCATCGAACCTGTGATTTTGAAAGCTTCAATTGGTCATAAGTACATCTTAGTGACGATTGATTATTTAACAAAATGGGTGGAAGCCGCTTCATATAAAAGCGTCACTCAAGTAGTGGTAGCCTGGTTCCTGAAACATAACATCATTTGCCACTACGGTGTGCTAGGATAGCTCATTACAAATAATGAGGAGAACCTAAATGGGAAAATGATCTAGCAACTCTTCCAACTATTCAAGATCGAGTAAAAAATTCGATTCCCTATCGCCCTTAGATGAATGGTGCAGTAGAAGCCGTTAACAAGAACATTAAGAAAATCTTGGGGAAGATGACAGACACATACAAGGATTGACACGAGTACTTTCCGTTTTCTTTCTGTGCATATCGGACTTCTATTCGTACTTCCATGGGTGCGACTCCGTATTCATTGGTATATGGCATGGAGGTCATCCTCCCAGCAGAGGTAGAGATCCCGTCTCTTAGGATTGCATCTCAAACAAAGCTGTCAGAAGTTGAATGGTCCCATTCTTGATATGAACAACCGAACATAATTGATGAAAAGCGCATGACTGCAATGTGCCATGGATAGTTGTGCCAATGCCACGTTGAGCGAGCATTCAACAAGAAAGTTAGACCCAGGGTCTTTTAAGAAGGCGAACTAGTCTTGAAAAAGTGTAACCAAGCCCTGCCTAATCACAGAGGAAAGTTTGCCCCAACTTACGAGGCCCCATATGTGGTAAAGAAGGCCTTTTCTAGAGGAGCCTTGATTCTAGCCGACATGGACGGGCATGACTTTAATGTGCCCACCAATTCTGACGCTGTCTTACAGTACTTTTCATGAAAGAGCCTTGCGGTGTACCTCATTTCTATGTTTATATGTAAAAACAAAAAACAAAAAAATAACTAAAACAAAAAAAATATATATGTAAAAAAGGTAGATTGAAAACCCGAAAGGGAAGTCTATGCAAAAGGATAGCCAAAATAAAGAGAGCATGAGAAAAATACAAAAGGTAGATTGAAAACCCAAAAGGGCAGCTTGCGTAAAAAGAGAGCAAAAAAGAAGAGTGTGAGAGAGCCTATTAGATTGAAAACTTGAAAGGACAGTCTAGGCAAAAATTAAGGCAATCAAAAGTCAGTTGAACTACGTGATGACCTAATCTTTCCCAATGGAGGTATGTAAGAGCCATCTTGGTTCAGTCACGTCTTAAAAGAAAAATTAGTTAGCAAGTGCCTGCTTGAATCTCTGCTCAACATCAGAAAATTAAGTGGATCTAGTATCCAAGACAAGATGTGAAGACACCAGTAAGATTGCTCTCTGTCTACAATACTGCCATGACTTGGTGGTCTGCTTAAGATATTCTAGCTCATGCCAAGGGGAAATGTACCTCAATGAGAAAAGGAAAAGATCTCTGTAGAATAGGATGTATCCTTGGAAAATTATGATATTGATATGCATGGATTTTACATTTATCACTTATTTGTATAATCTTGCATTTTCAAAGCATTTTCCTGCATATCCATTAACATGCCTATAATGTGTCGTTCAGTTTCTTTCATACATTCTTGTAGGGGTATTGGGCCCAGTAAAATATAGAGGATGGCCCAATGAAGTCTTTTGGGCTAGCAACCCAAATCTGAAAACATCAAAATGATCGTGGAGTATTCAAATGTCCAAATACGTCTGAGGAGTAGATTTGTCCTCGGAATGTTAAAGCCGAGGACAATAGAAAGAGCGGTGGAATAACTAAAAGGTAAAGCTGCTACCACCGCCCACACATTAAAAGCTCTGTGATTGATACGCTGACTGTATAGACGGAAGGATGGGACCTGAGTACAGAGCTTGAAACTTGGTCCCTAATCCCAGCGGGCTTTAAGGAAGAATGGATGGGACTTGAGCATAGAGCTTGAAACTTGGTCCCTAATCCCAGCAAGTTTTAGGGAAGAATGGATGGGACTTGAGCATAGAACTTGAAACTTGGTCCCTAATCCCAGCGGTCTTTAAGGAAGAATGGATGGGACAAGTATCCAGGAAGAGGATTGCAACCATAAAAGAGAAGATGATAAATAGAAGGCAGGGGGGACGAAGAAAGGGGAGGAGGAGACCGAGGAAGAAGAGAGAGTCAATAGTAGAAGATAGTCCTTATTTGTATCCAAACTTAAGAAATACTGTTATAAACTATCCTCGGAAACAGTCCGAGGAGGAATTCTCAGTCTTATTCTCTGCAAAACGTTTCTTTGTTTTGTTCCATTGGGCCCAAGGCCCGTTCTTTTTGTAATTGTCCAAGCCATTCTTAAAATCTAGATTACAAACCCACCCTCTACAAATTCATTGTAAAGAAAGGCCCTTCAAGCCCATCTCCTCCCAGTTGTGGTTTGGGAACTTGAATTGTGTCCTTACAATTCTAATACTAAAACATGAAATCTCATCTCATAAATATATCTCATGAATTTCATCATAAACATCTCACTCCACCATCTTTTAGTTTCTAAGCATGCCTAACAGACTAGACTATGCTTTAAAAACTCAAACAAAAAGAGGAAGGCCTTATGCAATTGCCTAGCAATTTACGAAGGACATTTCCATACACGGTGGGATACTAACTACATAGCTCATGTGTAGAAACAAAATAAGCAGGAAAGAACACCAACAAGTCAAACATGGCCAGAGCAACCTGACACGACCTGGCACAAACTCCTAAAACTAGTACGAATAATCAGGTCATCAACAGCATGAGTGCGAAGTAGCCCAGCTGCATCAAAGCCTAAGTCTCTAGCAAACCCCTTGAGTCTATCATGTGAATGTCGAAGATGGACCAGTGCCCTCTCCACCAGGGAATCAAAAGTAGAGCCATGTCTCTCAATCTCTAGCAAAGACTGCAAGGTGCCTACCTCTATAGTAGCAACTCTTAAAGCCTCCTCCCTCTCAACCAGCTTAATCTGAAGGCAGAGGAAGGCCAACTACAGCTCATCACCCTCTCACCCATACTCCATGATTAAAGTGGAATGAATATAGGACCTCAACTGCAATAGCTCTAACGCTAAGCCATCGGCCCTGCCACTAGCCTCGACCCTACCACTAGCCTCGGCCCTACCGACTTCCAATGCGACATTCTCCTCATCCCAAGAATGATCCAAGGCGACAAATCTCTAAGTAAGATCCACAAGATCACCTCCTCAATATCCTCCATGAGAGTGTCAGCCAGCTCCCTACAGTAGTCTCTATCCCTAATGGCCTTCCAAAGGCACTCCTTCAGACCCATAAGGGCCTGCTCAACCTTAATCTCGAACTCCAGGGCATAGTCCCTCAAAACACTAACTGGGAATGGCATGAGGCTGGTAATGACAAGTCAAATATGAAACTGGGATCCCTAGTGTCTCGCCACACTTTGAACTCAACAGAAAACCATTTCTGATCCTCTTTAGAGCAAAGAGGGAAGTCAATACATGACTCGCGTGCCTCCCAAAAATCTAAGGTATGCCCTATCACACCACATCAATATCCAGGAGCTTGTACTCACAAGTGATGATAGAAAGATCACTAAGTCAAAGGATATGTTGGATACCCCCAAACTACCGCATGGCCATGCCCAGAAAGTATCTCGTACACCCCTAGATGCCAACCAAAGGGATGCCAAGTTAATCGACACAATGGGTCTACCCCTGCCACCTAGTAATACCCCACTTGACTCTCCAAGTCCAGTTAATGGGGTTCAGGCTACATAAGTATCTCAGCCAATCCTCAGTACCCCAAAAAAAGGGAAGATCAAGAGCTATAGTAGCCCAGACTCTATTCCTACTCACAAAGCCCACAGGCTGATCCCTAACAATGACACTCAAGTGGCTATAGTACCATAACTGTAACAAATGAACACAGTAGCCTAGCCTACCCCTACCAGTCTCCCAACACAAAGACAAGGACCTGATCATCTCACAAAGTATAGCAGGAATGAAAGAGGTACCAAGAGGTAGGGCATTCACCAGAGGTAGAACGGAAAAACAGATAGATCATGATGTTGAAGGAAATAGAACTGTGTTGAAGAAGGCCACCAGGAAGGCCTGACACCTATAGGATGCCTACCGCTCCTCTAAATCCACAAGATCATCTTGGTAGCCAACCAGACACCCCTATGGATGAAACCGGTCATATAGGAAGTCGAAAGACATACTCCCCCCTATCATGCTGCCATGCCAAGTCTGAAGGAAAAATTCTGGTTTTGCATCTCATGCAAAACACATAGCGGAAGCAACAAATAAGCATCTATTTCATTCATGATTGATAATGTGCACTACATAAATTTCAGAATTTAAGAACAAGATGACGCACCTTGGTATGGAGAAATTCAAAACAAAGATTAGAAGCACTTGGGAACACTTTTAATCTTCACTCCAATTCCACACTTGGGAAGCAACGTACTTCGCTTCCATGGTGGAGTCCGCAATACAAGATTGCTTAACACTCCTCCAACTTATGGCTCCACCTCCCAAGGTGAAAACACATCCTGAAGTGGATTTTCTAAAATCTAGATTTGACTGAAAGTCTGAATCTGTATAACCAATGAGAATCAAATCCTCACTATGGTAAAAAAGCATATAATCTCTCGTTCTTCTAAGATACTTGAGAATATGCTTTACAGCTTGCCAATGTTTTGGTCCTAGATTTGATTGATATCGGCTGACCATGCCAACTGAATAACAAATATCTGGTCTAGTACAAAACATGGCATACATGAGACTTCCCACTGCATAAGCATAAGGAACTTGTCTCATCATATTTTCTTCCTCTTGAGTCTTAGGCCTTTGGTCATCAGACAGAGGAACTCCATGTCTAAAAGGAAGTAATCCTTTCTTGGAGTTTTGCATGTTCAACCGTTCTAGAACCTTATCTATATATCCAGCTTGTGATAAGCCTAACATCTTATTCTTGCGATCTCGCCAAAGCTTGATCCCTAGAATAAAGTTAGCCTCACCCAAGTCCTTCATATCAAATTGGCGTGACAACCAAACTTTAACCGATGACATTACCCCTACATCATTCCCAATGAGTAGAATATCATTAACATAAAGCACTAGGAACATTACTACTTTGTCTCGATGTCTTTTGTACACACATGGTTCATCAAGATTTTGTTCAAAATCAAATGACTTGATTGCTTGATCAAATCTGATGTTCCATGACCTAGATGCTTGTTTAAGTCCATAAATGGACCTATTCAACTTGCATACCATATGCTCTTGGTTCTTCACTATGAAACCTTCTGGTTGCAACATGTATATTTCTTCTTCAAGATTGCCATTAAGAAATGCAGTCTTGACATCCATTTGCCAAATCTCATAATCATAATGAGCAACAATGGATAAGAGAATTCTGATAGATTTAAGCATGGCTACTGGCGAAAAGGTTTCATCATAATCAATACCTTCTTTTTGTGTATACCCTTTCGCCACTAATCTTGCTTTAAAGGTTTCAACATTTCCATCTATCTCTCTCTTTCTCTTGTAAACCCATTTGTAACCAACATGTTTAATACCGTTAGGCACCTTTACAAGATCCCATACATGATTGGAATCCATAAAATCCAATTCAGATTTCATAGCTTGGACCCAATGATGTGCATCTATATCATTCATTGCTTCATCATAAGTGTAAGGATCCGATTCAACCTCTTCTGAGATAGCCTTATAAGTTTCTCCCAAACCTATGAATCTTATAGGAGGCCGAACAATTCTCCCACTACGACGAGGCACCTGTGTACTAGACATCTCATGAGTAGTATCTAGTGGTGTATCTAATACAGTCACATCATCCCTAGTTTCATCCATTGGTTGTTCAACTACAGGTTCATTCATTTCAGCCAAGACAACTCTACTTCTAGGAGTAAAATTATTCATATAGTCATTTTCCAAGAATTTGGCATTTGTGCTAACAAACACTTTATTATCCTTATGACTATAGAATAAACCTCCAATTGTTCCTTTTGGATACCCTACAAAAAATACCACTTCTGTTTTAGACTGTAACTTGTCAGACTTTCCTTTCAACACATGTACAGGACAACCCCAAATGTGGAGATGTCTCATACTAGGCTTACGCCCATTCCACAACTCTACAGGTGTTTTAGGAATAGACTTCGAATGTACTAAATTCAGAAGATACATTGCAATATTTAAGGCATATCCCCAAAAAGAAATTGGTAGAGTTGAATAACTCAACATGGACCTAACCATATCTAAAAAAGTCCTATTCCTTCTTTCTGCTACACCATTTTGTTGTGGAGTTCCAGGTGCAGTCAACTGGGATATAATCCCATTTTCAGTCAAGTAATCCTTGAAATCACCAAGAAGGTATTCGCCACCTCGATCAGATCGAATGGCCTTTATGTGTTTACCCAATTGATTTTCAACTTCAACCCTAAACTCTTTGAACTTTTCAAAAGCTTCGGACTTTCGTTTCATTAGGTATACATAACCAAATCTAGAGTAATCATCAGTAAAAGTAATGAAATACTCATAGCCACCTTTTGCTTGGATTGACATAGGACCACATACATCTGAATGTACTAGTTCTAGCAAATCTTGCGCTCTTCTACCTTTTGCATTAAAAGGTCATTTGGTCATCTTACTTTCCAAACAAGATTCGCAAACTAGAAAATCATCAAAGTCCATGGGCTGTAAAAGTCCATCTTTGATTAGTCTTTGAATCCTACTTGAATTAATATGACCTAAATGCAAGTGCCATAGATATGCATCACTAGTAGAAGGAAACTTTCTCTTCAATGATTTCACATGAGAGTTACTATCTAATTTAGAATTGTATAATTCATGCTTATCAGGAGTTAAAATATAAAGACCATCCACAATATTGCCAGAACAGATAAACACTTTATCCTTCTTTATTACAACATTGTCTTTTACGATAACACAATACCCATGTTTACCTAAGTAAGTTGCAGAAATTAAATTCCTACAAATATTAGGTACATACAAATAGTCTTCCAATATTAAAACTCAAGATTTAAAACACAAATTAAACACTCCAACAGCTTCAACCGGAATCTTGCTCCCATCAGCCAAAGTAAGAAAACCCTTATCTATTTTGGCATAGCACTTTTGTATCTTTTGTAGCATAAATGAGCATCTCTATGCACAACTAAGCAAGTAAGCTTTGTGGCTCTTTGTTTGTGAAGAGTAAGGTTAAGTAATCTCTTGTACTTAACACGTATATCACTCTTTTTTAAGGGAAGGACTAGAAAATCCTAAGAGAAAGGCATAAATGACCATCTCACCACTGTTGCCCGCCAATCATGAAATGACATCTGTATACTTCGGCATAGCAAAAGTGCAATGTCAATGATGTCGGTATGCTTTGGCATAGCAAAAGTGCAATGTCAAAAAGCTTAGCATAATTGGGTATTTCTTTTATATCTCTTATATGCCCATGCATGGTTTGTTTAAAAAGAAAAATATGCAAAGAAAATAAAAGGCAAAAAGATCAATGCTTTAAAATATGATTGCAAGTGTGTATTCTAGGAGATGTAGGAGTTATAGGATGTACCTCGAAGGTGATAGTCCCCATCAAACAGTTATGATCGTGTGTGAGTTAAATTGATTTACTCATATCTCAAATCTTCATAACATAGATACACTTATGCAATCTTGCGATGTCTTTTACACACAACACACAACATGCAATATTCTTTGCTACTTTTAATACATATGCAAGTATAATGTGATTTGGCCATCATAAGGTTTACATATGTTGATGTATGCTCACTAAACTGTCTTAACTTATTTTTGAAATATAAAATTGGATAGACTTGTTTAGTGTGTGTGTGTGTATGTGTGAGTGTTTTGAGATCTATGTGCTTAATTTTTTTGTTGAGAGATAATTTTAAGAGCTTAAAGTGTTTACTGGATCGTAGGTTGAGTTGCTTGTTTGATTGCATTCATGTCTGTGTTTTTCCCTTATTTGAAAAAATGTTTTAAGCAATCTTGACAGCTCCTCGACACCAAGCTTATCTATTGTGCTCTTCAATTGCTTTTTATCTCAATCTCGACACCTTTTGACAGTTATGTTCATTGATCGAGAATTCTTCTATCCCTTCGATAGCTCCTTGATAAATCCTTGATCCATCGAGCCTGTTTGTGAAGAATTCTTTTGTGTGATCCTCGATAGATCCTCGATAGCTGGCTCGACAGCTTGAAGATGTGTTTTAAAGCTCAACAAATCCTTGATACATCTCGATCGATTGAGCTTTATGAGGTTTCTATATGTATGTTTGTCACGATTTCTAATCTCATTTCTTTGATCTCTCTTGATAGTTTCTCATCTCTCTCACTCCCAAACACTCTCAACTCAACCACTTCATCTTCCCTACTCTTTCCTTGATCGTTTGCTTGCATTTTCATAGGTATGATCTCTTTTCTTGTCCTTCATAAATGTTCATGCATTATGACCTAGATTTTGGGATTTTTTTAAAAAAATTTGGGGTTTTCGAAATTGATGAAATTTTGGTGAAATTTTTGGGTTGGGTTATGATTATGTTGTTAGGATTTGTGCCCTTAAATCCTATTGTATGATGCTATGTATGATATTATGTATGACATGATGTATGACTTTATATTGTGATTGATAAAGTTATTTTATTATTATCTAAAATAATGGTAACATAAATATGGGACATTATCATATAGTCCATGAGATGCATTGTATGTGATTTATGTGAAAAGTCACAGAAGATGTAAATCACAAGTTCTTTGTAAACTCAGAATTTATAGTTCGTAGTCAGTGATGAAATTGGGCATTTCATCTGCGAAGACTATAACATGTCAACTAAGATGATTTGTCTTGATCATGGAAGTGGAAACTTCTAGTTGATATGTTGATATGTTTTAAGAGTTAAAACATATTAAACAGGACTACTGTGAGATTTATTATTCTTCTAACGACTGTCAAATGAATAATAAATCTCACGACTTCTATTTGCATGAACTCTTAATCCTGAGAGAATAATGGACCTGATCATGAAGTGTAGGTTGCTTTGATATATCAGGAGTGAGATCTGAAGTGACGGTCAAAACCTCAGTATGTTGGGCAGCCACATTTAGTGTTGATGGAACATATATTCTCAAGATGAATTCATAGTCTCTTGATAGAGATATAAAATATTCCCTCACGTGTCTAGCATTATTATGGTTCTTAACCTTAAAAACTTTTAATTTAAAATATCTAGTGGGAGAGAGATACAAGGGTTGTATCTCACAGCCTCCATTGTTGGTTCATAGTAGTGTGAAATATATACTTTGTCTTTGCCTCGAGTTTAGCATTCCATGCGGAGAGTATTTATTTCATGGTCCTACAAGATTGAATTTCTTGGTTTATAGTGGTTTGATAAACACCTTGGCTTAGCTTCGAGCTTTGCATTCCACGCGAAGGGTGTTTTATCATGGCACTACAAAATAAGCCTGTTAAATGGATGAAATGTGGTTACACATAATTCTAGACAATGGTATACACTAGACTAAGTATTATAGTATCCTCTATGCTGAGTTCTTACTATTATTACTTAGAGGCTAAATATAAAACGACATATTATTAGTATTTGATAAGAGCTATCATGATAGTACTAATAATGAGAATAGTTCTCAATCAATCATGATATTTTATGCTCACTCTATGCTGAGGGATATTGAATATGAGATTGGGTTGTCGTTGCATATGTTATTTTATGGTTTTATTAAGGTTCCATATTATATGCTTTTATGCTAAATTGATAGTGTCCAATTTGCTTATTATATTCATGTTTATTATTTTCAGATTTTGTCATGACATCATTTAGCCCACTTGTTTCTATTCTTAACCAAAACAAACTGACTGGATCAAACTATGTTGATTGGAAAAGAAATTTGGATATTGTTCTTACTGCTGAAGAGCACAAATATGTGCTTACTCAACCATGTCCCACCTTTCCTTCATTAGATGCTCCTCTTGAGGAAAAACAGCGATATGATCGTTGGCAGAAATCTAATGAGATGGCCAAGTGCTACATCCTAGCATTTATCTCAAATGTTTTACAGCATCAAATGCAGGATATAGAACTTGCTTCGGACATAATGCATAGTTTGAAGGAGATGTTTGGTGAGCAAGGCCGTTCTGCAAGGCAAGAAACCATGAGGCAAATTTATAATACCAAAATGGCTGCAGGAAGTTCAATGAGAGAGCATTGTCTTAGGATGATTGCTAATCTGAACACATTAGAAGTTTTAGGTGCCGACATTGATGGAGAATCCCAAGTGGATATGATACTCCAGTCACTACCAGAATCATTCAAGGAATTCAGACTCAATTATAATATGAACAAAAAGATTTATTCTTTGTCTGAATTAATGAATGAGTTAGTGGCAGCGGAAGGCATCCTTGGTACTTCTAGTGTTGAAGACAATGTGGGTGAAGCTTCTACTTCTCAACCTAAGTCGAAAGGCAAGGGTAAGAAGAAGAAGAAGAAGGACTTCACTAAGAAAGATGGTAAACAAATTGTCTTAGGGGTTGCCAACAAAGGAAAGAAAACCAAAGGAAAGTGTTTCCATTATGGTGAGAAAGGACATTGGAAGAGGAATTGTCCAACATTCAAGGCTGCCAAGAATAAGGGTATGAAAAATTCATTTCTTCTTGAAATATGTTTGGTACAGAATCCAACAGATTCCTGGTGTGTGGATTCAGGTTGTACTAATCATATCTGCAATTCTTTGCAGGGATTCCAGGAGACTAGAAAGTTGAATGAGGGAGAACTATTTCTTACTTTGGCTTATGGGAGCAAGATTCCGGTTAAAGCTGTTGGAGTGTTTAATTTGTGTTTTAAGTCTAGAGTTTTAATATTGAAAGACTGTTTGTATGTACCTAATGTTCGTAAGAATTTAATTTTTGCAACTTACTTAGGTAAACATGGATATTGTGTTATCCTGAAAGACAATGTTGTAATAAAGAAGGATAAAGTGTTTATCTGTTCTAGCAATATTGTGGATGGTCTTTATATTTTAACTCCTGATAAGCATGAATTATACAATTCTGAATTAGATAGTAACTCTCATATGAAATCATTAAAAAGAAAATTTCCTTCTACTAGTGATGCATATCTATGGCACTTGCGTTTAGGTCATATCAATTCAAGTAGGATTCAAAGACTAATCAAAGATGGACTTTTACAGCCCATGGACTTTGATGGTTTTCCAGTTTGCGAATCTTGTTTGGAAGGTAAGATGACCAAACGACCTTTTAATGCAAAAGGTAGAAGAGCGCAAGATTTGCTAGAACTAGTACATTCAGATGTATGTGGTCCTATGTCAATCTAAGCAAGAGGTGGTTATGAGTATTTCATTACTTTTACTGATGATTACTCTAGATTTGGTTATGTGTACCTAATGAAACAAAAGTCCGAAGCCTTTGAAAAGTTCAAAGAGTTTAGGGCTAAAGTTGAGAATTAATTGGGTAAACACATAAAGGCCATTCGATTTGATCGAGGTGGCGAATACCTTCTTGGCGATTTCAAGGATTACTTGACTGAAAATGGGATTATATCCCAGTTGACTGCACCTGGAACTCCACAACAAAATGGTGTAGCAGAAAGAAGGAATTGGACTTTTTTAGATATGGTTAGGTCCATATTGAGTTATTTGACTCTACCAATTTCTTTTTGGGGATATGCCTTAAATACTGCAATGTATCTTCTGAATTTAGTACCTTCGAAGTCTATTCCTAAAACACCTGTAGAGTTGTGGAATGGGCGTAAGCCTAGTATGAGACCATCTCCACATCTGGGGTTGTCCAGGACATGTGTTAAGTGTTTGTTAGCACAAATGCCAAATTCTTGGAAAATGACTATATGAATAATTTTACTCCGAGAAGTAGAGTTGTCTTGGTTGAAATGAATGAACCTGTAGTTGAATAACCAATGGATGAAACTAAGGATGATGTGACTGTATTAGATACACCACTAGATACTGCTCATGAGATGTCTAGTACACAGGTGCCTCGTCGTAGTGGGAGAATTGTTCGGCCTCTTATAAGATTCGTAGGTTTAGGAGAAACTTATGAGGCTATCTCAGAAGAGGCTGAATCGGATCCTTACACTTATGATGAAGCAATAAATGATATAGATGCACATCATTGGGTCCAAGCTATGAAATCTGAATTGGATTCTATGGATTCCAATCATGTATGAGATCTTGTAAAGGCGCCTTACGACATTAAACCTATTGGTTGCAAATGGGTTTACAAAAGAAAGAGAAGGATAGATGGAAAGGTTGAAACCTTTAAAGCAAGACTAGTGGCGAAAGGGTATACACAAAAAGAATGTATTGATTATGATGAAACTTTTTCGCCAGTAGCCATGCTTAAATCTATCAGAATTCTCTTATCCATTGCTACTCATTATGATTATGAAATTTGGCAAATGGATGTCTAGACTGCATTTCTTAATGGCAATCTTGAAGAAGAAATGTACATGTTGCAACCAGAAGGTTTCATAGCAAAGAACCAAGAGCATATGGTATGCAAGTTGAATAGGTCCATTTATGGACTTAAACAAGCATCTAGGTCATGGAACATCAGATTTGATCAAGCAATCAAGCCATTTGGTTGTGAACAAAATCTTGATGAATCATGTGTGTACAAAAGACATCGAGACAAAGTAGTAATGTTCCTAGTGCTTTATGTTGATGATATTTTACTCATTGGGAATGATGTAGGGGTAATGTCATCGGTTAAAGTTTGGTTGTCAAGCCAATTTGATATGAAGGACTTGGGTGAGGCTAACTTTATTCTAGGGATCAAGCTTTGGCGAGATCGCAAGAATAAGATGTTAGGCTTATCACAAGCTGGATATATAGATAAGGTTCTAGAACGGTTTAGTATGCAAAACTCCAAGAAAGGATTGCTTCCTTTTAGACATGGAGTTCCTCTCTTTGATAACCAAACACCTAAGACTCAAGAGGAAGAAAATATGATGAGACAAGTTCCTTATGCTTCTGCAGTGGGAAGTCTCATGTATGCCATGCTTTGTACTAGACCAGATATTTGTTATTCAGTTGGCATGGTCAGCCGATATCAATCAAATCCAGGACCAAAACATTGGCAAGCTGTGAAGCATATTCTCAAGTATCTTAGGAGAACGAGAGATTATGTGCTTGTTTATCATAGTGAGGATTTGATTCCCATTAGCTATACAGATTCAGATTTTCAATCAGATCTAGATTTCAGAAAATCCACTTCAGGATGTGTTTTCACCTTGGGAGGTGGAGCCATAAGTTGAAGGAGTGTTAAGCAATCTTGTATTGAGGACTCCACCATGGAAGTCGAGTACGTTGCTGCTTGTGAAGCAGCAAAGGAGGCTGTTTGGCTCAAGAAATTCATTTATGATCTTGGTGTTGTGAGAATGGAGCAAGTTCCCATCACATTGTTTTGTGACAATAGTGGAGCGGTTGCACAATCCAAAGATTTAAGGAATCACAAGAAAGGAAAGCACATTGAGAGGAAGTACTACATCATTTGAGACATTGTTGCTCGTGGAGATGTTGTGGTAGCAAAGATTGAAAGTGCAAATAATCTAGCAGATCTCTTTACCAAAGCCTTGCCTCAAAGGACTTTCGAGTCACATTTGGAAGTAATGGGAGTTAGATTAGTGCACAATAGTCTTTAGGGCAAGTGAGAGATTGTTAGGATTTGTGCCCTTAAATCCTATTGTATGATGCTATGTATGATATTATGTATGACATTATGTATGACATGATGTATGACTTTATATTGTAATTTCATATAGTCCATGAGATGCATTGTATGAGATTTATGTGAAAAGTTACAGAAGATGTAAATCACAAGTTCTTTGTAAACTCAAAATTTATAGTTCGTAGTCGGTGATGAAATTGGGCATTTCATCTGCGAAGACTATAACATGTCAACTAAGATGATTTGTCTTGATCATGGAAGTGGAAACTTCTAGTTGATATGTTGATATGTTTTAAGAGTTAAAACATATTGAACAGGACTACCGTGAGATTTATTATTCTTCTAACGACTGTCAAATGAATAATAAATCTCACGACTTCTATTTGCATGAACTCTTAATCCGGAGAGAATAATGGACCTGATCATGAAGTGTAGGTTGCTTTGATATATCAGGAGTGAGATCTGAAGTGACGGTCAAAACCTCAGTATGTTGGGCAGCCACATTTAGTGTTGATGGAACATATATTCTCAAGGTGAAATTCATAGTCTCTTGATAGAGATATAAAATATTCCCTTGAGATAAATTTAATGGTTTCAGTTATTCAAAGAGTTAGGCCTAACCACTTTAGTAAGAAATTATTAAAGTATATATTTATGAAATTGGATTTCATAAATAAATAATGAATAACTTTAAAGGATTAAACCGGATACTCAAGGATAAGATGTAGTAATTTAAAAAGTGGCAGTCTACATTTATGACTTTGTGTTACTACGAATATTTTATGAATGTGTTACGTGTATAATAAAGTCTTGGGATATAATTTATTAATAAGGCCTAGAGTGCAATTATATTTATATAGTGGTATTAAATATAATTAATGGTAACTTTGGACTTGTCAAGAGTTGACGGAAAAGCCCAATGTCAATTAGAGCTAGTATCTTATTGGTCCCACTCCAAGCCACACACTAAAGCCCAATTGGAAAGGCTCAATAGGCCAGCTCAATTAGATAATCAGTTAGTTATAAAGGAAGAAACATACAGAATTTTTTTTTAAGAGATTAGTGAAAAAGAGAAATAAGAAACGGTGTGTGAGAGAGTGTGAGACACACTTTCATTCTCCCTTGAAAATTGATTGAGAGACCACACATCTTGGGCGTAAAGTGGAATTGGAGTGAAGATAAAAAGTGTTCCCAAGTGCTTCTAATCTTTGTTTTGAATTTCTCCACACCAAGGTACGCTATCTTATTCTTAAATTCTGAAATTTACATTGTGCACGTTATCAATCATGAATGAAATAGATCCTTGTTTGTTGCTTTCGCTATGTGTTTTGTATGAGATACAAAACCGGATTTTTTCCTTCATATGTGATTTTAGCACTTCATGCATTGCATCTCATGTGCATTATAACTATATTTTCATACATTTAGATGTGTGTTATATATGTTATTTGATTATGTGTTGGTAGGATTGAATTGGATTGAGCCCATGATGCGATTACCTTTGCATGTCACATGTTCATGCATTCCCATGCATACGTCCTTTCTTTTCAATATATTTTGATATATTTGAAATGCTTGGGACTTTTTTGATTGTCTCTTTCTCCCTCTCTCTCTTCTCTTTGCGTTAGTTTGTTTCTATGGCTCCTAAACATAAATCTGTTCCATCCCGAAACCCTCTACATTTTGGGACATCTTCCTTTTTCGATCCTACTCCCTTTCACATCCAGTTCCGTGATGAGAAGGCCAAATCGGTCTTCTTTGAGAACTTTTCCCGACGAGGCATTCATTCAGAACGCCAAATCATTTTGTTAGACTTCTTTAACATTGACCTTCCCACTGTCATCCACAGTAAGGAATATGAGTCACTGTGTGATGTCCTGATCACATGTCCATCAGTGCTGATTTAGGAGTTTTACTCCAACATGCATGGATTCGATTATTCAGTACCTCAATTTTCTACTCGCGTTCGAGGTACGCGCATTGTGGTCACTACGGCTCTTGTAGCCAACCTACTCCATGTCCCTAGGGTAGCGCATCCTAACTACCCTGGTTGTGAGCGTCTTAAGACTGTGTCTAAAGACAAGCTTATATCTGCTTTCTGTGTGCACCCTTCTGATTGGGGTGAGCGTCAGTTCACTTATTGTTTGACCTTTGCTAAAGGTCCGCATTTTCTTAACATGGTTATGGCTTTTGTCTTACATCCCCTCTCTCATTATAACTCTATCACAGAGCCCCATGCTTGATTTTTGCTTTCCCTTCTTGAGCATCTTAGTATAGATTTTCTATCATAAATGTGTATAAGAATACGACAACCCATGATAAACTCATCTTTTCTTCGGCTATCATGAGGATCTTAAGCCATTTTTCTGTTCCCTTTCCCGTGTCCAACTACTTTTTAGCCATAGGTGCTATAGATGTCGCTACCGTTAAACGGAGCGAGGCATAATTTTGGTCGAGGCAGTCCGGGTCAGCAGCTCCTCCCACTCCTTCAGCTCCATCCATATCTGCTCCCTCTTCTTTTACGAGTAATGTGGCTCTCGAGAATATCATGGCGCAGCTTCAGTGCATGGATGCTCACATCGACACTCTCAGTGATGAGTTGTGTTAAGTGAACACCTGTGTTGGTCGTATTGTACGATGGTAGGCGGACATGAGTGGCTTCGTTGCTTCTCATCCACCTACTCCAAAGGCTTCTGACGATGAGGATGATGATGATGATGCTATTGCTTCTGATGATGAGGATGATGGTGATGCTAGCTCTTCTAGTGCTGACGAGATATCTACTTGACACTCTCACCATTTGTCACTCGTGACAAAAAGGGGGAGTAGTTTTGGTTATGAGAGTAGTTTTGGTCACCAGATATCTATAGGAGATTTTTGTTAGGGGGAGTATTGATATTGAGGGATGTAGTGAGGATACTTGTATCTTGTCTTTTCTTTCTATTTTAGATACATTGTTCATGTATTTTGGGTCTTGTGACCATTTTGACATACATTGTACTTATATTCTTTATATGTTGATCTATGTATGTTTTTCACCTACCCTTACATGTGATTGCCCAACATACTAAGGTTTTGACTCCTGATATATCAAAACAACCTACACTTCATGATCAAATTCATTATCCTCTCAAGATTAAGAGTTCATGTAAATATAAGTCGTGAGTTTATTATTCATTTGACAGCTGTTAAAAGAATAATAGATCTCACAGCGGTCCAGTTCAATATGTCTTAACTCTTAAAACATATCAACATACCCTACTAGAAATTTGTATTTCCATGATCAAGACAAATCATCTTAGTTGATATGTTATAGCCTTCGTAGATGAAATGTCCAATTTCATCACCGACTACGAACTACATTTTGAGTTTACAAGGAACTTGGGATTTACATCTTCTGTAACTAAATCACATACAGTGCATCTCATGGAATATATGATAATGTCCTAATATTCATGTTACCATTATTTTTAAATAATAATAAAACAACTTTATTAAACACGACATTAAGTCATACATAATATCATACACATAGCATCATACAATAGGATTTAAGGGCACACATCCTAATAATCTCCCATTTGTCCTAAAGACTATTGTGTACTAATCTAACACCCATCTCCTCCAAATGTGACTTGAAAGCCCTTTAGGGCAAGGCTTTGGTAAAGGGATCCGCTAGATTCTTTGCACCATCAATCTTTGCTACAATCACATCTCCTCGAGCAGCAATGTCTCGAATGATGTGGTACTTTCTTTCTATGTGCTTTCCTTTCTTGTGATTCCTTGGATCCTTAGATTGTGCAACTGCTCCACTATTGTCGCAAAAAAATGTGATAGGAACTTGCTCAATTCTCACAACACCAAGATCATAAAGGAATTTCTTGAGCCAAATAGCCTCCTTTGCCGCCTCATAAGCAGCAACGTATTTGGCCGCCATGGTGGAGTCAGCAATACAAGATTGCTTAACACTCCTCCAACTTATGGCTCCTCCTCCCAAGGTGAAAACACATCCCAACATGGATTATTTGAAATCTAGATCCGACTGACATTTTGAATCTGTATAGCCAATGGGAAACAAATCCTCACAATGGTAAACAAACATATAATCTTTCGTTCTCCTAAGATACTTGAGAATATGCTTTATCGCTTGCCAATGTTTTGGTCTTAGATTTGATTGATATTGGCTGACCATGCCAACTGTATAACAAATATCCAGTTTAGTACAAAGCATGGCATACATGAGACTTCCCACAGCAAAAGCGTAGGGAATGTGTCTCATCATATTTTCTTCCTCTGGAGTCTTAAGCCTTTGGTTATCAGACAGAGGTATGCCATGTCTAAAAGGAAGTAATCCTTTCTTGGAGTTTTGCATGCTAAACCGTTGTAGAGCCTTATTTATATATCCAGCCTGTGACAAGCCTAACATCATATTCTTTTGATCTCGCCAAAGCTTGATCCCTAGAATATAGTTAGCTTCGCCCAAGTCTTTCATATCAAATTGGCTTGACAACCAAACTTTAACCGATGACATTACCTTTACATCATTTCCAATGAGTAGAATGTCATCAACATAAAGCACTAGGAACATTACTACTTTGTCTCTATGTCTTTTGTACACACATGGTTCATCAAGATTTTGTTCAAAACCAAATGACTTGATTGCTTGATCAAATCTAATGTTCCATGACCTAAATGCTTGCTTAAGTCCATAAATGGACCTTTTCAACTTGCATACCATATGCTTTTGGTTCTTTGCTATGAAACCTTCTGGTTGCATCATATAGATTTCCTCTTCAAGATTGCCATTAAGAAATGCAGTCTTGACATCCATTTGCCAAATCTCATAATCATAATGAGCAGTAATGGATAAGAGAATTCTAATAGATTTAAGCATGACTATTGGCGAAAAAATTTCATCATAGTCAATGCCTTCTTTTTGTGTATACCTTTTTGTCACTAGTCTTGCTTTAAAAGTTTCAACCTTTCCATCTATCCCTTTCTGTCTCTTGTAAACCCATTTACAACCAACAGGTTTAATGCCGTTAGGCGCCTCTACAAGACCCCAAACTTGATTGGAATACATCAAATCTAATTCAGATTTCCTTGGACCTAATGGTGTGCATCTATATCATTCATTGCCTCCTCATAAGTGTAGGGATCCGATTCAGCCTCTTCTAAGATAGCTTCATAAGTTTCTCCCAAACCTATAAATCTCATAGGAGGCCAAACAATTCTCCCATTATGACGAGGCACATGTGTACTAGACATTTCATGAGTAGTATCTTGTGGTGTATCTAATACAACCACATCATCCCTAGTTTTATCCAATGGTTGTTGATTTACAAATTCATTCATTTTAGCCAATATAACTCTACTTCTAGGAGTAAAATTATTTATATAGTCATTTTCCAAAAATCTAGCATTTGTACTAACAAAAACTTTGTTATCATTTCGACTATAGAATAAATAACCCCTAGTTTCTTTTGGATAACCCACTAACAAACATACTTCTGATTTTGGTTCCAACTTATTAGGCTTCTCCTTCAACACATGTGCTGGACAACCTCAAATGTGGAGATATCTCATACTAGACTTATGCCTATTGCACAATTCCATGGGTGTTTTGGGAACAGCTTTTGATGGAACTAAATTCAAAAGATGCATTGTTGTATCTAAGGCATACCCTCAAAAAGCAATTGGTAAATTTGATTAACTCATCATGGACCTAACCACTAACCACTTCCAAAAGAGTCCTATTCCTTCTCTCTGCTACACTATTTCGTTGAGGAGTACCAGGTGTAGTTAATTGGGATACAATCCCATTTTGAATTAGGTAATCCTTGAAATCCCCAAGAAGGTATTCGCCACCTCGATTAGATCGAATGGCCTTTATGTGTTTACCCAATTGATTCTCAACTTCAGCCCTAAACACTTTGAACTTTCAAAGGCTTCAGACTTCCGTCTCATTAGGTACACATAACCAAATCTTGAGTAATTATCCGTGAAAGTGATGAAGTACTCATAATCTCCTTTCACTTAGGTTGACATAGGACCACATATATCTATATGAACTAATTCAAGCAACTCTTGGGCTCTTCTCCCTTTTGCATTAAAAGGTCATTTGGTCATTTTACCTTTCAAACAAGATTCGTAAATAGGAAATTTATCAAAGTCCATCAGCTGTAAAAATCCATCTTTGAATCCTATTTGAATGAATATGACCTAAACGCAAGTGCCAAAGATATGCATCACTAGAAAGAAAATTTCACTTTAATGATTTTGCATGAGAGTTATCATCTAATTCAAAATTATGTAATTCATGCTTATCAGGAATTAAAATATAAAGATCATCCACAATATTGTCAGAACAGATAAATATTTTATCATTATTTATTACAACATTGTCCTTTAGGATAACATAATATCGATGTTTACCTAAATAAGTTGCAGAAATTAAATTCCTATGAACATTAGGTAATTAAAGACAATCTTTCAATATTAAAGCCCTAGACTCAAAGCACAAATTAACAACACCAACAGCTTCAACCGAAATTCTGCGCCCATCAGCCAAAGTAAGAAACAATTCCCCTTCACTCAGCTTTCTGGTCTCCTAAAACCCCTGCAAAGAATTGCAGATATGATTAGTACAACTTGAATCCACACACCAGAAATCCGTGGGATTTTGTACCAAACATATATCAAGAAGAAAGGAAGTTTTCATACCCTTGTTCTTGACAACCTTAAACTTTGGACAATTTATCTTCCAATGTCCTTTCTCGTCACAATGGAAACACTTTCCTTTGAGCTTCTTTCCTTTGTTGGCAACTCCCAAGGCAATTTGCTTACCATCCTGCTTAGTGAAATCCTTCTTCTTTTTCTTACCCTTGCCTTTCGACTTAGGTTGAGAAGTAAAATCTTCACCCACATTGGCTTCAACACTAGAAGTACCAAGAATGCCTTCCGCCACCACTAACTTAGTCATTAATTTAGACAAAAATAAACCTTTTTGTTCATATTATAATTCAGTCCGAATTCTTTGAATGATTCCGGTAGTGACTGGAGAATCATATCCATTTGGGATTCTCCATCAATGTCGATACCTAAAACCTCTAATGTATTTAGATTAGAGATCATTGTAAGACAATGCTCTCTCACTGAATTACCTTTAGCCATTTTGGTATTATAAATTTGACTCATGGTTTCTTGCCTTGCTAAACGGCCTTGCTCACCAATCATCTCCTTCAAACTATGCATAATGTCTGAAGCTAGTTCTACATCCTGCATTTGATGCTGTAGAACATTTGAGATGTATGCTAGGATATAGCACTTGGTCATTTCATTAGATTTCTGCCAACAATCATATCATTGTTTTTCCTCAGAAGGAGCATTTAATGAAGGAAAGCTAGAACATGGTTGAGTAAGCACATACTTGTGCTATTCAGCAGCTAAAACAATGACCAAGTTTCTTTTCCAATCAACATAGTTGGATCCAGAAAGTTTGTTTTGATTAAGAATAGAAACAAGTGGGCTAAATGATGCCATGTTCAAATCTGAAAATAATAAACACGAATATAATAAGTAAACTAGATATTATCAATTTAGCATATAATATGGAACCTTAATAAAACCATAAAATAATATATGCAACGACAACTTAATCCCATGTTTAAAATTCTTTGGAAGTAAGTAAATTATAAACACTATGATTGATTGAGAACTATTCTAATTATTTGTGCTATCCTGATAACTCTTATTAAACACTAATAATATGCCGTATTACCTTTGGCCTCTAAGTAATAATGACATAGCTCATTTGGGAGGTTCACATTACACTTAGTCTAGTGTACACCATTATCTAGAATCATGTGTAGTCACATTTTATCTCCCTTTATAGTGTTTAAACTTGTAGTACCATGAAACAAAACACCCTCCTTTGGGATCGCGAGGCATATACGCCAAGACGAGGTGCTTGTCCACACTACTTTAAACAGATAAGTTCAATCTCATAGTACTATGAAATAAACACCCTCCTTTGGGATCGCGAGGCATATACGCCAAGACGAGGTGCTTATCCCACACTACTATGAACTGATAATAGAGGCCGTGAGATCCAACCCTTGTATCTCTATCCCACTAGATGTTTTAAAATAAAGGTTTTTAATGCAAAACATGTATAAACAAGTTACACATAGCCTTGCTCTTTTATATATATAAAAAACACTTAGAAAAATTCTGATCCCTCAGTCCTCGATTGATCCTCGACAGATGCTCGATCGATATAAAAAAGTTCTGGATGCTCGATCGATCCTCGACAGATTCTCGATTGATCAAGAAAAAGTTCTACGAAGCTCGATCGATTCTCGACAGATCTTCGATCGATCGAGAAATCTTCTGTCAGCTTGATCAATGCTCGACAGATTCTCAATTGATCGAGTGTCATGAATTTCAAATTTTCCAGAATTTTTCTAAGACATTTTTTCAATGTTTTCATGTACAAAACAACCAAAATACGATCATAATGAACATAAATTGATATCAAAACTGAATTACATTGATGCTATAGCCTTAAATTTTAGTTTAACATACTTAAACTAAAAATTAAACAACATCATAACATCAATATTGGTTTTTATCAAACAATAATTTCAACAACCATGCAGAAAACTATTTTCCAACAACATGAAACTATTGTCACCAATTCCAAAACTCAAAACATGTTAAACAGATTTGAAAATGAAGACCGCTTTGATACCAATTGTTGGAAACATGCATGTATGCAGCGAAAAAACAACGGATCTACTTCATTCATAAATGTTAACATGCACTATATAAGTTCCAGAATATGAGAACAAGAAAGTGAACCTTGGAGGGGTGAATTTCAATACTGAAGATCAAAGTCACTTGGGAACACTTTCAATCTTCACTCCAATTCCACTAATAACACCCAAGATGTGTGATCTCTCAATTAGTTTCAAAGGGAGAATGTCAAAATGTCTAACACTTCTTACACCACTTCGCAATAGTGTTCTTACAATTCTTTACCAAAAATTTTATATGTTTCTCCTTTTGTATCTAACTAATTATCTAATTGGGCTGGCCTTTTGGGCCTTTCCAATTGGGCTTAAGTGTGTGGCTTGCAGTGGGACCAAAAGGGACCAATAAG
The DNA here is from genome assembly GCA_014183005.1 of Castanea mollissima. NCBI lineage: Eukaryota > Viridiplantae > Streptophyta > Magnoliopsida > Fagales > Fagaceae > Castanea > Castanea mollissima. Next base: position 35,615,351 of record JACAVU010000004.1, on the reverse strand, counting down.
ACACTAGCTCCAATGACTCTTGGGCTTTTCTGCCAACTCTTGACAAGTCCAAAGTTACCATTAATTATATTAGATACCACTATATAAATATAATTGCACTCTAGGCCTTATCTATGAAAGGCCAAAAACGTATTGACCCCTTATGATGGATTAAGTTGATTAATTAGCCAAGTTTATTAAATAATCAAATTAGCCTACAAACGCGTGGTAGCACAAACAAATCACCAATAAACTAAAGTATACAGCGAAAATTAAATGACACGGTGATTTGTTTACGAATGGGGAAAACCTACACGGCAAAAACCCTACCGGGTGAATTTGAGGTCACCACTCCCGAAATTCCACTATTATCACAACAAGCGGTTACAAATAAAAGAATCCCAAATACCTTACCAACCTACAATTGAACCCTTTCCCCAATACCTAATTGGACTTGTTCTGTAGTAACAATTTCTCCTTTCAATGCACGGCTCCTAAGCACGTGACTAACCAATTGCATGGATCCCAGTATGCGACTTCAATCACCAACTAGAGAAGATTGTTGGCTGCAAAGTTCTTCAATTCATCCACACGATGAAGATCAAGAAGATGCTTGGTTACAAAACCCTACGATGCAAACACACAGCAACTTTTTCACAAGAGATATGAACTAAGGCAAGAACTTCGTCTTAAGTTACAATTTGCATGAACAAGGATTTCTCAATACTTATGCAACTTGCCACACTTTGATGGCCCTTAAAATAATCCTTTTATATGTCTAGGGTTAGGAGAAAAGAAGGCCCAAAGATACATCCACGAATTGGAATCAAAACAGAACTCAGAATCTGTTCTTCTTAAACCTCGACAGATAGAGGTATTGAGATGCTGTTGAGCAGTTGTCGAGCTTTAATGAACTTGCACTATTCAGCTTGTTTCTTGGACAGACTTGATGACTTTAACACTTGATCTTGAAACACAGTTTCTTGAAGTATAAAACTCATCTTAATTTTACCCAATTACAAGTCAAGTGCGTTTTGTCAAAGGATTAGCCAATTACATAAATAATGAATGACATGTGTTCTTAACAAGTGAAATACATATGTCCTAACAATCTCTCCCTTTGGCAATCCGTGACAAAACCACAACAAACAAATGAACATATGAGAGAAGTGATAAATCACTTAACTCATACTCACTTGTTGAATACAATAAAATCTATCCTAACACAAACTCTTGAAAAACTTTGCAAGAAGAGAGTTTATGACAAGTAGACTTTGACAACCCGTATTTCTAAAACACTTTATACAAAACTCATCAAGGCATCTTAGTGTGAAACAGAAATAATAGATTGCATATAAATAGAGAATCATGTGTATAAAGAGAGAAAAGAAACAACACATGTAAAGATAGGTGAAAGAAAACATACATCATCATATATATAACAAAGATAAGCACAATGTATGTAATAATGGTCACAAGACCTAGGTACAAGAAGAAAATGTATCTGAAGTAGAGAAAAGAAAAAGATACAAGTAATCCTTACTACATCCCTCAACACTCAACACTCCCCCTATCAAAAATTTCCCTTTACAAGCTTTCCCCCTAAGTATGACTACTCTCATAACCCAAAACTACACCCCCTTTTTGTCACGATTGACAAAGGATAAAGTGTCAAGTAGACATCTCATCGGTAGAGCTAGCATCTCCATCATCATCATTCGAAGCATCATCGTCATCACCATCATCAGCCTCAGACTCAGAAGCCACAAGAGGTGGTGGAGGAGAAACCTCAAGAGCAAAACCACCCATGAACACTTGTCGCCGAGCAATGTGACCAACATGAACATTCACCTGATACAACTCTGTAGAGAGTGTATCCAGGCGAGCATCCATGCGCTAAAGCTACGCCATGATGTCTCCTAGTGACACATCGCTCGTCGAAGAGGAGGGAGCGGATGAGACACTAGCAGATCTTGATGGAGCAGAATGGGAGGAAGGAGCTGCTGAACCTGTCTATCGCAACCTAAACTGTGCCTCAATACATTTTACAGTAGCGATGTCTATGACAACCATGACATGAAAAGGGTAGGAGAAAGAAAAGGAATGGAAAAATGGCGTAAAATCCTTGTGATAGCGGAAGGAAAGATGAGCTTATCACGAGTAGCTGTATCCTTATACACATCTATGATAGAAAAGATAAAATGTGAAGGAAAGTCAATAGTGAGATCCTCAAGAAGAGACAACAGAAAACGAGCACGAGGCTCTGTGATAGAGTTGTACTAAGAGAGAGGATGCAACACAAAAGTCATCACCATGTTTAAGAAACGAGGACCTTTAGCAAATGGTCGACATGACGTAAACTGGTGCTCACCCCAATCAAAAGGGCGCTCACAAAAAGTAGAAATCATCTCATCTTTGGACACAGTCCGTAGACGCTCACAACCGGGGTAGTTAGGATGCGTAAACCTCGGTACTTGGAGCACATCTGATACCAACTCAGGTGTGACAACAATGTGCGTACCTTGAACACGAGTGTGAAAGAGAGGTACTGAAGAATCAAATCCATGCATGTTGGAGTAGAACTCCTAGATCAACACGGAAGGAAAAGTGACCGGGACGTCACACAGTGATTCCTATTCTCGTTTGTGAAAGACATCGGAAAGGTTAGTGTCGGTGAAGTCCGCTAGAACAACTTGGTGTTTCAAATGAACACCTTCTTTAGAGAAGTTCTCTGAGAAGACTTGATGGGCTTTCTCATCATGAAACCGAACAGAAAGAGGAGTAGGATCAGAAGATGAGGAGGCCTTAGAACGAAGAGGATTCGGGGTCGGTATAGACTTACGTTTTGGTGCCATAGACACTATTAACGTAAACAGACAGAAAAGGGGTGGGGGAAAGAAACACTTAGAAAAGTCCCAAAAAAAATTCAAATATAACAAGTATATTGAAAAAGAATGTATGCATGGGGAATGCATGAACATGGGACATGCAATATGAAAAACATCATGGGCTCAGCCCAATCCAATCCTACTAGCACACAAACATATTGCACACATCTAAATGCATGAGAAGATAGATAGAATGATAATGTGATGCAATGCATGGAGTTTTTAAGATCAAATCTACAAAACACACCCCAAAAATTTTAACAAAAACTCATCAATTTTGAAAAACCCCAAAATTTTTCAAAAACCCCAAAACCTAGTTTCAAAAAATGAAATGAATGAGAATGAGGAAAAAGAAGCTTACCAAGTAAAGAAAAACTTGAAGAAGCTTGAAGAAACCTTGAGAAAAGGCTTTGGAGTGAGAGAGAGAGGTTTAAAGATGAAAAGACAAATCTATCGAGAGAGAGATCGAGAGAAATGAGAAACGGATCACACAGAACCTTTAAATAGAGGTTCAATAAATCCCAATAGATACAGGTATCGAGAGGTGTCAAGACATTTTTCGAGGTAGGTGTCGAGAAATACAACACCGATAGATACAACTATCGAGAAGGTGTCGAGGAGCAAGACAAGACACTAGAACAGATGCTTAATCGATCCACCAGGTGTCGAGAAGCTATCGAGAGGACATAAGGTTTCTCTATCGATCCAGAAGGTGTCGAGAAGCTATCAAGATTGTGATAAGAAAAAGCTGAGAAGCTCGACAGATAGCCAGGTGTGAGGAGGTATCGAGGAGGTGTCGAGCCAACTTTTCAAAACAGTTTTTCGAGAAGGGAAAAACACAAACATGAATGCAATCACGCATGCAACTCAACCAATGATCTAATCAACATATTAGACTCTCAAAATCATCTCTCAACAACAATTTTAAGCACAGGGATATCAAAATACACACTCACGCACTAAACAAGTCTAACTGATTTTATATTTCAAAAACAAGTCAAGACAGTTTAGTGAGCATACATCAACACATGTAAACCTTGTGATGGCCAAATCACATTGTACCTGCCATGTATCAAAAATAGCAAAGAATATTATGTGTTGTGTGTGAAAACATCGCAAGATTGCATTAGTGTCTCTAAGATATGACGATTTGAGATATGAGAAAATCACTTTAACTCACACACAATCATAATTGTTTGATGGGGACTATCACCTTTGAGGTACATCCTATAACTCCCGTATCTCCTAAAAAACACGCTTGCAATCATATTTAAAACGTTTTTGATCTTTTTTCTTTTATTTTCTTTGCATATTTTCTTTTTATTAAGCAAACCATGCATGAGGATATAAAAGAGAGAAAATAAATACCCAATTATGTTAAGCTTTTGACATTGCATTTTTGCTATGCTGAAGCATACAGATGTCATATCATGATTGGCAGGTAACAGTGGTGAGATGATTATTTATACATTTCTCTTAGGATTTTCTAGTCCTACCCATCAAAAAGAGTGATACGAGTGTTAAGTACAAGAGATCACTTAACTTTACTCATCACAAACTAAGAGTCATAAAACTCACTTGCTTAGTTGTGCATAGAGCAGCTACAAGAGATACAAAGTTTAGAAAACTTTGTTTCAATGGCCATTTTAAGGTTCACAAGAACCGATGTACACATACACACTGTTTTTATATTTTTCTGATTTTTTAGTATTTTTTATTTTTATCTGAAAAGAAAAATAAATCAAAAACTGAAAATAAGCAAACAAAAACATGTTAATCAAAGCAAAATAATGAATAAAACTAGACAGACTCAAAAACAGTAAAGCAAAACACAAGTAATGCAAAAACAAAAACAAGAAGGGGAGAGAGAAAAAAAATTAATAAATCACTTGGAACCCTTTTCCTTCCACATCTTGTAAGAACCTTTCCTTTTTGCAAACCCTTAAAACGGTTAAGAGGGGGGAAAGATTGAAATCGTTCAAGTTCAAAAGGAACATGAGGGCTTTGAGAAGATCTCCAAGAGGTTTGAAGCTGATTCTGGTTCCTAGATGCTATCATGCCATTGCTCTGTTGAGTGGCTAACCACTTATAGTAATTTGGTCAAGTATAACCAACAATGCCACAATGATGAGAAAGATGCTGCTTCTTCTGGTTAGGCTTTTGAGAGTTTGTCTTCTTAGCCCTAGGGTTTTTAGTTTCCTTCTTCTCAAGCTTAGGTGGTGCTCCTAAGATGGATTTACCCTTGTTTAGGTTCTCACTTGTTAATTCAGTTTTAACATCATTGTTCTTAATTTTAATGTTATTAGTAGGAGGAACAAAAAAAGTAGTACTAGCAGAAGTAATATTAGAGGAAGAGAATTCATACCCTAAACCGGTTCGATCAGAAGCATATTTTTGAATGCCAAGCATCCCATCCAGCTTTGCACTTGATGTCCTCTCCAATTGAGCTCTAACTTGAAACAACTCTACTTCAAGCTTCTTGGTCTTCTCAGCCAAAAATTTGTTCTCGAATCTCAGTGCCCCAATACTCTGATTAGCTTCATCAAACTTAGTGGAAAGCTCTTTACGGTCAAGTTCCACATCACTGAGCTTCTTGGTGGCTAGCCTATAGAGTTTCTCATGCTTCTCAAAAAGCTTGTACAGTTTCTCATAGGCTGTATGAATATCATCTTGATTATCCATCTTTTCAAAATTGGATTCCACCAATTCCTCTTCTTCATCCATATCTTCAACAATCCCTTCAGTAGGATTGACAGTGGCAATGAAGGCATTCAAAATTCTATCATCCTCATTGTCAAAATCATCCTCAGGCTTAGTGTCGCTCAAAGTAGCAACTAGTGCCTTGCTCTTCCCAATGCTCTTGAGATATGTGGGACACTCTTGTTTCATGTGGCTGAATCCTTGACACCCGAAACACTTAGGTCTTACCGGAATAGTGTACTGACTGCCATCCCTAGCATCCTTCTATTGGGGTTTATGCCCTAAAATCCAATTTATTGGCATGTCATAAATAATTAAATTATATAATTATATGAGGCTATTTATAAATGAACTAATGGGACATTATCATAGTCCATGAGATGCATCGTACGTGATTTAGTCACAGAAGTTGTAAATCACAAGTTCCTTGTAAACTAAAAATGTAGTTCATAGTCGATGATGAAATTGGGCATTTCATCTACGAAGACTATAACACATCAACGAAAATCATTTGTCTTGATCATGGAAGTGGAGACTTCTAGTTGATGTGTCTTAAAAGTTAAGACATATTAAACTAGACTGCTATGAGATTAATTATTCAATCAACAACTGTCACTTGAATAATTAATCTCACGACTTCTAATTTCATAGACTCTCAATCTTGAGAGGGTAGTGAACCCGATCATGAAATGTAGGTTACTTTGATATATCAGGAGTGAGATCTAATATTCAGTTCAAAATCTCAGTATGTTGGGTAACCACATGTAGTGTTGAGAGAACACATATTCTCAAGATGGAATCCATAATCTCATTTTGTAGAGACACGAAATATCCCCTTGAGATAAGTTTAATGGGAACTAGTTATTCAAGGCCCCCACTTTAGTAAGAAGTTACTAAAGCTCATATTTATTGAAATTGGATTTCAATAAATGTGAATAACCAAAAGATTAAACCAGGTATTCAAGGATAAAATAGTTGTTTACAAAGTGACAGTTCATTATGACTTTGCTCACTATGGATATTTTATGAAGGGTCAAATGATATTATTAGAATCTTGGGATATAATTTATTAATAAGGCCTAGAGTGCAATTATATTTATATAGTGGTATTAAATATAATTAATGGTAATTTTGAACTTATCAAGAGTTGACAGAAAAGCCCAAGGCCCATTGGAGCTAGAGTCTTATTTGTTCCCTTTTATCCCATCTCAAGCCACAAACTAAAGCCCAATTTGGTAGGCCCAAAAGGCTAACCCAATTAGATAATCAGTTTTTATTTAATAAGAGTTATTAAATAAAGTAACTACCAAGGTAGTTAGAATGTATGTACGAATGAAAAGAAAGAAAATAGTTTTTCTCTACAAGGAAAAGAAGAAGGATTTTTCTTTGAGAATCAACGTACATAAAAGCTGATTGAGAGACCACACATCTTGAGCACCATGTGAAATTGAGATGAAGATTAAAGGTATTCTCAAGTCATAGTTTTGAATTTCACTGCATCAAGGTACGCTTTCTATTCCTTGTTCTAAAATTCAACGTTACATGTTATCTCTCATGAATGAATTAGATCCGTAATTGTTGCTTCCGCTGTGTGTTTTGTATGAGATGCAAAACCAGTTTTTTCAACACCTTCTTCCCTTTATCTTGGCTCTAGAACTAAGAAGAGCTAGATTACCTACGGTCCTTGTCGAAGCCTTTTCCGTTGGCATTTTTTATGAATTTCTTAAATTGCCTGGTGATGTAGGACTTCATCTTAGAGTCTTCATCGTTTGATGACTCATCTGTTTCACTGCTCTTGGCCTTCAGTGTCATGCTCTTGCCTTTGTCCAACTGGCCAATTCTTGTCAACCTTAGCTCATAGGTTTGCAGATTGCCGACTAGCTTAGTCAAAGAAATCTTGTCAATATCCTTTGATTCCTCTATTTCCGTGATCTTGGCATGGAATCTCTCAGGCAGAGATCTGAGCACATCCATGGAATCTCTTGCCACACTTTGACGGCGCTTAAAATAATCTTTTTATATGTCTAGGGTTAGGATAAAAGAAGGCCTAAAGACACATCCACGGATTGGAATCAAAACAAAACTCAGAATCTATTTTTCTTAAACCTCGACAGATAGAGGTATTAAGATGCTATCGAGCAGTTGTTGAGCTTTAATGAACTTGCACTATTCAGATTGTTTCTTGGATAGACTTGATGACTTCAACACTTGATCTTGAAACGCATTTTCTTCAAGTATAAAACTCATCCTAATTCTACCCAATTACAAGTAAAGTGCGTTTTGTTAAAGGATTAGCCAATTACATAAATAAAGAATGACATGTGTTCTTAACAAGTGAAACACATATGTCCTAAAAATCTACAAATTATATCCCAAGACTTTATTGTACATGCAACCCCTTCATAAAATATTCGTAGTAACACAAAGTCATAAATGTAGACTGACACTTTGTAAATTACTACATCTTATCCTTGAGTACCCGCTTTAATCCTTTAAAGTTATTCATTATATATTTATGAAATCCAATTCCATAAATATATACTTTAGTAACTCCTTACTAAAGTGGTTAGGCCTAACTCTCTGAATAACAAACCCATTAAACTTATCTCAAGGGAATATTTTATATCTCCGTTAAGATACTATGAATTCCATCTAGAGAATATATGTTCCATCAGCACTAAATGTGGTTGCCCAACATACTAAGGTTTTGATCTTAACTTTAGATCTCATTCCTGATATATCAAAGCAGCCTACACTTCATGATCAGGTCCATTATCCTCTCAAGATTAAGAGTTCATGTAAATATAAGTTGTGAGTTTATTATTCAGTTGATAGTTGTTGGAAGAATAATAAATCTTATAGCGGTCTAGTTCAATATGTCTTAACTCTTAAAACATATCAATATACCAACAAGAAATCTCCATTTCAATGATTAAAACAAATCATCTTAGTTGATATGTTATAGTCTTCACAGATGAAATGCCCAATTTTATCACTGATTACGAACTACATTTTGAGTTTACAAGGAACTTGTGATTTACATCTTCTGTGACTAAATCACATACAATGCATCTCATGGACTATATGATAATGTCCTAATATTTATGTTACCATAGTTTTTAGATAATAATAAAACAACTTTATTAAACACAACATTAAGTCATACATAATGGCATACACATAGCATCATACAATAGGATTTAAGGCCACACATCCTAACATTAGGAACATATGTCACTATTTTATGTATTTGGCTAATCCTTTGACAAAACACACTTCACTTGTAATTGGGTAGATCTAGGATGTGTTTAATACTTCAAGGAACAAGAGTTCAAGTCCAAGTATTGAAGCCATGCAAGTTTGCCCAAGATTCAAGTGTGAAAACCGTTGTTCCTTAAAGCTCAACAACTAGTATCTATTGAGCCTTGAAGAGCTATTCTAACCCATGGCTCGATAGCAACTTGACAGATAGGGTATCTGTCGAGATTTATGAAACTCAGATTTTTGAGTCTGTTTTTTATCCAATCTGTGATTGTATGTTTGAGATTTCTTTTCTCAAAACCCTAAAAATATATAAATATTATTTCAAGGGTCGTATTAGGTTACACAGATAAGAGCAAAATTACACAAGAGCAAATTGTAACCGGAGACCTAGTTTTGCCCTAGTTCATCTTTCCTCTGAAGAAGCTGCTGTATTTGTACACCGTAAGGTTTTTTGACCAAGGAGCTTCTTGATCTTCATCGTGTGATGAATTGAAGAACTTTTTAGCCAACAATCCTTCTCTAGTTGGTGCTTGAAGTCAAATACTGGGATTCGCGCAATTGGTTAGTCGTGTACTGAGAGCTGTGCAATACAAGGAGAGATTGTCACTACAAAACAAGTTCAATTAGGTATTGGTGTAAGGGTTCAACTGTAGGTTGGTATAAGGTATTGAGATTCATTTACTTGTAACCACTTGTATTGATAACAGTGGATTCTCGGGAGTGGTGATCTTAAAATTACCCAGTGGGATTTTTGTCGTGTTGGTTTTCCCCATTCGTAAACAAATCACTGTGTCAATTTATTTTTCCATTGCATTTTAGTTTATTGGTGATTTGTTTGTGCTGCCACACGTTTGCATGTTAATTTGATTAATTAATAAACTTGGCTAATTAATCAATCAATTTATCATAAGGGGTCAATACATTTTTAGCCTATTACCAAAGCTCACACATAACCAAAAGAAAAAATTCCAAACCTCACCTGCCATACAAATGGAGCCCCACCCAAGCTTGAAAGACTCCGCCTAGAGAGTTGGGTCATGAAATGCATCAAAGTAGCATAGGCCATGCCGCCATAGTCATAATTCCAGATTTGTCCAATTTTTCTCAAGCTTTCTAGGTAGCGCAACTTCACAGCTTGTTGCAATCTCACAGTGAGGAATATTTCCACATAGCCAAGACAAAGGGGTATTGTTACTCCTCATTCTAGAAGGCACTACACCTAGAAGTTTCTTGAGTTCAGCTGGAGTAAAGGAATCATTGGCAATAATTCTTTCACCATCCAACCTTAGATTGGTAATAATAGAGAAGTCATAAGGTGTTAACATTACCTCCCCAATACAAGGAAAGTGGAATGTACATGTAGTGCCCCAGAAGCATTCTGCCAAGGCGAGAAGTAATTGAAGATCCTTGTATTCATGTGTCTCATGATTTAACAAAGTTTCAAAGAAAGTGCTAAAGTCTGCGTCATTAATAATGTTTTTGATGCTAGGAGACAACACTGCCCATGCACTTTTTAACATTTGGAGACTGCCTCAACTCTTACGGTTCTACAACACACAAATTTAGTTCATCAATTTCCATGACCAAACCCACATCACCAAAAAAAAAAAAAAAAAAAAAAAAAAAAAAACCAATGCCCCACCAAAATTTCACCACAATCAAAATTCTTCACATATCCATACACAACTACCAAATTTTTTCCATAGCCATAAAAAAAAGTTCCCACATTTCCAAAATAGCAAAAAATTCCACAAACTCATGCCCATGCACAAAATAAATTCACACATAGCCAAATCATAATAAAAAAAATTTTCCAAGATCCAACATCACATGCCCAACAAAAGTTTTCAAAATTTCATGCCCATAAAATTTTTCCATGTCCAAAAATTTTCCATACCCACAAAATTTTACCACGTCCATAAAACAAAATTTACACATGCTAATAGATTTTATCCATAATGAACACATTCACATAAGCCTACCACAAAATTTTCACAATTAATACCAACACTCCCAAAATCCAAACCAAAATTCATCCAACAACGTCAATATCTACATACATTTTCAAAATTCTATAAGGCACCAACATTGTCCAAATTGCACCATGATAAAAAATAAAATAAAATAAAATAAAAACTTCAAGAATGCTCCAAAGCCAACATTTTCCAACACAACCAATCAAGCAATGCCCCAAATTTCAAACAACCAAATGACAATATCTCATCATAAAACTTTCAATGAAACATGCAATAACATTTTTCCAAGCATAGAAACGAAAGAAAAAACTCACCTTGGTGTCTACATCACAATATGGAGCATGGGTCTTTCGGTCTTGAAGAAATCATCCTCCTCATGCAAATCAAATGTTGGATCATATTTCTTATCATGAAATGTAAGAAAAGAAGGTCCTTTGGAAGAAGAAGCCATCTGTTAGGATTAGTGCCCTTAAATCCTATTGTATGATGCTATGTATGACATTGTGTATGACTTAGTATTGTGATTAATAAAGTTGTTTTATTAGTATCTAAAATAATGGTAACATGAATATGGAACATTATCATATAGTCCATGAGATGCATAGTATGTAATTTATGTGAAAAGTCACAGAAGATATAAATTACAAGTTCTTTGTAAACTCAGAATTTTAGTTCGTAGTCAATGATGAATTTGGGCATTTCATCTGCGAAGACTATAACATAGCTAAGATGATTTGTCTTGATCATGGAAGTAGAGACTTCTAGTTGATGTGTTGATATGTTTTAAGAGTTAAGACATATTGAACTGGACCGCTATGAGATTTATTATTCTCCTAATGACTGTCAAATAAATGATAAATCTCACGACTTCTATTTGCATGAACTCTTAATCCTGAGAGAATAATGGACTAGATCATGAGGTGTAGGTTGCTTTGATATATTAGGAGTGAGATCTAAAGTAACGGTCAAAACCTCAGTATGTTGGGTAGAAACATTTAGTATTGATGGAACATATATTCTCAAGATGGAATTCATAATCTCTTAATAGAGATATAAAATATTCCCTTGAGATAAGTTTAATGGGTTTGGTTATTCAGAGTGTTAGGCCTAACTACTTTAGTAAGGAGTTACTAAAGTATATATTTATGAAATTGGATTTCATAAATATATGATGAATAATTTAAAGGATTAAACCGGGTACTCAAGGATAAGATGTAGTAATTTACAAAGTGGCAGTCTACATTTATGACTTTATGTTACTACAAATATTTTATGAAGAGGTTGCATGTATAATAAAGTCTTGGAATATAATTTATTAATAAGGCCTGAAGTGTAATTATATTTATATAGTGGTATTAAATATAATTAATGGTAACTTTGGACTTGTCAAGAGTTGACAGAAAAGCCCAAGGCCCATTGGAGCTAGTGTCTTATTGATCTCTTTTGGTCCCACTCCAAGTCATACACTAAAACCGAATTGGAAAGGCCCAATAGGCTAGCCTAACTAGATAATTAGTTAGTTATAAAGGGAGAAATATACATAATTTTTTTTTATTAAGAAAAAGAATAAGAGATAGACATCATTGTGAAATAGTGTGTATGTGTGAGTGAAGCCACTCAATTATTCTCCCTTGGAAACTGATTGAGAGACCACACTTCTTGGGCGTAAAGTGGAATTGGAGTGAAGATTAAAAGTGTTTCCAAGTGCTTCTAATCTTTGTTTTGAATTTCTCCATACTAAGGTATGCTATCTTGTTCTTAAATTCTGAAATTTGCATAGTGCATGTTATCAATCATGAATGAAATAGATCCATGTTTGTTACTTCTGCTATGTGTTTTGTATGAGATACAAAACCAGTTTTTCCAACACCATCTTAATGCAAAGAAAAATGGATTTGGAAAATGGGTTTTCACCAAAATGGGTGATTGGTGAAAATGTTCAAAACACAAGGATTTAAAGAAATATTGATAGAGATGGATGAAGGAAGCATAAAAAGTTTAGAAAAGTTCTTTTTGTGAGAAAAAATGGTGAGATGAAGAAGAAAAATCAAGGGGAATAAGAGAGTGAATAGTGACAACAGAGGAAGAGAGGTGGAGAAGAATGAAACAAAAAAAGAAAAAAGAGAGACGAGGAAAGTGGGGGGCTAAATTTTGGCCCCCAAAACTTGAATTCAACTCACAAGGTGAGTCAACTCAGTCAAACTGAGTTGACTCAGTAAATCCAAAAAAAAAGAGTTTTTCGAGTTTTCTAAATATCTTTTAAACTCCAAATTTTCATCTCCAAATAATAATTAAAAAAAGAAAAAAAATATCTACTTTCTCAATGCCACTTTTTAATTCAAACCTCCAGTTTTCAAAATTTCAAGAAAAAATTCAAACCCTAGGTTTCATGATCAAAATTTTAAGTCTTAATTTTCAAAATTCCAAATCTCAAAGTTTCATATTTCAAATTCCAAATTTGAAATCAAAATCTCAAAGTTTCAAAGTCTCAAATTTTTAAATGTCAATTTCAAAACTTCCAAGCTTCAAAAAAATAAAATCTTTTCCAAAAATAAAATCTTTTTCAATCAAAGTTTTTCTTGATAAAGTTCAAATCAATAAAGGGGTAAATAAAGATCACACATCTCAAAAAGCAAAGGGACAACAAAACACTCATTAGTTAAAGACTAACACTCATCAATTAAATACTAATTCCAAATTTTGACTTTTGCAGGCAATAATTTGGTTTCAAGGATGAGAAGCCCTTGAATCACTTCAGTCAAGATCAGATTCATTGGCCGTAGGAACCTATGTATCCAAGATCAATATCGTGGTCGCAAATATCACCTCAATCAAGATTAGATTCATTGGTCACAGAAACCTACGTATCCAAGATCAATATTGTGGGCGCAGACATTATCTCAGTCAAGATCAAGCTCTTCGGTTGTAGACACTTCTTTAGTCAAGATCAAGTCCTTTGGTCACAGATGCTTCTTTCGTCAAGATCAAGCCCTTTGGTCGCAAAAACTTATTTAGTCAAGATCAAGCCCTTTGGTCGCAAACACGTTTTTAGTCAAGATCAAGTGCTTTGGTCGCAAACACTACTATTGTCAAGATTAAGCCCCCTTGGTCCCAGACAACTCCATTATCAAGATCAAAATGAAGAAAAGTCTCCCAATCATATCGATTGTCAAGAATCATTCCAAAGTTCATCAACTACTAGCTAAGTCAAGTATTTTCATTGTTTTTTCAAAAAGATAAGGCACTAGTTCTATGTTCCAAAGTTTTAGGTTTGAGGGTTAGGTAATCTTTGAAAATTCAACCTCAATTAAATCATAGCCGCTAAAATCAGTGTCTTTGTTTTGCATTGACATTCGCTTTCCAAGCTCTATCAATAAGGGGCATTCTGTAGACATTCGATTTTGCACCCATGATTTAATCAAGGAAGATGACTGGAGTGACCATCCATGTCCCCAAAAAAATCATTCTTGCATTACATGCATCATTTTGCTCTTGCATCACATGCATCAATTTGTTCTTGCATTGCATGCATTAGTCTATTCATTGCATATCATAACAATGATCTTGAGATTCTAATGATCGCAACGGTGTGTCCGATTTCTAAATCGAACCATCGAATCGAAAGATATTGCACGATCATGTTTGCATGGTCCATATGCATTGAGTCTAGGAAGAGTCCGCCACACACGATTAATTTAAATTAATTCCGATTGGTTACAAAATTAAAATTAATTAAATAATTTTGTGATTGGTTGATAATTAGTGTTTAAAGTAGGGTTGCATGAATAGGAATAAAAGGGATGATTGGATAAAAATAATATCGTGGATAATCTGAATTTTATCAAGATTTATTTTAGGATATTTATCTACAAGATAATTTTTCTTAAGAAGCCTAAATTATCCAGAAAAGAGAAAAAAGATCATAGACAGAGGATGAAAACACGTCTAAGTGCAAGGACCGGTCAAAAACCCTTAGAAGAGGAGTCCCAATGGCACCTAAACAAGAAAGTGCATTCGGCGTCCAAGAGCCAATTCAACACTTTTGGAGTGCCGAATTCCCACCTTTTGGGCTTTGGCCCAACAACCTTTGGGTGATGATAAGGCACATCCTTTTCAACCTTTCCACAGAAGGATGCGTCCCGATTCGCATTTTAAGCGACATTGCTTATTTTTTAAGCACTCCAGTCCCTATAAATAGAGGCTAGGTCTCATAATTCAGCACATTTTTTTTACGCTCTGAGAAGCATATGTTTTAAGACTCTCAAATTGCCAATATTTGTTGATCCTCTTTGAGATTTACTACAAGAATTAGGGTTTTTAGGTTTCAAAGATAAACGAATAAGTTTCTTTGAACCCTAAAACATCCTCTCAAGTAGAAGAGTACTCATGTAAGAGGTTTCTAACCCTTTTGTTCATATGCTTCTCTTATCATGATGATGCATGCTTTCTTGTTTCAAATATTCATATTCTGACTTATTAATTTAGATTTTGAAAATATGCTTTTGATTCTTTTATTGTTACTATAATCTATTTCTTAGTTTTAAAGATCTGCATGTACTTAACTCTTTTTCTTCAAAATAAAACGGATCTACATCTTCCTTAGATGTAGATCTGAATTTTTTTCTTTAAAATAAAATGAATCTACATATTCCTTAGATGTAGATCTGAATTTTTCTTCAAATAAAATAGATCTACATCTTCCTTAGATGTAGATCTAAATTTTTCTTAAAACAAAAATGGATTTTGTATCTTCTTTAGATACAGATCTGATTTTTTTTTTTTAATTCATGCATATTTTTGAAATAAAGAAAGAGATCATGTATTGTTGTGTTTGTTGTTTGTTTTGTTTGGTCTATGTAGCATAAAATTATTTTATGAATAAGATCCTCTCCATAAAAATAAAAATAAAAATCTTTTCCAAATGGAAAATAGACCTGATTTTTCTGTTATAAAAAAACCATCTTTTTTCACCACAAAGCAAATCTTATCCTTCACAAAACTCAAAACTATTTTTTTTATCTCTTAAAAACATATTTGAATTTTTTAACCAACCAAAAGACTTTGTTTTATTAGATAAAAACAAATCTGAATTTTCTCTTCAAGAACCATTCTTTTTACACATATAAAAACAGATCTGATTTTTTTATATATATAAGTCAAAATAAATTTTCTAATCATTAAAACATATATATATATATATATATATATTTTTTTTTTTTAAAAGAGGATACATTCATAAATGGTTTTGTGTGGTTTAGTTTATTTCACATGTTCAACATATCATTCATAACATGCATAAAAATGGTACATTGGTCACAAGAGTCTAGAAGACCAGAATCTATCTAGGCAAAATGGGTGTCTAACACATTCCCATTCCATAACCTAGCCTCTGGATTTAGGTCTTTGGCTAAATAGATCTAGTCTTGTCTTTATTCATTTTAAGTAGATTGTAAATAGGACAAAAGGCCATGTATTTTTGGTAGATTGTAAACTAGGACCCAGAGCCATGTAATGTTCAAATTTTCAAATTTGTAGCTCTTTTTTATTCAATCAATGCAACGTAACAATTCAGTTATGTATTTTTTTTTTTTTTAGTTTTTCTTATTTTTTGTACATAAAAAAATAAGTGGTGACTCCACACTAATTACCCAAAAAGAGAGGTGCCTTAAAAAGCACACCAAAAATCTCTCTTTTTTGAGAGGCCACCCAAATTTGGTAAGGTCTCTCACACCTAGCATGTTACTAATCTAATAAAGTAATAAAAATAAACTAGAAAGCAATAAAATAAGGCAAGAAATAAACGAAATAAACAATAAAAATAAAGAAAAAAGAAAGGAAAAATACCTTAAGCAAAGAAAGCCTTAGAGCTTGAATTTGACTGCTCCTCTCGGTCAGTCTATCAAAACAAAAACCCAAAGGTCTAGTAAACATTTTACTACAAGGCTTAGACCCAAAAATGGTCTCAACCAAGAAAACTTATGAAGTAGAAGGTGTTTGATGAAAAACTCCCTCTTGAATCACTATATTTCGAGTGATTTCAGTGTGTTTTGGAAAAATAGCCTAATCGGCCTTTTATAGTGTCAACAAGGGAGGTGTAGGGCCATTCCTTGTAGAGATGGATAACTGCCGTGGGGCCTTTAGTTGACCACCCGTCATGGTGACGCTTTCGCACGCACGGGCCCATTGAAGGCCCCTCTCAATGATCGTGCGTGTGGATAGCACGGAGCTTCAGATGCTCTCTCCCTCTCAATGGAGGAGGGTAGGTCTACCTTTGGAGGTGTGGCAGGAATCTTGGCTAAATTTTAGGTGATTACCAAAGGTAAGTGAAGTCGCCACCAATCATCGAGTTTTTCTAAAGTGTGATTAGTCACCTGTTTTTTGTTGATTTTATTACCAATCCTAGGCTAAGAAAAGGGGCTTTTTTCCTAATCTAATGTAAATGGAAAAATTCTTAATTCTTGAGTCAAGAAGTTTGGTTATGTGTGGGAAAGGTGTTAGGCACCCCACAACGCCTGTCCGAGGACAGTCTTTTGTTTTGATAAAACCTCAATTTCTGGGGATTGGTAGTAAAAAATACAATTTGCCATTCCCTTTCGGGGCTTTGCATGCATGGGAGCTTTGAGGTTTGGCTTTTGAATAGGTGCGGTCCCAATCTAAGATTTCCTAAGGCATTCGGCAAAGTACCAAATTTTCACAACGAAAATCCGGCGACATGTTACCTTACTTTCGCTGCGGAAATTAGGCATTGCTTTGCCTTAGGTGGCACAGACTATGACAATCACACCAGAAGGGGGGAGTAGGTATTTAGATACATACATCATGCACAATGCAAGCACATAGAGCAGGAAAGTAAATGCCTATATCCTCAGAGCATAACCCAAAATATAAGTGCAGGAAAGTAAATATGGGTTGCCATACCCTAGAGATGAGGACAAATGGTACAAGCATGATATAGCTAATAAAAATCATCAAAGATAAAAAGGAGGAAGGAAGGAAAGAAAGGGGTTTTAAAAGATTACATCACTAAATGGGATAAGCTAGACCCCTAAACCTACTAGACACAGCCTTTTGGCTCAAATCTACACACTTGCATCCACGGCCTTTTTGCTTGCGCCTGGGAGACCATGTCGTAGCTCCAAGCGTCCTCGCTCCATGTGCGTACATGCAAAGGCAAAGACAAGATACCAACAGGCAAGCTATGGAAGGGAAAGATCCAAAGAGCACACGAAAGAGGCATAAAGCAGATAAGCATGATAGACATGGCAAGTATAACATGTGGCGTGAGACATGTCAAGCAAGGATAAATGGACAAGCAAGGAAGCTAGAAAGCAAACAAGCAAACAAGAAAGAAGAAGAACAAGCAAAAGGCAAACAAAAGGTAGTGTCCGCGAGGGACGAATGTAGGTTTGGATCAAATCTCCATAACTTCATAGCGTTGAAGTATGGACGACACACTAGTAAGCAAGACTCATGCATGGACATGTAAGCAAGCGTGTAAAGAAGCATAGAAAGCCAACGGGTGGCATAAACAAGCATGGCAAGCATATCACTACACGGAACGGAAAAGGGGAAAGGTAGGTATGAAGCAACCCGGCATCCAAAGACGCATCCCAGGTGGTCACATCCAAACAAGGCCTTGTGGACGTCGAATGTAACCACACAAACACAAACCCCCTAAGGGCGTCAAATGTGGCAAAGCCTAAAACTAGAAAGGCTAACACAAGCATAAAGCATTGAAGCAAGCAAGCATAGACATGCAAATAAGGATGATCCAAACCCTTTGATATGGGCTAAGGAGTGTGGACGAGGACCGGGACCATTAGGTTGAGATCAGGTTCAAACCAATAGGCCAAAAATAAGAAAAGGGGATAAAAGAGAAAAAATGGGTACAATAGCATATGGCATGACAAACATAGCCTGAAAGATGGCATGAAGCATGTAGAGAACACAAATCCAAGCACACAAGCATGTGAAAGCATAGATCTAGGCATATAGGCATAGGAAAGATAAATGTAAACATGGATCTAACCTAAAAACATGCTAGAAACAAGATAAAGCAAGAAACATTTCAAAGAAAGCAATAAAACATGTTATTATAGCATAAAGAGCAAGAAACATGATAGCAAAAAGATTTAGAAGGTTAGGGATGTGGATGATAGCTAAAATGATGCATCCACACCCCTAAACCTCAAATCCAAGATGTAGAACCAAGGAGAAGAAGATTGGGTACAAGAACACCACCTTGTATTGTTGGTGAAGAAGTAGGAATCAAGAAGCTTTAATGTGTTTTTTGTGTTTGGAAGAGAGAAAAAGAGCTCAAAATTCATTCAGGAAGAGAGAAGGGATCAAAAGTTATGGCTGCGAAAAGTTAGAGGATGCGATTTTCACAGTTTTCTCAATATCTCAACCGTTTTACTCCGATTTCGACCCGTGTATAGTTGTTGGAATGAGAATTTGATTATCTTTGCAATGGCATTGGTCTCAACCCATTTTGATGATTGGATCAAGATTAGGGTTTTAGGGCCCATTGAAAGTCAACTCTTGGTTAAAGTTGCTAAAAATCTCCGAAGAGCTCGGGTTTGATGTAAAATCATGAAAAATGTTGTTTTGTGAGGATTTTGACCTTTCATCAATCTAGGTTTGACTAGGGGCATTTTGGTCATTTTTGCTGAAATAGCACTTTGGTTGCTCCGGTGTTCAAATGGGTTTTGCTACGTCATTCTGGATGTTCTTGTGGCCCCATCAAGAGAAAATAATGTTTTTGGATTTTTCGGGGTCCGGCATGTAAATCGAGGGCAAAAAAAATACGGTATCAACAGTTGCCCCTTCTTTATCTGACCTCTCGAGTGCAATGAGAGGTGTCAGATAAAGAACGTGATTTCGAATTTTGTTGCCCCCAAATTGCATGTGGAGACTACTCACGGATCAAGACCAGACTTTACCTAATTGGACCAATCTGCTGCAATTGCTTCTAAAATATTTTTTGGACTTATCTCTAAGCTCTGGGAAGGGAAAAGGTTTTTTCTTTTTTTGGCCATGATTTTTTGCTTTTTTGTCTGTGTTATACGGGTGTGAAAAGATGTGGAAATTTAAATGCAAGACATAGGCAAGGGGACTTACCTGGTAGTCTGGAATAGTGAAAATGGTGAGGCATACAGCACGGCCGCTAGTTAACCTTAAGATAGGATGTGGGCATACGGCACAGCCACTAGCTAACCCGCCGTAGATTAGGAACTTGAAAACTTTTTTAAGAATTTGATAACTGTGTGATGGTGAGGTGTATGACACGGCACTTCTTTAGAATTTGATGACTATGTGATGACAAGGCTATGACATAGCCGCTAGTTAACCTCAAGAGGGGATGTGAGCATATGGCACGGCCGCTAGTTAACCCACTATAGATCAGGAACTTGATAACTGTGTGATGGCAAGGCGTACGACACAGCCGCTAGTTAACCTCAAGATGGGATGTGAGCATACGACACAACCGCTAGTTAACCCACTGTAGATCAGGAACTTGGAAACTCTTAGGAACTTGATGACTATAGGAACTTGATGACTATGTGATGGCGAGGCATATGGTACGACCGCTAGTTAACCTCATGATGGGATGTGAGCATACAAAATGGCCGCTAGTGAACCCACTGTATATCAGGAACTCGAAAAATCTTAGGATCTTGATGACTGTGTGATGGTGAGGCATATGACATGGTCACTATAACCTCAAGATGGGATGTGAGCATACAAGACGGCCGCTATAACCCACTATAGAGACGTACGACATAACCGCTAGATAGCCTCTAAATAAGGATTAGGTGAAGATAGAGGATATCTGAATAGTATGTTTGATAAATGATTCTAATGCCATGGAAGCGTGGAGAAGTTCCTACGCCATGGAAGTGTGGAAAGGCTTCTATACTATGGAAGCATAGAGGATTGTGCTGATCCATTGTTGGATATCAAGCACCGTAATGGCTCCAAGAACAAGAGAGAAGAAGTTCCTACACTTTGGAAGTGTGAAAAGGGTCCTACACCGTGGAAGCATAAAAGACTGTACTGATCCGTTGTTGGGTATCAAGCACCATAATAATTCCTAGAACAAGAAGGGAGAAGTTCCTACACTACGGAAGTGTGGAAAGGGTCATACACCATAGAAGCATATAAAACTATGTTGATCCGTTGTTAGGT
Source organism: Castanea mollissima (assembly GCA_014183005.1). Classification (NCBI taxonomy): domain Eukaryota; kingdom Viridiplantae; phylum Streptophyta; class Magnoliopsida; order Fagales; family Fagaceae; genus Castanea; species Castanea mollissima. Next base: position 35,594,356 of record JACAVU010000004.1, on the reverse strand, counting down.
ATCAAGCACCATGATAATTCCTACGCCGTGGAAGCGTTGAGAAGTTCCTACACCGTGGAAGTGTGGAAAGGGTCCTATACCGTGGAAGCATAGATGATTGTGCTGATCCGTTGTTGGGTATCAAGCACCATAGTGGCTCCTGGAACAAGAGAGAAGAAGTTCTTACACCGTGGAAGTGTGGAAAGGGTCCTACACCATGGAAGCATAGAAGACTATGCTGATTTGTTGTTAGGTATTAAGCACCATAATGGCTCCTAGAATAAGAGAAGAGAAGTTCCTACACCATGGAAGTGTGGAAAGGGTCCTACATTGTGGAAGCATAGAAGATTGTGTTGATCCATTCTTGGGTGTTAAGCACCATAATAATTTTCGGAATAAGAGGGGTGAAGTTCCTGCACCGTGGAAGTGTGGAAATGGTCTTATACCGTGGAAGCATGAATGATTGTGCTAATCCGTTGTTGGATATCAAGCACCATAATGGCTCCTAGAACAAGAGAGGAGAAGTTCCAACACCGTGGAAGTGTGGAAAGGGTCCTACACCGTGGAAGTGTGGAAAGGGTCCTACACCATAGAAGCATAGAAGACTGTGCTGATCCATTGTTGGGTGTTAAACACCATAATAATTTCCAGAACAAGAGGAGAGAAGTTCCTACACCTTGGAAGTGTGGAAATGGTCCTATACCGTGGAAGCATGAATGATTGTGCTGATCCGTTGTTGTATATTAAGTAGCATAATGGCTCCTGGAACAAGAAAGGAGAAGTTCCTACATCGTGGAAGTGTGTAAAGGGTCCTATACCGTGGAAGCATAGAAAACTGTGCTGATCCATTGTTAGGTATCAAGCACCATAATGGATCCTAAAACAAGAGAGGAAAAGTTCCAACACCGTGGATGTGTGGAAAGGGTCCTACAACGTGGAAGCATAGAAGACTGTGCTGATCCATTGTTGGGTGTCAAGCACCATAATAATTCCCGGAACAAAAGGGGAGAAGTTCCTACACTATGGAAGTGTGAAAGGGTTCTATACCATGGAAGCAAGGACGATTGTGTTGATCTGTTGTTGGGTATCAAGCCCCATAATAGCTCTTGGAACAAGAAAGGAGAAGTTCCTACACCATGGAAGTGTGGAAAGGGTCCGATACGGTGGAAGCATGGACAATTGAGCTAATCCGTTGTTGGGTATCAAGCATCATAATGGCTCCTGGAACAAGAGAGGAGAAGTTCCTACACTATGGAAGTGTGGAAAGGGTTGCTGATGTATGTGCAAAACAATGCCTATGATTAGGACTTATTGTTTGGGTTTATGCCCTAAAATCCAATTTGTTGGCATGTCATAAATAATAAAATTGTTTAATTATATGAGACTATTTATAAATGAACTAATGGGACATTATCTTAGTCCATGAGATCCATTGTATGTGATTTATGTGATTTAGTCACAGAAGATGTAAATCACAAGTTCCTTGTAAACTCAAAATGTAATTCATAGTCGGTGATGAAATTGGGCATTTCATCTGTGAAGACTATAATATATCAACTAAGATGATTTGTCTTGATCATGGAAATGGAGATTTCTAATTGGTATGTTGATATGTTTTCAAAGTTAAAACATATTGAATTGGACCGCAGTGAGATTTATTATTCTTCTAATGACTGTCAAATGAATAATAAATCTCACAACTTCTATTAACATCAACTCTTAATCCTGAGAGAATAATAGACATGATCATGAGATGTAGGTTGTTTTTATATATCAGGAATGAGATCTAAAGTCACGATCAAAACCTCAGTATGTTGGGTAACCACATTTAGTGTTGATGGAACATATATTCTCAAGATGGAATTCATAGTCTCTTAACGGAGATACAAAATATTCCTTTGAGATAAGTTTAAGGGGTTTGGTTATTCGGAGAGTTGGGCCCAACCACTTTAGTAAGGAGTTACTAAAGTATATATTTATGGAATTGGATTTCATAAATATATAATGAATAACTTAAAGGATTAAACCGGGTACTCAAGGATTAAGATATAGTAATTTTCAAAGTGGCAGTCTACATTCATGACTTTGTATTACTACGAATATTTTAATGAAGGGGTTGCATGTATAATAAAGTCTTGGGATATAATTTAAAGATAAGGCCTAAAATGCAACTATATTTTTATAGTGGTATTAAATATAGTTAATGGTAACTTTAGACTTGTCAAGAGTGACAGAAAAGCCCAAAGCTCATTGGAGCTAGTGTCTTATTGGTCCATTTTGGTCCCATTCCAAGCCACACACAAGAGCCCAATTGGAATGGCCCAAAAAGGCTAGCCCAATTAGATAATTAGTTATATATAAGGAGAGAAACATACAAAATTTCATTAAGGTTTTCAGAAGACTTTTTCATAACTATTTTCATTAAGAACATACAAGAAATGAAATGGCTTATATGTGAGTGTTGAAAAACTCTCTCCTATTCTCTCCTTGGAAACTAATTGAGAGACCACACTTCTTGGGCATTAAGTGGAATTGGAGTGAAAATTTAAAGTGTTCCCAAGTACTTCTAATCTTTAGTTTTGAATTTCACCACACCAAGGTACGCTTTCTTGTTCTTAAATTCTGAAACTTACATAGTACATGTTATCAATTGCAAGTGAAGAAGATCTGTTAATTTTACACTGCGCATGTTTTGTATGAGATACAAAGACGTATTTTCCATGTGTTTTTCCAACACTTATATGTATGATTCTGGAAACTGCCTTTGAGAGGGCTAATGTATGATTTTAGGAAAAGTGTCTTTGAAAGGGCTGGTAATATATGTGACAAACAATGCCTATGATTAGGACTTATATGTATGATACTGGAAACTGCCTTTGAGAGGGTTGCTAATATATGTGAAAAACAACACCTCTGATTAGGACTTACATGTATGATTCTGGGAAAATGCCTTTGAGAGGGCTGCTAATGTATATGAAAGACAATGCCTCTAGTTAGGACTTATATGTATAACTCTAGATAAATCACCTTTGAGAGGGCCGTAGACATATGTGAGAAGCGATGCCTTTTGGTAGGGCTTACATACATAATTCTAGGAAATTGCCTTTGAGAGGGTTAATGTATCATCATAGAAAAATCGCCTTTAAGAGGTCTATTGACGTGTGATTATGGAAATTGCCTTTGAGAGGGCTGTTGATGTGTGCAAGAAATAATGCCTCTAGGTAGGACTTACATGTATAATTCTAGAAATCGCCTTTCAAAGGGCTGCTGTTGTATGCAAGAAATAATGCCTCTAGGTAGGACTTACATGTATAATTATGGAAATCACCTTTAAAAGGGCTACTATTGTATGCATGAAACAATGCCTCTGGGTAGGCCTTACATGTGTGATTCTGAATGTCACCATTAAAAGGGTTGTTGTTGTATGTAAGAAACAATGCCTCTAGATAGGACTTACATGTACAACTCTGGATGTCGCTTTTCAAAGGGCTGCTGATGTATGCAAGAAACAATGCCTCTTGGTAGGACTTACATGTATAGTTTTGGATATTGTCTTTCAAAGGGCTGCTACATGTGTGATATTGGCAACATTTGGATCGTGTCGTATCCTCATGGGTTTACCGATTCAATCTGATAGTGAGCGATCCACTGAAGGAGATGGAAAAGGGAGAGACTGCATAAAATAAAAGCTACCCCAATGTAGGTTTTATGTAGTTCTTGACACGACAAGAAAAATTCCTGGTGGGATGGACCCGTTCTTGCATACCGATTAGCACAGAGTGGATGGAACCACGCAAAATAAACTACTCTAGTGTAAGATTTTGCGGGGTTCTGTGTTGGGAAAATCAGACCCTGATTGATAGAATTAACAAGTTTTAAACCCAAGTTTTTAATTAGATTGATTTTGAATAAACCTTGTTAAAACAAATTAACATTAATATCATGTCAATATCATGCACAGCAGAAAAGTAAATAAGACAAGATATGATGACCTAGGAAAACCAATGAAACAAACTAGTTTCACAGAAACAAAACCTAGGGAGAAACCTTCTCGAAAAGTAATTCACTATAGTAAAGAGAAGTATTAGATCTAGTACAAAACCTTTATCCCTAGACTTTACAGTCCTCGTAGATAAACTTATAGCAACAACCTTCTACCATTTCTGAACCTCTAAACTCTTCAATATATGAATGCCACCATTTTGCACGGATCCTAGTATGTGACTAAAGAAGATGTTGAATGCAAAGTTCTTCACTTCATCAACAATGAAGATCAAAAAGCACTTGGTTACCAAACCCTAAGGCACAAAGATGCAGCAACTTCTTTTAGAGAGAATAAGCACACGGTCACTTTTTGCATATGTTCTCCTTGTATTCTCTTATGTGACAGCCTTTAAAATAAGCCTTATATATGTCTAGGGTTATGAGAAAAGAAACCCACACATACATGTCAGCATGGGCCTAAAATCAGATTTGAAAATTTGAATTTCATAATTCTCGATAGATATAGCTATCGAGCTATCTGTCGAGACCTCGATAGATATATCAATCGAGCTATCTATTGAGATTCAATAATCCTTAATAGATATTATCTGTTGGCAGCTATCGAGAATCTGTCTAGCTTTAATGAACAGCTTTTCTTCACTTGTTTTTTGGTCCAATCTTCATGACTATAATACTTGGCTTGAACAACATGTTTCATAATTACTAAACCCATCCTAGATCTACCCAATTACAAGTAAAGTGCATTTTGTCAAAGGATTAGCCAATTACATAAAATATGTCCTTAACATTCTGGATTTGCGAAACGAATTGACAATGGGTTCCTTAATCTGCTGAATTTTGAATTCAAAGTTTCGAGCAAGATCCCATCTTGGAAATGCTACACTCATGGTCATATCTACACAAGAAATGCCTGGATGTTGAGTTCTGTATGGTCTTGATGTATTATGCATGTTAGGCACCTATTCAGGCTCTCACGGGGAGAGATTCCTCCTTCTCCTTGTGGATATCTTGAATTGCACTTAATAAAGGGAATACCATTTATGGTTTGAAAATTTCAAAAATAAAACTGCCCCAATATTAGGATTAAGACTGGAGCCAACCCTTGGGCATTAGGGGTTATGTCTGAAACATTGACTCAGGCATCCTCGGGTGGGATGAGTTTGGGAGGCTTGAAAAGTGTCTAGGGGAGTGATGCTCAAATGGTATATAAAACCTGGGGTTAAGCATTTGAATCTTTTGGGTTCAGGCCTTTTTGAAGGTGCCTAGTAATGATGAAGGAAGGCTTGCATAAGCTGCTGCAATCTTAAAACCTCATTTTTTTTTTTTTTTGAAACTCCTTGGGAAGAAATGAATAAACCTCAAGGATTTTTTTTGGACTTGAAAAGTTTGGAGGATTTGAAATCTTTCAGGATCATTATTTTTCCCTTATGTTTCAATTGGTTTTGAAAACCTGGTTTAGAAATTTTGGAAATTCAGTCATGATCATGTGGTTTAAGAGTGTATGTGCTCGACGGCTATCATTTTCCCTGAATAGGGAACATGCTCGCAAGCAAGGATTTCTTGAGCAAAGTGCTTGTGTTTACCAAATGCATGGGCGTCCCTTTTTAAGCTATGTAGGGAAAACATGAATGATGTGTTTGGCTTTTTGAACCTATCGGGTGGGTTGGGAGAGGACCCTACCCTTTTTGAGGCATGACGCCTTGGCATAAGCTGATGATTCTGTCATCAATGATTGACCAAATTTTCAATATGCCACGACCAATCGATCCTCGGTGATCAGTAAGGTCTTTCATTAGTTTGTAACGTGGCCTTGGGGTTAATTGGGTGCTTGAAATGAAGGATATCAGGCTCAAAACCTTCAGATGTGGGTGATTATTTGGCATAAGCTCCATAGACTAAGTAGTCGCTCTCAATCAGGAAGGACTTTCTCAAGACCTTAATGTAAGGATATGGGTTTCCTAGGCTCACGGGAGGATATTTTGGCTGTGAAATTCTTTGAAGGGTTTCCTAAAGTCAAGGATTACACTTCATCAAAAACATTTTGGTTGCATCTCATGCTCTGCTATATCCTCAATTTGTGTCCATTTCTTGAATTTTGCCCATTTCATTTTAGGGCTTTCATTTTATTTTCTCTAGCCCATGTTCCTTGATTATTTTAGGCCGAATTTTTCCTTTTGCCCTTTTCACTTGGGCCTTATTTGACTTGATTGCCTATGACTTTTGTCATTTGATTTGGGCTCTTTTCTCAGTTTTTTCAATTAGGGACTCATCTAATGGACTCAAATATTGGAATTCACCTAGCATGAGGTCCTTGTAACCATGTAACCTACCCTGGTGTAGGGCATAATCCTTGACTGGGTTAAACAAGAAAAGAATTCAACAAGCTCAACTAGGCTAACAAGGGATACTTCTCTGCAAGTGGGACACCAGTGAAATGAATGCCTTTCTACGTCATCTTGAACACTTACTTCTTAGCCTTAGGAGCTTATGTGCCAAATTACAAATTCGGGTAATTTTTTGAAAAATAATTTCTTTTTGCCTTAAAAGTGCTATCAAGTGGTATAACTATTTGGACAGCTGAAACAAATGCCTCCATCGTTTCAAATCTAATCAGTTGGTCAATGAAACTTGAACATATGGTCATTCGCTGATTCAGGGTCCACACCAATCTTAGGTAGGACCTCTCAGGGGGGTTGATTGTCAAGAATTGAATGTGCATTTTGCAAAAGTGGTGAATGTTTTAGGAATGTGGAGTTCTGAGATTGGATATCATGAGGTGAGTGTTTGGAGGTCACATGCCCCTTATCTCTGGTAAGGAACAACCACTTCACCCAAACAACTCTTTTCCCACAAAAGGGGTTTTGGCATTAACTTGCCACTCTTGATCTATGCACGCATTTCAAAACACAAATTTTCATGATTTGATGCTTTGATTTGAACCTTTATTGATCTTATTTTAAAGAATCCCTTTTTTTTGTTGAAAAATGTGTACAAGATTGCAACAAACCTAAGCCAACCGAGATGGGAGAAGATTTTGTTGAGATAATGCTAGGATAAGTGACAAGGTCAAACTTGGGTTCCAGTGTTTCCAATAGACAGCATTCCTAAGACCAAGAAGCTTTTGCAAAGATCCACTTAGGAGATGGAGGTCTTCCCCTTGTAAAGAAGCCTTAGGTGATTGATTCCATGCTTGGCATACTTATTGGGATGAAGATTATTTTATCTGCAGTGAAGTTTCTTATGAGGCACAAGTAACAAACTTCATTTTCACGTCAATCGTCGAAATGACCTGTCAAGGCAATGTGCCACATTAGAGACCTATTAAAGGCAATATGAGTACAACAAGAAGGGATGTTAATACAATTCCTTGAAATTTTGATGGGGCACTATCGCCCATATGTTGAGCAGGTGAATAGCTCTATCACAAATGCTCAGGTGTTTAGTCGTTACTATTCATTGAAGTCTACGATGTGAATAACATCTCTTTGGCTTAATTAAAGCATGTCCCAAATTTAATCCCTTTGCTTTTCCTCCACGGTTCACATGTAGGCACTCATTACGACCAAGTTCTGACATTGAATTGCTGAAGTAGCTAGCGCTGATTTCTCTTGGATTTGAGATTTGTCAAGTGAATCACCATGACTGAGGTGGTCCCAATACTGTTTGAATGTTCTTGAGAATGAAATGGTCCAGGATAAATGAATGCCTTGCTCATGGAAAGATCCGATAAAACTGGAGATAGTTCATGATTCTCCCTAAATATGGGCTTGGTTTGCCTTCTTCTATTGTCAATGTGGAAGTCAGGCTTCCAAGGAATGCTTTGAGCAAGCTAAAAGATCTTCTGATGGTCTTGCAAAGAAATTGTGACTATGGTCCTTACTAAAGTTCAAGATGTTGTTGAGGCTATTGAAAAGAAGTCCACTCGAAGGGGAGAGACAATGCAAAAAAAGCTGCCCAGTGTGGCATTTTCCATGGGCTCTCAATCACTTTTACAATTTGGTGAGATTTTTAACTGAAGGGTGTGAGGATTCACCTATCAAGATACCTAAAGACATCCTAGAATACATGGAGAAAGAGAGGATTTGTTTTTAGGAAGACCCGAAGGTGAGAGAAAGTTTTTTCTGAGGAACACCTGAAGGAACCACCTAGACTACCTGGAGGTAAAAGAAGATCTTTTTCTTAAGGGGAAGCTCAGGGAGATAGCTTAATCTACCCAAAAGGGGAAGAAGATTTTTTCTAAGGGGAATCCGATGGTACTCCCTAATCTACCCAAAAGAGGGAAAGAAGATTTGTTTTAAGGGAATACCCAAAGGAAACACCTAGATTACCCGAAGGCCAAAGAAGATTTTTCTAAGGAACACTTAAAGGAAAAGCCTACTGAGGCAAGCTCATGCTAACGAAACTTGAGTTGTTTGATCTTGCTTGAGAGATTTTGGGTTCTTTTCACCCTTTTGAGATGCCTTGACAAAGGAGATTGCAAACTGTATGGATCAACTCTGATTTTTGGAAAAATTTTGCTCCTAGGCTTGAGGTAGCTAGCCTTCATGAATGATGTGGAGGTTGCACAAGATGGATTTTTTGTGGTCTTATGGGAACGAGACTACTAAAAATCTGCCCCAATATCATAATGAGAACAGTTAAATCCACGTGTCTCCCACCAAGATCGAAATCATGAAGCTGTCGTCTGTTCATTATTTTGTGCTTGGGATTAAATTTGGAGCACGTCCTCAAGATTTTGGTAATGCTCGTGTAGAGATGTTGGGAATTCCAATATTTTACCCTATTGAGTCAACCATGGAAACAAAATAGGGGAGGTTAGAAACCGTCTAAGGAAAACAAACCCCAGTAGGAAAAAATATTATACTAATAAAAAGGATCATAATTGCACATGGCGCTCAGGTAGTGTGCTTAAGGCGCAGGAAGAGTTTCAAAGCTTAATTACGAACTGAATTTAAGTAGTCTCATGCTCAAACATAATGACATAAAGGAAACAGGAAATGCGAGAATAACAAAATCATAAAGATAGTGAGATGATGTTTGGTTTTAGGGACTTCTTCCACAGCATTTGGCCAACTTTGCGCTGCCTCAAGTCGAGTGTGCTCTTGAGAAACAGGGCTTTAACTGTCCAAATACTCGGGCGTATAAGCTCGAGCTTTCGAGGAGCAATTCTGGATCTTGATTTCCTTCTAAGGACCTTCTGAATATCTAGTTCGCCCGTTGATGTGGACAAATGCACTTTGGGCTCTAACTAGCCACCTTTGATAAGACCTTGAAGCTTCTGCTTAAGTAGCTCACACGTGTTAGCGGAGTGGCCAACCATCGCCCTATGATAGTCACAATGATTTTCAGAATTGTAAGTCTCTGGTGAAAGTTTTGATTGGATCTCAAATGCCATCAATTCTACCAACTTCGCCTTTAACAGTATTAGCAATAGCAGGGATAACGGGACTGACAAAACGTCCAAGGCAGTTGTGCAACTTGATTGGCAAATGTCGCTCCCTGGATTGCCCTTGTTTAGTAAGAGAGAAGGATATGATACTCTATGAGAATATGGAGTCATAGGAAGGCCTATAACGAATGAGCCCCCTTGACCTTTGTTCTTGATCAACACATTAACTTGACCCTCACAGCTCATTGGGGATGAATTAGTGATTATGGCATTTTTAGATTGAATGATGTTATTGTCAATCAGGCCTTAAATCATCCCCCTAAGGGACTTGCACTCTTCTAGGCTATGTCCCGGGCTACCAAAGTGGTGCTCACATGTGTTGAAAGGGCCAAATTGACTCGGAGGGGAATCGATTATACGTCTCGGCATAATTGGGGCCACTAGGTGTTCTTCCAATAATATATGATATAATTCCGAAATCGGCATAGAAAAGGGAGGAAACTTTTCTAGTGCCTCTTGGACTTGTCGGGTTGGTACCATTTATCTAGCAAGAGCAACATCATTTTGTTAAGATGTGTGCCCTTAAATCCTATTGTATGATGCTATGTATGTTATTATCTATGACATTATGTATGACTTAATGTTGTGTTTAATAAAGTTGTTTTATTATTATCTAAAAATAATGGCAATATGAATATTGGGACATTATCATATAGTCCATGAGATGCATAGTATGTGATTTATGTGATTTAGTCACAGAAGATATAAATCACAAGTTTTTTGTAAACTCAGAATTTAGTTTGTAGTCAGTAATGAAATTGAGCATTTCATCTACGAAGACTATAACATATCAACTAAGATGATTTATCGTAATCATGGAAATGGAGATTTCTAGTTGGTATGTTGATATGTTTTAAGAGTTAAGACATATTGAACAGAACCGCAGTGATATTTATTATTCTCCTAATGATTGTTAAATGAATAATAAACTCACGACTTATATTTACATGAATTCTTAATCCTGAGAGAATAATGGACTTGATCATGAGGTGTAGGTTCCTTTGATATATCAAGAGTGAGATCTAAAGTAACGGTCAAATCCTCAGTATGTTGGGCAGCCACATTTAGTGTTGATAGAACATATATTCTCAAGATGGAATTCATAGTCTCTTAACGGAGATACAAAATATTCTCTTGAGATAAGTTTATTGAGTTTGTTATTCAGAATATTAGGCCTAACTACTTTAGTAAATTGTTGCTAGAGTATAGATGAATAACTTAAATGATTAAACCGGGTACTTAAAGATAAGATGTAGTAATTTACAAAGTGGCAGTTCACATTCATAACTTTGTGTTACTACGAATATTTTATGAAGGAGTTACATGTACAATAAAGTCTTGGGATATAGTTTATAAATAAGGCCTAGACTATAACTATATTTATATAGTGGTATTAAATATACTTAATGGTAACTTTGAACTTGTCAAGAGTTGACAGAAAAGCCCAAGGCCCATTGAAGCTAGTGTCTTATTGGTCCCTTTGGGTCCCACTCCAAGCCACACACTTAAGCCCAATTGGAAAGGCCTAAAAGGCCAGCCCAATCAAATAATAAGTTAGATACAAAGGGAGAAACATACAGAATTTTCTGTAGAGAATTGTAGGAACACTATTGTGAAACGGTGTATGTAAGTGTTAGACACTATGATATTCTCCCTTTGAGAAATGATTGAGAGACCACACATCTTGGGCGTCAGTGGAATTGGAATGAAGATTGAAAGCGTTCCTAAGTGCTTCTGATCTTCGGTTTTGAAATTCATCGCTCCAAGGTACACTCTATTGTTCTTAAATTCTAAAACTTACATAGGACATGTTAACTTTTATGAATGAAGTAGATCCATTATTTTTCCGTTGCGTATGTTTTGTATGTGATACAAACATGTCATATTTTCATCAAATGGTATCAAAGTGATCTTCATTTCATATTTGTTTAACATGTTTAGAGTTTTGGAATTATAGACAATAGTTTCATGTTGTTAGAAATTAGTTTTCTGCATGGTTGTTGAAATTATTGTTTGATAAAAACTGATATTGATGTTATAATATTGTTTAATTTTGAGTTTAAGAATGTTAAACTGAACTTTAAGGCTATAGCATCAACAAAATTCAGTTTTGATATCAATTTTTGTTCATTATGATTGTATGATGGTTGTTTTATTCATGAAAACGTTAAAAAATGCCTTAAAAAATTCTAGAAAATTCAAAATTCGCGATGCTCGATCAATTGAGGATCTGTCGAGCATTGATTGAGCTGGCAGGAGTTTTCTCGATCGATCGAGGTTCTGTCAAGCATTGATCGAGCTTCGTGGAATTGTCTCTCGATCGATCGAGCATCTATCGAGGATCGATTGAGCATCCAAAACTTTTCTCGATCGATCGAGCATCTGTCTAGGATTGATCGAGGATTGTGGATCCAGAATTTTCTCTAAGTGTTTTTAACATGTATAAAGAGCAAGGCTATGTGTAATTTGGTTACGCGTGTTTTAAATTTAAAAACCTTTATTTTAAAACATCTAGTGGGACAGAGATACAAGGGTTGCATCTCACGACCTCCATTAACGGTTTATAGTAGTATGATTTAGCACCTCGCCTTGACGTAGATGCCTTGCTCCCTTCGGAGGGTGTTTAACTCATGGAACTACAGATTAAACTTCTTAATGATGGATAACATGTGTTTTTTACATTAAGAATGACCACGCCACCGTGGAGTTACTTAATGACTCACATAGAATTCAGTCAAAGGTGTACACTAGACTAAGTTTAATGTTGACCTCCCTTTGGAGCTATGTCATTATTACTTAGAGGCTAAAGGAAAAACGACATATTATTAGTATTTGACAAGAGTTATCATGATAGCACTAATAATGAGGATAATTCTCAATCAATCATAGTGTTTATAATTTACTTGCTTCCAAGGAATTTTAAACATGGGATTGGGTTGTCATCGTAAATATTATTTTATGATTTTATTAAGACTCCATATTATATGCTTATATGCTAAATTGATAATGTCCAGCTTACTTATTATATTCATGTTTATTGTTTTCATATTTTATCATGGCATCTTTTAGCTCACTTGTTTCTATTCTTAATCAAAACAAACTAACTGGATCCAACTATGTTGACTGGAAAAGAAATTTGGAAATTGTTTTAACTGCTGAAGAGCACAAATATGTGCTTATTCAACCATGTCCTAGCTTTCCTTCATTAAATGCTCAAATTGAGGAAAAACAGCGATATGATCGTTGGTAAAAATCTAATGAAATGGTCAAGTGTTATATCCTAGCATCCATCTCAAATGTTCTATAGCATCAAATGCAGGATGTAGAACTAGTTTCGGACATTATGTTAAGTCTAAAGGAGATGTTTGGTAAGCAAGGCCATTTTGCAACGCAAGAAACTATGAGGCAAATTTATAATACCAAAATGGGTGAAGGTACTTCAGTTAGGGAGCATTGTCTTACAATGATCTCTAATCTAAATACATTAGAGGTTTTAGGTGCCGACATTGATGGAGAATCCTAAGTGGATATGATACTTCAGTCACTACCGGAATCATTCAAGGAATTCAGACTGAATTATAATATGAACAAAAAGATTTATTCTTTGTCTGAAATAATGAATGAATTGGTAGCGGTAGAAGACATCCTTGGTACTTCTAGTGTTGAAGCCAATGTGGGTGAAGCTCCTACTTCTCAACCTAAGTTGAAAGGCAATGGTAAGGAGAAGAAGAAGAAGAAGAAGGACTTCACTAAGCAAGAGGGTAAGCAAATTGCCTTAGGGGTTGCCGACAAAGGAAAGCAGACTAAAGGAAAGTGTTACCATTGTGGTGAGAAAGGACATTGGAAGAGGAATTGTCCAAAGTTTAAAGCTGCCAAGAATAAGGGGGTGAAAAGTTCCTTTCTTCTTGAAATATGTTTAGTACAGAATCCCATGGATTCCTGGTGTGTGGATTCAAATTGTACTAATCATATCTGCAATTCTTTGCAGGGGTTCTAGGACACCAAAAAGCTTCATGAAGAGGAATAGTTTCTTACTTTTGCTGATAGGAGCAAGATTCCGGTTGTAGCTATTGGTGTTGTTAATTTGTGCTTTAAGTCTAAGGTTTTAATATTGAAAGACTGTCTTTATGTACCTAATGTTCATAGGAATTTAATTTCTACAACTTAGTTAGGTAAAGATGGATATTGTGTTATCTTTAAAGACAATGTTGTAATAAAGAAAGATAAAATATTTATCTGTTCTGGCAATATTGTGGATGGTCTATATATTTTAACTCTTGATAAGCATGAATTAAATAATTCTGAATTAGATAATAACTCTCATGTAAAATCATTAAAGAGAAAGTTTCCTTCTAGTGATGCATATCTTTGGCACTTGCGTTTAGGTCATATTAATTCAAATAGAATTCAAAAACTAATCAAAAATGGACTCTTAGAGCCCATGGACTTTGATGCATTTCCAGTTTGTGAATCTTGTTTAGAATGTAAATGACCAAGCGACCTTTTAATGCAAAAGGTAAAAGAGCCCAAGAGTTGTTTGAATTAGTTCATATGGATATATGTGGTCCTATGTCAACCCAAAAAAAAAAGGAGGTTATGAGTACTTCATCACTTTCATGGATGATTACTCAAGATATGGTTATGTGTACCTAATGAGATAGAATTCCGAAACCTTTGAAAAGTTCAAAGAGTTTAGGGTTGAAGTTGAGAACCAATTAGGCAAACGCATAAAGGCCATTCGATCTGATCTAGATGGCAAATACCTTCTTGGGGATTTCAGGAATTACCTAATTCAAAATAGGATTGTATCCCAATTGATTGCACTTGGAACTTCTCAAAAAAATGGTGTAGCGGAGAGAAGGAATATGACTCTTTTAGAAATGGTTAGGTCCATGATGAGTTACTCAACTTTACCAATTTCTTTTTGCGAGTATGCCTTAGATACAACAATACATTTTTTGAATTTAGTTCCATCAAAATCTGTTCCCAGAACACCCATGGAATTGTGGAGTGGGCATAAGCCTAGTATGCGATATCTCCGCATTTGGGGTTGTCTAACACATGTGCTAAAGGAGAAGCCTGATAAGTTGGAACCAAAATCAGAAGTATGTTTGTTTATGGGTTATCCAAAAGAAACTAGGGGTTATTTATTCTATAGTCGAAATGATAACAAAGTTTTTGTTAGTACGAATGCTAGATTTTTGGAAAATAACTATATGAATAATTTTACTCCTAGAAATAGAGTTGTATTGGCTGAAATGAATGAAACTATAAATCAACAACCATTGGATAAAACTAGGGATGATGTGGCTATATTAGATACACCACAAGATACTACTCATGAGATGTCTAGTACACAGGTGTCTCGTCGTAGTGGGAATATAGGTTTCGAAGAAACTTATAAAGCTATCTCTGAAGAGGCTGAATCGGATCCCTACACTTATGAGGAGGCAATGAATGATAAAGATGCACATCATTGGGTCCAAGCTATGAAATTTAAATTAGATTCAATGTATTCCAATCAAGTTTGGGATCTTGTAGAGTACCTAACGGCATTAAACCTGTTGGTTGCAAATCGGTTTATAAGTGAAAGAGAGGGATAGATGGAAAGGTTGAAACCTTTAAAGCATGACTAGTGGCGAAAAAGTATACACAAAAAGAAGGCATTGACTATGATGAAACTTTTTCGCCAATAACCATGCTTAAATCTATCAGAATTCTCCTATCCATTGCTGCTCATTACGATTATGAGATTTGGAAAATGAATGTCAAGATTGCATTTTTTAATGGCGATCTTGAAGAAGAAATCTACATGTTGCAATCAGAAAGTTTCATAGCAAACAATCAAGAGCATATGGTATGCAAGTTGAAAAGATCCATTTATGGACTTAAACAAGCATCTAGGTCATGGAACATCAGATTTGATCAGGCAATCAAAATATTTGGTTTTGAAAAAAATCTTGATGAACCATGTGTGTACAAAAGACATCAAGACAAAGTAGTAATGTTCCTAGTACTTTATGTTGATGACATCCTACTTATTGGAAATGATGTAGGAGTAATGTCATCGGTTAAAGTTTGGTTGTCAAGCCAATTTGATATGAAGGACTTGGGCGAAACTAACTATATTCTAAGGATCAAGCTTTGGCGAGATCGAAAGAATAAGACGTTAAGCTTGTCACAAGCTGGATATATAGATAAAGTTCTAGAACGGTTTAGCATGCAAAACTCTAAGAAATAATTACTTCCTTTTAGACATGGAGTTCCTCTAGACAAGTTCAAGAGGAAGAAAACATGATGAGACAAGTTCCCTATGCTTCTGTTGTTGGAAGTCTCATGTATGCCATGCTTTGTACTAGACCAGATATTTGTTATTCAGTTGGCATGGTTAGCCAATATCAATCAAATCTAGGACCAAAACATTGGCAAGTTGTAAAGCATATTCTCAAGTATCTACGGAGAACGAGAGATTATATGCTTGTTTACCGTTGTAAGGATTTGATTCCCATTGGCTATACAGATTCAGATTTTCAGTCATATCTAGATTTTAGAAAATCCACGTTGGATTGTGTATTCACCTTGGGAGGTAGAGCCATAAGTTGGAGGAGTGTCAAGCAATCTTGTATTGCTGACTCCACCATAGAAGCCGAATATGTTGTTGCTTATGAGGCGGCAAAGGAGGCTGTTTGGCTTAAGAAATTCCTTTCTGATCCTGGTGTTATGAGAATTGAGCAAGTTCTCATTACATTGTTCTGCGACAATAGTGGAGCAATTGCACAATCCAAGGATCCAAGAAATCAAAACAAAGGAAAGCACATAGAAAAAAAATATCACATCATTCGAGACATTATTGCTTGTAATGATATGGTAGTAGCAAAGATTAATGGTGCAAAGAATCTAGCGAATCCCTTTACTAAAACCTTACCCCAAAGGATTTTCGAGTCACATTTGGAGGAGATGGGAGTTAGATTAGTACACAATAGTCTTTAGGGCAAGTGGGAGATTGTTAGAATGTGTGCCCTTAAATCCTATTGTATGATGCTATGTATGTTATTATGTATGACATTATATGTGACTTAATGTTGTGTTAAATAAAGTTGTTTTTTTATTATCTAAAAATAATGGCAACATGAATATTGGACATTATCATATAGTCCATGAGATGCATAGTATGTGATTTAGTCACAAAAGATATAAATCATAAGTTCTTTGTAAACTCAGAATTTTAGTTAGTAGTCGGTGATGAAATTGGGCATTTCATCTATGAAGACTATAACATATCAACTAAGATGATTTGTCTTGATCATGGAAATGGAGATTTCTAGTTGGTATGTTGATATGTTTTAAGAGTTAAGATATATTGAACAAGACCGCAGTGAGATTTATTATTCTCCTAACGACTGTCAAATGAATAATAAATTCACGACTTATATTTACATGAACTATTAATCCTGAGAGAATAATGGACTTGATCATGAGGTGTAAGTTGCTTTGATATATCTAGAGTGAGATCTAAAGTAACGGTCAAAACCTTGTATGTTGGGCAGCCACATTTAGTGTTGATGGAACATAATTTCTTAAGATAGAATTCATAGTCTATTAACAGAGATACAAAATATTCCCTTGAGATAAGTTTAATAAGTTTGTTATTCAGAATGTTAGGCCTAACTACTTTAGTAAATTGTTGCTAGAGTATATATTAATAAAATTAAATTTCATAAATATATGATGAATAACTTAAAAGATTAAATTAGGTACTCAAGCATAAGATGTAGTAATTTACAAAGTGGCAGTCTACATTCATGACTTTGTATTACAACAAATATTTTATGAAGGGGTTGCATGTACAATAAAGTCTTGGGATAGAATTTATAAATAAGGCCTAGAGTACAACTATATTTATATAGTGGTATTAAATATAGTTAATGGTAACTTTGGACTTGTCATGAGTTGACAGAAAAGCCCAAGGCCTATTGGAGCTTGTGTCTTATTGGTCCCTTTTGGTCCCACTCCAAGCCACACACTTAAGCCCAATTGGAAAGGCCTAAAAGGCCAGCCTAATCAAATAATTAGTTAGATACAAAGGGAGAAACAGACAGAATTTTTTGTAGAGAATTGTAAGAACACTATTGGGAAGTGGTGTATGTATGTGTTAGACACTTTGACATTCTCCCTTTGAGAACTGATTGAGAGTGTTCCCAAGTACTTCTAATCTTCGATTTTGAAATTCACTTCTCCAAGATACACTCTGTTGTTCTTGAATTTTAAAACTTACATAGTACATATTAACTTTTATGAATGAAGTAGATCCATTATTTTTTTGCTGTGTATGATTTGTATGTGATACAAACATGTCATATTTCCATCACATTTTGCTCAGATTGGCTTTGGCTTGGTTGGCCTACTCCTCAGGGAGTTCGAATTGTGGGAGCCACGTGACTTTTTGCCCTTGAGATCCCTCAGGTTCTTTTCAACATATGATCTTTCATTCGCCTGTCCTATAGCTGCTAGGGCATCCATAAAATTGACTCCACAAGTTTGGTCAATCGTTGAGGTGTCGATACAAAGGTCAATCCTGCTGATTTTCCAAATGCTCAATCCTTGCATTCAATCCGCAAGTGTAAGCTGCTAGTTAGAGGCCATACAACAGTCAACTTCTTCTGATTTTTCCCACCGAATAATTCCTCGGCCAATTAGGCCCTGGACCTTTTTGTTGAACTCATCACAATCCCCTAATGAGTGTCCCCGTGCTCCTGAATGGTATTTATAAGTCTCACCCATACTTCCTTGCTATTTCAATTCCTTTAGGCATATGTATCCTAGATCCATTGGAGCCATAAAAAGGTTATCCAGGTATCCATGTAGATCTTTTGGATCAGGATGGCCATCCTCCTCTCTTATTATTGCATTCACTTCCTCAAAGGTCATGGTAGTGGCAACTTTGGACTGCGTAGCATTCTCAAATATTAAGGCACCGCTATCAATCAGCCTTTGGATCTTATGCCTTAATAGGTGACATTCTTCTGTCAAATTCCATGGAGCATCATAGTGAAACTTACAAGTCTTTGAGGGTTTGTAACCTTCCGAAAGATTGGTGATCAGCTCAGGGACGACTGGAGCGATCAAGCCTTCATTTAACAAAGAGGAGTACAACTTGATAACTGACATAAGGAAGTGGTGGGACTTCTTCGGCTTCTTCCCTAGATTCCTCATGAGATATGAATTTCCTTTGGCCTTTTGGACAGGTAACGAGTTAGCCAATTGTAACTCCTATCTTCAGCCACCATATGGACATCTCCTTCTTCGACCTTGGCGACACTTCCCTTGAGCCGCTGTTCCATCAGAGAATAAAGGATAGTCGGGTCAACGATCTTCTTGGTCTTAATACCCTCATCAATATGCTCCCCAATAGGAATCAAGTTAGCAAAATGAGTCACTTGGGCATTAATCATCTACTCATATTAAGGAGGCTTAAGGTTATCAATGAACCACTTAATAATCTCATCTTCCATCATAGGGGGTTGCACTTGTGAGGCTAGCTCATGCCACCTCTGGTCATACTCTCGGTAATATTCCAGAAAGGAATTGGCCATCTCCCTCCAATTAGAGGTCTTTTCCAGTCTCACATGCCATGTGGTCACAGGGCCAGTCAGACTATTAGGGAAAATCAAAGCAAAGGGTGATTATTCCCATAAGAAGCCATCTTCCTACAAAACATGCACAAATAAGTGCAGGGATCTCCAGTACCATCATACTTGCTAAACTCTAGTGCCTTAAACTTGGAAGGCATATTGACCTGAGGGAAGTTGGTCAGCTTGTCTAGATCAACAATTCCATGGGCGCTGGAGCCCTCTATGATGTGAAGCTTTCCAGCTAGAGTTTCCACTTGGCTCTTGACTTGGCCATACCCTGTTTCGAGGTTCTTGTCCTTAGAAGGATCTGTTTCTTGATCATCGCCCTGGGGCAGTATGTTGTGGCCCTGATCCTGTACTGGTGGGGGCTAATTTTCATTCTCGATTCAGGGACCTCCTTGACTATGACACTTGCTCATTTAGAAGAGTAATCTCCTAAGTATTTTCCTCATGGGGAGAAGTACCACTAGTAGACATCTCTCTTATGCGAGACCTAGTAATGATGGGATCACGGTGTGGCAATAGCTTAGCCTGATTCTTTTTAGCAATCCTTTGATCTTGTGAATGGATGGGAGGTGACAGAGATAGGGTGCATTTGATAATGTGGAAACACAACACCAAAGTCAAGTTAGTTTATGTCCTTTTTATTTAACATGCACCTACCATTTTCAAAAAAATATGGCTTTGCACCCTTGACCAGGTATTTATCAATGTGATTTTCTACTATGATGGAAGATTGATGCACTAGATTGGCAAGTAACCGAAACTTTCATGATATTTTTTGTAATGTGGGAAGGACCCTCCTTTTGACTATATACTGGTACAAGATTTTTTTTTTTCAATGCTAGGTAATCGGCTCTAATAGTGGGCCTTTTACAATATAAGGAAATGCAATCGTGAGGAAAAGCTTGGCTTCTGACAATGTAGACTTCTCGGGGAAGCTCTGGGACACTTGGATCTCTTGCAATATGGACAGCATGGATCTCTTAGACCTTTCGAAAGAGCCCCAGGATTCTTGCTATCTTGGACCTCTTGGCAATTTTGACATCTCTTGGCAATTTGGACGGCATAGATCGCCAGGACTTTGAATCTCTTGGGGGAGCCCCTAGATTCATGACATCTAGGACTTCTTGGAAATTTTTTGGTAGAATTTCCTCCTGAGGGGAGTTCCAGTTTCTTGCCACATATTTTATCTTTGCATAATTAGGTGATGGAACCATTTAGTGTATGCATGAGTGCCCTTGTAGGGTTGTAAACCCTTAGGGATGGGTATTATCTAGCATGTACAAGCAACAGGGTTGGTTTCCCTAGGGATTTAATTAGGAATGTTGTGTAAGCAGGATAGAAAGAACCTGGAGTAGAGCACAATTTCTTTAGCACAAGCAAAAAGGGTGCACCTATCACAAGACAATTTCGCCTAACCTCTAGCCCTAAAAGGGTATCCTTTCCTAGGCTTGGATGTTCACTCTTTGGGCTTTTCTTCGTCCTCATGGGCTCTGGGCTTAATCTAGTCCTCACGAGTTTGACATAACTAGGCCAAGTGTATGCAAAGGCTTAACTGGTAGGTTGTTCCTAGCCTAGTGGGACTCAATCGCCATACCCCTCCCTTCATGGAAGTTATGGGGTAGGAATAATCGAGGGGGCTTTTTCAACTACTCCTGTCCACCCATGGACCTAGAAGTGCCTACAAAGTCAGCCCCAGATCTAACTATAGGTAACACTGCCGATGTTTGTGTCTGGGCATCTGCAAATGGGGTGATGAAATCTCCAAAGAGATGTGACTACACCAAAAGTGTAGAGCCCGAGTTCAGCTCAAAAAAGGTGTATATGTCATGCAATCCTTAATGAAGGGGAAAGACTTTTTCAAAGCATAGTAGATATATATATATATATATATATTATATATATATATATATATATGAAAGTAGATAAAGGTACAGCAGAAATTAAATTTTGCTGCCCTATGTTTGCAAGTGAAGGAAAGCTGTAAAGCATGTGAGGAAAGTGGTAAAGCCCCATGAAAATACCTTACACCTTCTCTCGGAAAAGGATTTTTTGGAAAAAGATTTTTATGCTCTTTTGAAAATAGTTTACTAGGATTAGTATAAGCCTTTTTCAAAAGGAAAGCCCCAGAAACCAATGCCAATTTTGTGTTTTTGAAAACCAATGTCCAGAGATTATTGTTTTATCAAAAGCTCTAAAGGCTAAACTCTCATTGATCCCTAGTGGAGTCGATAGTCTGTCAACGACCAGCCTTCAGACGAATAACTGCTGTTGAGCCCTCGTTCAACCACCCACCGTGGCAACGCTCCCACGCATGTGGGCCCGTTGGAGGCCCCTCTCAATGATCGTGTGTGTGGATCATGCGGAGCTTCAGGTACTTTCTCCCTTTCAATAGAGGAGGGTAGGTCTGCCTTTCAAGGTGTGGTAGGAATCTTGGCCAAATTTTAGATGATTACCAAAGGTAAGTGAAGTTGCCACCAGTTGTTGGGTTTTTCTAAGGTGTGATTGGTCACCTGTTTCTAGTTGATTTTATTACCAATCCTAGGCGAAGAAAAAGGGCATTTTTCCTAATCTAATGTGGTTGGAAAATTTTCTTGATTCTTAAGTCTGAAAGTTTGGTTACATGTGGAGAAGGTGTTAGGCACCCCACAACGCCTGTCTGAGGACAATCCTTTGTTTGGATAAAACCTTAATTTTTTTAGATTCGCAGTAAAAAACATGATTTTGGCATGGCTTTTGAGGTTTTGTATGCATGGGAGCTTTGAGGTTTGGCTTTTGAATGGGTGTGGTCCCAATCTTTTCTTTCCTAAGGCATTCAGGCAAAGTACTAGATTTCCACAACAAAAATCTAGCGACATGTCACCTTACTTTCATGGCAAAAATTTGGCATTGCTTTGCCTTAGGTGACATAGACTGTGATAATCACACCAGATGGGGGGAGCAGGTATATATATACATACATCATGCACAATGCAAGCACACAGTGCAAGAAAGTAAATGCCTACATCCCTACAGCATGGCCCAAAATATAAATGCAGGAAAGCAAACAAGGGTTGACATACTCTAGAGATGAGGACGAATGGTACACAACATGATATACCTAACACAAACCATCTAAGAGAGAAATGAGGGAGGAAAGAATGGAGTTTTAAAAGAGTATGATTAGCTAGACCCCTAAATCTACTGGACGCAGCTGCTTGGCTCAAATCTATATGCTTGCATCCATGCCTTTCTGCTTGCACCCAGGAGATTGTGCCCAAGCTCCATGTGTGTACATGCAAAGGCAAAGACAAGAAACTAGCAGACAAGCAATGGAAGGGAAAGATCCAAAGAGCACACGAAAAAGGCATAAAGCAGATAAGCATGATAGACATGGCACGCATAGCATGTGGAGGGAAACATGACAAGCAAGGATAAATGGACAAGCAAGGAAGCTAGAAAGCAAACAAGCAAACAAGAAATAAGACGAACAAGCAAAAGGAAAACAAAAGGTAGTGTCCACGAGGGACGAATGTAGGTATGGATCGAATCTCCATAACTTCATTGTGTTGAAGTATGGACGACATACTAGCAAGCAAGACTCATTCATATGCATGTGAGCAAGTGTGTAAAAATGCATGGAAAGCCAACGGGTGGAGCAAACAAGCATGGCAAGCATATCACCACACGGAGCAGAAAAGGGAAAGGTATGCACGAAGCAACACAGCATCCGAAGATGCATACCAGGTGGTTACATCTAAACAAGGCCTCGTGGGCGTCAGATGTAACCACACAAACACAAACCCGCTAAGGGCGTCGAATGTGGCAAAGCCTAAAACTAGAGAGGCTAACACAAGCATAAAGCATAGAAGCAAGCAAGCATAGACATGCAAATAAGAATGATCCAAACCTTTTGATATGGGCTAAGGTGTGTGGACGAGGACCAGGACCATAGGCTCGAGATTGAGTCCAAACCAATAGGCCAAAACATAAGAAAAAGGGATAAAAGCAACAAAAGGGGTACAATAGCACCTGGCATGACAAACATAGCCTAGAAGATGGCATGAAGCATGTAGAGAACACAGATCCAAGCACACAAGCATGTGAAAGCACTAATCTAGGCATGTAGGCATAGGAAAGATAGATGTAAACATGTAAACCCTAGCAACTAAACATGGAAGAACGTGAATCCAAGCATATAAGCACATGAAGACATGGATCTAACCCTATAGCATGGCTAAATAGACATAAACACATAGATCCAAGCAAGGCATAACCAAACATCATACAAGCATGTGAGCATGTAACCCTAACATCACCATAGAGCAAAAAGATGAACAAAGCATGGGAAAACATGGCATAAATTCGAAACACATAGATCAAGACAACTAGCATGTGAACGAGCATAGAAACATGCGGATCTAGCTAAACAACACATAGAAAAGATAGATCTATGCACCAACACATAGCAAAAGCATAAAGCACGTAGATCAGGACAAACAACATGTGAGCAAGCATAAAAGAACATGGATCTAAGCCAAAAACGTGTTAGAAACAAGATAAAGTAAGAAACATGTCAAAGAAAGTAATAAAACAAGTTATTATAGCACAAAGAGCAAGAAACATGCTAAGAAAAAGATTTAGAAGGTTACGGGTGTGGATGATAGCTAAAAAGCTACATTCACACTGTAACACCCCGACCCAATTTTATAGTTAAACTATGTGTTTGAGTGGCTAATTATTATTTTAAGCTACTTTTTTTCTATAATTAATAGAAGAGTATTTAATAAACATATTATTTTATAATGTCATTGAATAAGAATTGTAAAGAGTATAAATAATTGAATGGCTATTTGTATTATAAATATATACTAAGTATGTACAAAACTATATTAAGTGGTTTAAATTGTTAGATACATAGTGTTTTAATTAGGTATGATGCATGAGATGTTATAGTAGAAATGTCCACCCACACATGCAACCAAGTGAAATCCAACACATGTAAAGCCAAAGCATCATGCATGTTGACACATATTATCTTCTTAAACCCCAAAGACCAAGACTTGGCCGGCCATGCAATGAACAAGCTCCACCTAGCTTCTTCTTTGACTTTTCTCAAGACACTAGAACTTCCAAGAAGCTATCTCCCTCTCTATTCCCACAGGTCCAATAAATCAGAATTCTCACCTCACTTTAAGGAAAGAGCTAGAAGCTCTCTTGAGTCTATCCTCTCAAACCCACAGGTCCACACCTCAAAAAGAAAGATAAGTTCCATCTCATTTCTTCTTCATACTCTCTCAAAGAAACTAGAAGACTCAACAACTCTCTCAAGCTCTCTACCTCTCATACTTTTGGGTCCAGCCACTAGGAAAGGGAAATCCTTTCAAGTAAGAGTGATTCTATTCCTATTTTCCCCTCAAGAACAAGAAACTTGGTAAGGGCTCTAGCTACTCTCAACTTAGAATCCATGATTTCTTCAAAGAATTTTTAGTAATGGTATTTTGTGATTTGTAAAATTAGGAAATCATGAATTTGTGAGTCTATATATATATGCTATTTTAAGAAGCTTTGAAACTCTGTTGGTGATTCGTTGAAGGTAAATTAGGGTTTTTACTAATTAATGATGGTATATAGTTAAGGAAGTAAGATAAAGTTAGGGTGAGTACTTTTGATGTTACTGCTGGGATTTTTGTTATATTTAATTTTGCTATAAATGGTTAAATGGCTATATATAAGTGTTTTCTAACATTTCTAGTAAGTGTATAAAAATTCTCATATGAAAATACCATCGTTTGATAATTGTTTGTGAATTTACAAGACAATGTTGCAAAGCTATCACTGTGACAGATTCTGTGTTTACACATGATAAATTATGTATTAAATTTTATATAGTGAATTAGAATTCTAGGAGTAGTTTTTATGAATTATAAGACACATATGGTTCTAATGAAAGTGGTCTCACAACAATTGGATCAATATAAAAATATTGGTTTAATTTTTAAGTTGTATGAAATTATGTCAGGACAGATTTGAGCATGTTGTCTAGTACAATTTTTATTAAATCATGCTTTTATTATTTGGCCATGAAATTGATATGGTATCTACTAGACATCTAGGGGAGGTTCTCTGTGAAATTTCATGAAGATTGGATGTGTTTAGATAGCCCATATGTATATTAAAAATGAGGTATATGCTGCTGACATGCACAGTAAACAGTAAATGATAACTCTGACTCTGAGGATTTAATTCTAAAATTAGGGTGAACGATTTGAGCTATAAATTAATATGCTCATCATTGGGAATTTCTGAATCATAGATAAATTTTTTATAACTTGATTCAAGGTTTAGTACTCAAAGGGGGGGGGGGGGTTTCTAAACCATTATTTTGCTTTTTCATATTGCCGTCTTGTTCAACGTGTTGTACCTTGCCATGTGAGTGTATATGGTTACATGACCATGCTTAAAGGATTTTATGTTTATGCATGCTTTATTGGCCCTAATCTTAAAGAACCTTTCGAAATGAAGTTGGCTCTATGATATTAATGTGAGAATGTTGGTTTCTCTATGATTTGGTACATCGTGTTGTTTGATGAATGTATCTTGTGTTTGTGGAACCTCATTGAGATGGGATTAGGACTTCCTTGATTTTAAGAGATAGGCTTTGATATGAATTTGTAAGTTTATTATAAGAAGTAATTGATAGTAATAAGCTTTGATATTTGGTTTAGGTGTTATCAGAACCCAAGTTTAAGCTCCTTCGACTTTAGGCTCCCAGTTCCTTTGCTTTCAGGTAAGAGATAAGTTATATGAGCATTTGGTAAGTCATGAGATTATTTTAAAGTATATTATGCATTAAAAAGCTTTTAATTAGAGATATGTCATATAATCATGTTTCAAACAAAAATATGTTCGTGAGCTTTCGAAACCTTATGTATATGATTTAAGCATATTGATACTATTACTAATTCCACGAACATGATGTTTAAAGAAAAAGAATGGAAATGCTATCATTATGAAATGTTATGCAAAATAAGAATTTTCAGTATAATGTATAAGTATGAAATGTTTTCGGGTTATGTCCTCTGGTGATTTGAACTCGGCCAGTAGGGGTTAAATTACTAGCTTTCCATGGAAAATATTATCTGATTGGCCATTAAAAGTGAGATTGGCTCTGCTGTACCTACCCTTGTTAGTTACGACCAACTTGTGGAGGATGCCAACCTATCCCAATGGTTGAAGATATGTATTATAATATGATCCTAGGAATACCTAGCATTGTGGGGAATGTTGGATGCCTAGCACAGTGGTGCTAGAAGCCACCCAAATAAGTACAAACTTATCAGATATGGACTAACCAATATGATATGAACAGCTATTATTTTATTGATCATGAGAGAATAAATTGTTTAAATGCATTATGAAAAGTTAAAAGCTCTCATGAAATGAAGTTTATGATGATGAAAAGAAAAGTTGTTCTTTAAAGATAAAGTTTCTAAAGTTCTGTTGTGCTTTAAAGATAAAGAATCTAATGAAAAGGCTTTAGTGTTCTTTAAAGATAAAGCTTCTGATGAAGGTATAAGTTTATGTCAAAAAGTCATCAGAAATCTATTCTTTAAGAAACGTTAAGTTTTATGACTATGAAAGTTACGATATTTTATGAGAAGAAGCTTATAAAGAAAAGTTTTCTTATTTGTTAAGATGTTTCTAATTTAAGATAAAGTTACCAATTATTTGATTTAAGTCAAAATGATTACTTTGTAATGAGACTATATATATATATATATATATATATATATATATGATTTTAAATAATCAATATTATATTTGGTGACTTTGTAAGAAATAAAAGAAATTCAGCCTAAAAGGTTTTAGTAATATTATTCTAATAAGAAAAAGGAGAGCAATTATTTTCCTATGAAAAACGTATAAATTATTATTATGAATAGTATAAAATACTGTGCATGAAAAGATGTTCTCCTATCTGAATAATCGTAAAATGATGATTTGATTTACATGCATTCTTATTAAATTCTTATGTATCTTACACTTACTGAGTTGTGTAGCTTACCCCTTCCACTCTTTCAATCAATAGGTTTTATTTTGGAGCAGAGAGAGTCTTAGTCGAGTTTTGGAATGAGCTAGTTGTAGTTTTATATGTATAGATCCTAGATTAGCAATTTGAAGTTTAGATTTGTAGTATGGTGTATTTTAGAATCTAATGAAAGTTGTGTACCTTAAAGTATTAAGAGATGTATTATGTGAAATTTAGAATTTGAGTAACTGGTGGATTATGTTATTCTTTGAGTACAGTGTAGATGCTCTAAATATCAAGTGATAAGTTACATAAAGAAGTAAAGAAACAAGAATGAAAAGAAAGAGGAAAGTTTTTGTAAAAGTTTTAATTGGTTCTTGTTAATACTAGGCTCAAGCTTGATATTAACATACCGATCATGGTCACAAATCTAGGTATCAGGTTTGGGACATGACACACACCCCTAAACCCCAAATCCAAGATATAGAACCAAGGAGAAGAAGATTGGGTACAAGAACACTACCTTGTATTGTTGGTGAAGAAGCAAGAAGCAAGAATCAAAAGGCAGAGAGAAAGGAGCCCAGAAGTCTTTTTTTTTTTTTTTTGTGGGTCTAAATAGCCCCAAACGCGTTTTTTGAGGCAGCGACCTTTCAAGGGTCGCTAGCCTTAATTGGTCCTAGATGGGGTTGATATTGACACCCTTGGAAAGATCTTGACTTTCAATTTCTAAAAATGTATGGAACTCAAAAATCCAACGGTCGGATCAAAAGTTATGGCTCTAGGAAGTTAGTGGATGCAGTTTTCATTTTCTTGATATCTTAACTGTTTTAACTTCGATTTTAACCCATGAATAGTCGTTGGAATGAGAATTTGATTATCTTTGCAATGGCATTAGTCTCAACCCGTTTTGATGACCAGATCAAGATTAGGGTTTCTAGGGCCTACCAAGAGTCAACTCTAGGTCAAACTTGGTCATAGTTGCTAAAAATATCCAAGGAGCTCATGTTTGATGTAATACCATGAAAAATATTTTTTTGTGAGGATTTTGACCTTCGGTCAACCCAAGGTTGACCAGGGGCATTTTGGTCATTTTGGCTAAAAATGCACTTTGGATGCTCTGGTATCCAAACGGGTTGCACCACATCATTCTAGATCTTCTCTCGGCCCCATGGAGAGAAAATAATATGTTTGGATTTTTCAAGGTCTGACACGCAAATCAAGGGTGAACAAAATATGATATCAACATTCCCAAGCAATTTAGGATTAGTTTCGCACAAATTCCGGTCAAAAGCTTTCTTTACATAATTGTGCTAGCTAAGCCCGCATATGCATGGCTTGTGAAGATGCATACTCAAGCTTCGTTCCAACATACGCACAGCTAGGGTTTCACAAGGCTTTTAAAGCATAAAAATGACCTTTTAGTTTTTTCAGCAAGACCCTTCACCAGTCATGGGTCTTTTAGAGTGTGTTTGTTTCTAGGTGAAATAGGGTAGATGGTAAACTTTGGAGAGAAAATAAGAAAAAAAACTTTTTGGAGTGTGTTTGGTTGGGTGGGTAAGTAGGAAAATAAATAATGGGACTTAGTGTTTTCTCCGCTGGCCCACCAATAAGTTTTCTTCCCAAGTTGGAGAGAGAACTAAAAAGATAAAATGAAACTACTTAATGGACAAAAATGCCCATGTGCTTTTGCACACGGGAATTTGTCCAATTCCTTCTTTTTTCTTTCTTCTTTCTTTCTTTCTTCTTCTTCTTCTTCTTTTTTTTTTTTTTTTTTTTTTTTGGGTGTGCTGTGGGACGTTGCTTCCCTTTTTTTTTTTTTTTTTCTTTTCCTTTCCTGGGCTGGACGTTGGCTTCTTCTTGTTCCTTTTTTTTTTTTTCTTCTTTCTTTTTTCTTTGTCTTTGTTTAACTAGACATGATTTATTTATGGACATGATTTTTATTTTTTAATAATTTGGGTGATTTTTATTTTTTTGGTTATTTGTCACTTTTTTGTTTTAATTGACTATCATTTTTTAACAAGGGTATATGAGTAAATTTATACAAACTCACTTTTTCCATCCTTCTATTTTTCCACTCCTAGCCAAACAAAAAGGAGAAAAATTAAAATCTTTTCTATCCTCCCACTTTTCCATCTTTTTACCATTTTCTATCATCTCTTTTTTCCAGCCCTCCAACCAAATGAACCCTTAGTGATATCGTCATTGGGGAACGAGACTTGAGTCATGAGTGGTATAAAATGAGATATCTATAACTTATGTTTTTTCTTTTCAAATGCATGAGAGGATTAAGTGGATTAACTATTATCAATTGAAAAATATATGAGAGTAAAACCTAAAAAAAAAAATTAATTAGCAAATTTGCATCATAAAATGAAAAAAATAGTTTTGAAATAAAAAAAAAAAATTATAATATAAAAAGTTAAATATCTTAATATTTAAATATTAAAAAGCAACATTTAAATTTATTAGTTTAAACCTCAAATTGGGGAGTTGAAAGGGATGAGGTTTTTTTTTTTTTTTTTGAAAGAAAAAAAAGGGACAAGGTGATGGGGACAAATAAAGAGAAGGCTTTTTTTTCAAAAATGTTTTATGCTTCGGCTTCTGCCATTATGGGAAGGTTTACTGTTCACTAACACAGTAACTCTTACACCAAACACCAACAGCGAAAAAAAAAAAAAAAAATCGAACAAACGGTTTTACATTGAAGGGGGTCTTCAATGCTACATAAGGAGATGAAAACCTTTGAAAAGCCTGTGTCCTACCGTTGGTTTGTCCAGCACTGAAATTATATTTAAGTTGCATTTTGCGTTTTGCATTTTTTTGACAAAATGCTACTTCGATAAATTAAGCTTACGATTCCAATGCGGCCGACATTAAATTATTAATCTTTATTGTATTGTCGATGTACCTCTTGCTATAAGCCTGTACCCAAACCGATTATCAATAAGAAAATTAATCTGTTTTATGGTCAACAGTGCAACATAGTCAATAAGCCTCGATAACATAATGATGAATGTTTATGTACTCCAAAATGAAGCACGATCTTTAAATGATGAATTCTTTCTCAAAAAAAAAAGAAAAATCTTTAAATGATGATTTAATTATTATATTGAAGAAGCTTGATGTCTTCCTCTTAAGTTTCTGGTCTTTAAATGCCCATTTCTTCTTAATTTTCTGGGGTTTCCTAGTTCGGGGGAAAAGTGATGTAATTTTGAGAAGTCCAAAATGGATTATGGACAGTAACACATTTGCCTTGTCCCATAATTGTGACTTCAAGTTCACAATTTTTTTGCTTTCACAGGGTACCATTCACAGTTGAATGGTACCCCGTGGCACTTTTTCGATTATTTGATTCTCTGTTTGTCCAATCATTTTATATTTTCTTTACAATTTTCTTCTTTAAGTTTCATTTTCATATATTTTTTTTTGGGACATGTTTATAACTAACAAACATGATGCGGGTTTTCTGAAGGCAAATTTTGATTGGGCGATCTTTGAGGATTTAAAGGCAGCAGGTATTGGCGTGGCTGTTCGGATTGAACATGGGGAGGTGGTTGCGGCTTTGGCTGAGCAAATTCTCATTCCAGACTCTGTTTTTACTCTTGAAACTTTGGCAACTAGGCATGCGGTTCATTTTGTTCAGGAACTTAGTTTTCGCAATGTTGTCTTTGAGGGTGACTTGGAGTCTTCCATTCATGCTATTAGTAAATGCTATTAGTAACAGACTTTTATTACATTCATCTTGTGGTCATATTATTCAAGACATTTTGTTCTTTGCTAGCTCCCTTTAGAGCTTTTCTTTCTCTCATGTGTGTAGGCAAGATAATGCTTTAGCTGATGCCTCGGCTAAGAGAGCTAAGTTGTCTTGTCCTTTGTTGGTTTGGATGGAGTCTGTTCCTCCGGACCTGTATAACTGTTATTTGTCAGATTTTTCTTATTTTAATTAAAGTAGTCTTCTTGGCCGGTTTCTCAAAAAAAAAAAAAAAAAAAAAAAAAAAAAAAAAAAAAAAAAAACTCTTATGGATTAGTATTTAGTATGCCCTAACACTATGGTGAGAGTTTATAAAAATTTTAAAAAAAAAAATTGAAAAAGAACGGAATAGATTGTGATAATCTTATTTATAATGTGTTTGGTAGCTTATAAGCATAGATGGAATATAATGAAGGGAAATATATATATATATATATATATATATATTTTGACAATTGTATCTTTTTTTTATACAAAATAGAATTTTACTCTAGAATAATCTGTGTATATATGTGTGAAATTCCCTACTGAAAACTTGAACTCTGGCCATTACCCCCTCTCCCCCACATTCTACAAGTACT
Organism: Castanea mollissima; assembly: GCA_014183005.1. Lineage (NCBI taxonomy): Eukaryota > Viridiplantae > Streptophyta > Magnoliopsida > Fagales > Fagaceae > Castanea > Castanea mollissima. The sequence goes on along the minus strand of JACAVU010000004.1, from coordinate 35,562,945 downwards.
TATATTTATGGAGTGATAATCGCGCCAAGGACGTACGGTGGTAATATTGTATCATTTACTATCTTGTAGAGATTTTAAAAAGTATGAAGTTGATATTTCATCTTTATTTTGTTAAATGAACTAATTTTTGTATGCTTTTGGAAAGAATGTTTATGAGAGAATAAAATAAAATAAATATGTACTAAACTCCCAAACAATGAAACTCATGAAATATTTCTTAAAAATTAGACGTTTAAAGAGGTAGAGACCTGAAGAAAAAATTTTCTATATAATTTTGATTGTTCTACTTTACTATTCTACGAATCACAACTTGTCACATATCATTTTTTATTTATTTATAAAATAATAAAAATTTAAAATGAAAAAAAAAAGACACATGACAAGCTGCAAGTAGTGGAATATAACTTGGAACACTAAGTTTGGATTGAGAGGGGAGAGAGGGGAAGAGAAGGGGAGTAAAGTAGAGTTGATTAAAAATAAATAAATAAAATAAAAGATAATTTTGAGCCAATTCTACTCTATTCTACCTCCTCTCTCCTCAATCCAAACATACCATAAAGTTAACTGTAAGTTTCTATTCATTAAGACTCAATAGTTGCAAACACTTGGTCACACGTGCTAGTGAATCTATTCAAGTAGTGTCTTTCTTGGTTTCTCATAGTATAGTTCAGGTCAAATGATACTTTTGGTAACAATGGTATAATTCTATATGATTAAGTCAAAAAAGAAAAAAGAAAAAAGAAAAAAAGAAAAAAAGGTACAATTGCAATTTCATCCCTATACATTTGATTTTGTCAATTTCGCTTCTAACTAGTAATTGTATCAATTTTGTTCATAAAATCAAGTTAATTTTATCTTTAAAGTGATTGAATTGATTATTTAAGTTGAGGGAAAAAAATTAATACAATTAATAATTGAATAACTTTAACATAAGTATACTTATAAGGATGAAATTGAAAATGTGATAATGTATAAAGACTAAAGTTGTAGTTTAGCCAATATTTTACTCTAAAAAATAAAAATAATAATAAAACAGAAAGAAAGAAATAAAGAAAATTGGTGAAAATAGCAAATTAGTCATTACTTTCCAACTATATAGTTAGCAGTTACTGTTTACAAACTATATTTTTTACTAGCATCTCGAGTTTAAAAGACTCAATTTTGGCCTATAAATCGAGTCTTTAAAGGTCAATTTTTATGGTATAATTCCGTCTAATGTGGCATATTTTTCACGCAGCGTCTAGTTGAAAATCGAGTCTCTAAGACTCGATTTATATCTTATATCTATTCTTACTTTCTCCTTATTTTTTCTGCGTTTCACATCTGGTCATCATGTCTCTCTTCTCACTACCTCTCCATCTGCTTCTTTCTTCCTCACTACTCTCCATCTGCTTCTTTCTTCCTCCTCCACGCTGATCTGCACAAACCCAGCCGCCGCCAACCCATGCTGACCCAGGCCGCCGCGCCCAGGTCGCGCGACCCAAGTCTGTTCGACCCAAGCCGCTGCGCACCCAGGTCGTGGATCTAGGGTCATTGGGTTTTTTTTTTTTTTTTTTTTTTTTTTTTTTTTTTTTTTGTGCGTGTTGGTTCTGCTCAGTCGTGATCTTCCTTGGTGGTGGATCGATTTTGATGGTTGTTGTGTATTTTAGGGAATGGATGGTAAAAGACTTAGATTTTTTTTTTTTTGGGTTTGTAAATCGAGTTTTAGAGACTCGATTTCCAAGTAGATTCCACGTGGAAAAAATGTCACAACAGACATTAAAAATCGATCATCAAAAAATCGATTTTTAGGCCTAAAATCGAGCCTTTAAGACTCGAGATGCTAGTAAAAAATATAGTTTATAAACAGTAACTGCTAACTATATAGTTGAAAAGTAATGGTTAATTTGCTATTTTCGCCAAGGAAATCCTACTATGAGACATAGTTTTGGATTGCATTTCATTCTAGTAAGAACAGTTGAAAAATACCATACCAATAATAGGAATTGGCTCTATAAACGACATGGGCCTCAATAGAGCCATGTTACAAATAATCTTTCCGGGCTTTATTGGTGATAAACTTTTTTTCTTGGCAAGAACAAGGTATTATAGAATACATCTTGCTTATCTAGATGAAATGGGTAGAATGGCAATCCCAATTCCAAAAAGATTCACAACTTTCAATATCTTATCAGTGACTTTCTTTGCATTACCAAGGATGAGTGGTTTTGTTGCAGAATTAATAATATTTGTTCGGAATAATTACTAGCCAAATTTTGTTTTAATAGCAAATACCAAAAATACTAGTTACATTTGTAATAGCAATTGGAATGATATTAACTCCTATTTATTCATTATCTACTTTACGCCAAACTTTCAATGAAACTCTTACATAACAAGAGACCCCCTCATTCCATCTCAGGCTGAATTCCGGTTCATCCTATCAAATTTCGGTTTGCCTTTAAATTAAATTAAAAAAAACCTAAAAAACTAAATCTATTTTAATTGTATTTAATTCTTGTTATTTCATTAATGATAAATAAATATGAGTATTAAATATGTATTTATATTTATAGATATTGACGATAAATTCGAAATAATAAGCGGGAATTAATTGGTATTGAAATATTCCATTTTCATAGAAAAACTGGAACCATTGAAACGAAATTTACAACATTGCTACATAAGAAATGAAGCCAAAGAAAGAAAGGGAATATGAGAAATAATGATATGGGTGAGAGGAAAAAAAGAAGTGACGATATCAGCTCTAGCCTGCTTCCTTTGCAATTGCATGCTTCTAGGCAGCTTGCTGCTATCTTTAGCTCAAAATCCAGCTTGACCAAATTGTGCATAATTGCATACATCAGCTCCATTCAAGGCTTTCACCTTTGAAGTTATTATTTTACAAATTCGAACAAGGGGCATTATGATTTCTTTAATTATATAAAACCAATATGTCCCCAACATCAACAGGTGTCCAACACATGCAACTGAGCATGTGACTTCATCAACACCTGCACTTACAGCTATCTTCCCATTTCACACACAAACTGCATCATCAGCAATGAAGCTAGAGGATGAAAAATACGATTCTCAATGATGTCCCTAAATGGTGATGTTTCCTAGGAAGAAAGAAAACATTGACCTTTAACTAGGTATTGCTAATATTTTGACTATTTTGTTACATCATTTCAATGCTCATTCATGGAATCTTAATTACCCACTCTCCAACCAAAGAGAGAATCACTATTCACACACCGCTAGTACTGTCCACAAACTTCCATCTGCCTCCATTTATTATAGCCTTCTTTATTTTTCCATAACTCTCTTAGTCACTCTTATATATTGAGTTGAATCTTAGGACTGAAAGTAACTGAGTAAGTACTACAAAAATGGCAAGGTGCTTTGCTTCCTTATTATTGGTTTTACTACTTCTATCAAGTGCAAGAGCTAGACCACTCTCATTCACAACAACCACTAGTCCTGAAGACCTGCATATACCAGTAAGTATTTATTAATTTCTGGCTTAAAAAAGAAATGTTGTTGGCTTCAATGGTTGCCTTTTATATTACATATATTTATAATTTATATATTCTTTGTTAGAAGGAATCAAGCATGGATGATGGTAGCTGCAAGGGTATAGGAAGTGAAGAGTGTTTACTTAGAAGGTCCATGCTAGCTCATACGGACTATATCTACACTCAAGATGTCAAAGGACCATGATTCTAAATTCCTTTCTGCACTTCAATATTGTATCAAGTTTTGAAGTTTCTTCCAAATGAAAGGAAATTATAGCTTTGTTTAGATTTTCAGATGGAACTTAAAAACTATCAGAGGAGTTCTTGATGTTGTATATATTCTTGTTTTTGTGTTATCCTAATTCCCTCTTCCTTAAATAAAAGTCCAAGATTTAAGTGGGTATAACTTATGAGCTTTGTGATCTGGGGAAACAGTTCGTTATTCAATACTCTAGCAAATAGCAATGCCCCCTCTTGTAACTGAGTAATATTACTTTCCCCTTCTTCTTTTTTAATTTAATTGTTTTTTTTTTTTTTTGGGGACGAGAATTTAAATCTCTTGTTAGAAACATAGAAGATACTGACTAGTTTGGCCCATAGGGATGTTCAGTGAGAAAAGGGAGTATTATTCCGGACTGACTTATCCCAAGAAAGAAAGATTAATTAGGGAATTGAAATCAAATCCAAATTAATGACCGGAGACTGGTTGAGGTGGGGGTGAGGGTAGCAGTAGCACTATACTAGAGAGTGGAATCGAAGTATATTAGGAGGGTAGTGGCTCTATAATTGCTGTGACTAGTCGTGGGGGACTGTTTGGTGGCAAGGGCCGGTGAAGATTTCCCGGTGATGGAGTAGCTGCTAGCTAGGCCGGTGATCAATCAAGCAGGAGTGCAGGGTACATTATAAAATTGTAAGTACTTCTATGAATATTCAATGGTCTAAAATTTGACACGAAGATTCTAGTTTTCACACTATTTTCCTTGATTTAAATTTCATGATTTTTAAAAAATAATAATAAATTAAACCTTAAGCCCAAGATAAGCCGAGAGAATGTTAATTGAGGGATTAAAAAGTCATTTTGATGTTGAAAAAAGAGGGGAAACAAAAGACACAAAATGCCAAGAGAAAAGTTGTTTGATTATGGAGCATCATAATTTAGACTAGTAACCTCATACTTATGTATTGATACAGTTTAAAATAAGCAATTAGATGCATTTTATACTTCTTTCTATGGGGGTTAGAAACACAATAACTAAAGAACTAGCCTTGTGATTGAGATCAACACCATTAATTTCTAATAAATGGGAAACAGAAATTCATAGCGGGAAGATTAAAAGAAGGTTTGAGACAAATATCACTAAATCAAAGGCTTTATATGCATAAAAATCATACTCCCAAGTAAGTTATGGACAGGGGTTCTAAAGGATAATTACAAGTAAAGACTCCTCTCACTTTCTCTCTCTTATTCTTCCTTTGGTTTTTTTTAGATCTCCTTTTTTATTTCTCTTCTCTTCCTTTTATAGACATCCTCCTCCTCTTCCAACTGTCTTGTTCTTAGCTAGATTTAGGGGATATTTGTCTTATTAGTTCATTCTCCTGCCATTTCTTGATCATGAAGATAGATTTTTTTGGGTGTTTTCATCATTTAGGTTAGTCATTTAGCATTTAATGTGATTGACATTTGGTGAGGAGAGCTCATTAATGCGGAGGTAACTATTACTTTAGGCTCTACATTCTCTTCAATGTATTTCTCAAGAAAGTAGGTGAAAAAGGTTGTTCTCGGCTAAGCAAATGACCGCCTCTCAATTGGGTTGTCTTTCCTTGGAAAGATGAGTTTTCGAATTACCTTGATAATGGGCCCTAATGATATTTTCTCAACAAGAGGCTCATCCATCCCTTGTCAGCTCCTAGGCCGGGCCCATTCCACAGGTCCTCAGGGCAAATTTAGGTCCACTCTCCCAAACCTTCATAAATTAAATATTGACATTATTATATTTTGTTAACTCTTAAAAGAGCCTGGTAAGAATATTGTTTAGTAGAAAATGCAAATTGTTCATGCTTGTCTATCTTATTTTAGTGTGTGTGTGTGTATAATTTTACTTCTTAACTTAACTTTTGTTATTGTGATGAAATAAATTTATCTTATGTGTACCTTTTTTTTAATAAGATACGAAAAATTAACTTTTAGAACATAATATACTTTTTCATAGTATTTTTTATTTATACTAATAATAAATTTTTGTAAGAAGATCTAGATTTTAAATAGATTGAAAATAATTTCAAATGGGACTTGAATAGAATTAGATAGAAGTAGTTTTAGTTTCAGTGATTTTAAATGGACTTAAAAAAATTTTTGAATAGGTTGGAAGTATTATAAATTCAAAATTTTACAAATGAGATGGAATGACACTTAGCATAGATTAAAACCCATTTAAAATATAAGGGCACTTTACATTAAATTACTTGTCTACTATACTTTCGTCATCTTAGACTTGATATCACTTACTCTAACTCTAGTTATATGGTAATAGTTTATTAGTATTACTATTTTGTTTTATTTATTTATTTTTTCCATTTGTTTTTCGAAAATTCACGTTTTATTTGGCCTTTGTTGCAATATTATTTGGTTTTCTTTTATTATGTCTACTTTACAACTTTCCTCTCAAAAATTTTTATTTTTAACTTCACTACTTTGGTTTTTGTATTATGTTATAGAGTTTTATAAACTATGTTTTTATCATTATAATTTTATTCTTGATAGGGGCTGTAAGGACGCAAATTGACCCATAGCCCAAGAATGACCTAGACAATGGCCCAATAAGCCCACTACAATAGATTTATTAGAGAATGGGGTGGATATTGATCACTAAACTGATTAGAGTTAATCATAATGAGATAAGATGCCAATAAGATGATCAAGACTACAAATTATAAAGAGAAACAGATCCTTGGTCTGGTCTGAGGATGGTTTATTTTATATATGTGTGTTACTTTTTCCCTTAAACCAATATCTCAGTTTCCTATTATAAAGCTCTCTCTCCCTATAGGGATCTTCATTTTTCTTTTATATTTACACATAGATTATCTTAATCCTACACTTGGAGGGCTGGGATTGCATTCTCTGGACTTTTGTCTTATTCAGAACATACTAGTAAACTTCTACCCTACAATCTGAGCTATGTCACCATTGTTCATGGTCATTTCTTCATTAATGCGGCCAGAGGAGTAGTTGTCTTGCATTTAATGCAGAGGGGATAGCTTCTACACCCTTCTCCCTTCATCTTCCTCATAACATGTGCCTAGTTTGCTTTCTTCCCTCTACGATATTTAACTTCATGCGCCTCCCATGGTTGATGCTCATCCCCAAGGTTAAGTAATGCTCATCCCCAAGGTTCGAGATGTATCCTCGGAAATGATCTTGGTTGTCCACTTAAAAATGTATCCTTATCCTCACAATAGCCCCCAGAACCTCATTTTTCATCCCCGACCAAGAGAGATGAGGTTTTGGCCAACAAAGTCATTAACAAGGGTATGCTCGTAAATATGTCCGCCCCACAAACACGTCTTTTCAACTGACTACGACTTGCTCCTAACGCTTCGAAATCCCCAACTTCACAATAAAAGCAACTAACAGCCTGCCGTTCCCTACGTTCTTCGGTGAGATCTTAATCAAACGGCTCAGGATTCACCAATAAAAAAGGCAAGAAGATTACCGCTCCCTCTATTCCCAGCCTATATATAGAGAGATGTGAAGCTCCTCTCTCCATTCTGTATCCCTAGAAGCAAAAAAGAACTCAAACTCGCTCCTTTCACTTGATAATCTCGCCCGAGGAGCCTTTCTTCCCTAAACTCGTAAGTGTGTACTTCTGTTAACCAGAGTTCTTCCCTCACTTTTTCACACTAGTTGGTTTTTTCTTTCTCTCAAATGGGTGGATTTTTTAGTTTGGTTGAGACTCCCCAAAACCGAGAGGAATTTAAAAGGTACTATAGGATTCTTGGCAATGTGTCCATACAACACTACAATCCAGGTGAGTGGCATGAGAGGAGGCCTACTGGTGCAGTTGTAATTCCTATGATTGCCTTCATTGAAGGAAGTATGATGATTCCTATGGGTAGAGTTACTAGAGATTTTTTAAAATCCTTGTAGACTGTGTCCCACCCAGTGTGTTCCTAATATGTTTAGAATACTAGGTAGTGTAGATGCCCTAAATAAAAAATTAGGTATACAACTTACCCATCATGATGTGAATTGGCTGTATAGTTGCCAGAAAGGTGCCAATGGGAGGGGGGTTATTATCTAAAAACTAGGGTTCCTGCCATTAGGCTAATCTCTTGTCTCCCTGAAACAAATGAAGGCATGGACGAGGACTTTCTTATTGTTTCAGGGGAATGGCATGATGGACTCCATTGCCCTACCAAGGATGAAACTCTAGGTGGGATGGCTTAGGGACACTTAACAAAAATTAGTGTTAGCTTAAGAACTATAAACAACCCTTTTATATGTCATTTTGTCACTTTACCTTTATGTATGTTCATTTGTTTTTTACTTGCTTAGATTGAGGCTTACCCGACTTGCAAACTAATATTAACCCTTAATCTTTCTTTTTAAGAGAAAAGAACCATTGCCAAAAGACGAAGACTGGTGAACTTTGAATTGCTGAACCGAGTCCTAAGATCCGAAATCTTTCTACACAAGGATGGTCAGCTCCATGCAGTTCACATGATCTTAGGCTTCACCCCCATAACTAACCACTTCTAAACATCCAAGCACGACATCAAGGCCCGAGACCCCCGCCTCGCTCGGGTTGACGTGTCCATTGAAGGTTTTATAGGCAAACCTTCGCCAAAGGCAGCACAAGTAGTCGAGCTCCCCACTTTCAAAGATCCTAAACCCATTGAGCCTCTTGCCCTTGAGAATCCTCAACCTGTCACCAAAGAGATTATATATTCAGACAAAGAAGACAGGACAGATTCTAAGGATACCATTTCGGAAGGAAATACTGGAAATATCGTCTGAGATGAGGATTTTAAAATCTTCTACCATAAGCACGTGTCCGAGGAAAAGGAACTAAGCCCCTAGCTAACCACCGCCCAAATTAGTGAGGTCTAAGAAGATACTAGCGTACTACAAGGGATGGTGCTAGAGAAGAGGCTACCAAACTTGCTTTCCTTGCTTGAATCCCACGCAGGAACCACAGTGCCTGAGTTCCCAATAGTTCCCAGGCCTCCAACCCCAATTATTCTTGACCTTGTGAAAACAGAGACAACCGACAAAAAGCGAAAAAGGGACAGCAGAGGCGGTAAGGGAATTGTTGAAGAGGGCGAAGTCCAAGAGGAAATTTCTCTAGAGCCTACCAAGGTAATCAAAGTGACCTGCACCCAATAAAGAAAAGGTATGGAGAGCTTGAGCACGGCCTCTAAGCGAAGGTCTAAGGTTCCAATCTGGAACCCTATCTTTGAATTGGACGATTCACCTCTACGAGAAGATGCTTCCATCCGCGACTTTAGTAGCAGAAAAACTGGTTACATGGCCAATGCTGTGGAGCAAGCCCTTCTTCTTCTTAGGGACATGGACAAGCTTCGAAACTTAAATGAAGATGGACTTAGCCTTGGTAAGGCTTTTCCACTCACCCTCTCATTTTTTGTTCTACCTTTTAACATCCCTTCTACGCAAGCTCTCCCATTAACTTCAATGTTAATCACTCATACACAAGCTACCCAAGCAGCACATGTAGCAGAGAAATGGGTCAGCCAAGCCTTCCGTGACATGAAGGAGAAGGAGTCCAAGCACTTCGTTGCGTAGAAATCCTTGGCCATGACTGATAAGAGGCTGAAGGAGACCCTCCTCAAGCTGGTCGAGTATGATAAGGGAGGAAGAGTGCTGATGCTTCTATTGAAATCTCAAAAAGGCAAGCTTAGAAGCAGCTTGTATAGTTGAGGGAGGCTAAAAGCCAACTTGCCATTTCTCGGGCAACCATCACCAAGCTGAAGAAGGAGCTTAGCCAAAAGGACAAAAAGAAGGAAGAGATCGAGCAAACGGCATATGACCAAGGGCAGAAGGAGACTGAGACCCTTCTTAAATCTCAATCCTAGTGGTATGCTGTAGTTTCTGCCTCCAGACATGAATAGAGGCTTTGAATACTACTGGGTTAGACTCCAATTCTGAACTGAGGAATCTGAATAAAGCCTTCTACCCTCTAGCAATTAGAGCTCGTCCATCCATCCAATCCTCTGTTAGTACCTCTACTTCAGCTCCACCAAGTTCCATAGAGAACCATCAGCCAAAACCTAGCACTACAGCTCCTGTCCAAGCTAAGCCAAAGGAGTAACAGCCCAAGGCCATTGCTCTAGCCAAAGCCAAACCAACTGAGCAGCAGCTAAGGTTCATTGCACCAACCTAGACCAAACCCAGTGAGCAATAGCCTAGCACTTTGGTTCCTGCCAAGCCCAAGCAAACTGAGCTAGTTGTCTCTAAGCCCAAGTAGGGGATTCTTCCACAAATGCTCCACCAACCATAGTGGCTCCTTCTACCCCCACTCCAACTTTTGAAGTGCAATCCACCACAGGGACAAAGATGCAAAAGACTTCTTAAGCCTAATGACTTTGGCAGTGGACCCTTGTCTTATCTTTGTTGTTGTTGTTGTTGTTGTTGTTTTAGGCGAAAACCACATTTTCGTCCCTACATTTTCATGTGATTTCTACTTTGGTCCCTAACTTTTATTTCCACCACTTTTAGTCCTTATCTTGGAAAACGCGTCTCGTTTTTGTCCCTACCGTTATATCAGAGATGGAAAATACACACGTGGCAAACGGAGTGCACTGTTGGCACACTAAAAGCTGATGTGGCCATTTATAAAAATAAAAAAAATGTTATTTGGCATTAAAAAATGCCACGTCAACGTCTAAATTAAAAAAAAAAAATTATTAATTTTAACTAAATAAAAAATTAAAAACGGAATTAAAAACCAAAAATCACATAAATTGAGATCTAAATGTGTCTTGAACAATAACAACAAGAATACAAATCCAAATACAAGATCACAAACCCAGAAATTTTTTTAAAAAAAAAATTAAAATCAATTACCTTTCAAAATTAGATGGTGTAAAGCTAGAGTTTCATTAAAGCTAAATTAAATTAAATTAAATCCTTCTCTGATTCTAATAATAATAGCAAAGTACCTTTCAGTTTCAGAGCAATCTCTAATATTAACCAACTGTTTCAAGTTCTCGAACAAGAGCTTCGCGGCTCAGAGCGTTTGCTGAATCACGTAGAGCTCCGAAATCAAGAGCAACTCGCGTGAAGCAGCCAAGTTCAAAATCCCCGAGACGTCCTTAATTCCCAAGAAATCCAATGGAGGAGATTCCATCATCATCAATGTCGCCACTGCCGCTGCTGTCTAATCGAGAAGCTTGTGGCTCTCCTCCGGTGTTTGGCCCAAGGGGATCTTGGCTTTCTGTGCGACCAAGAATCCTATGGTGGTGGACGTGAATGATGAGAGTTGTTTGCAAAGTGAGGGCCATTCTAAGGTTTCGAGGGTTTCGGATTGGAGGGTCTGGGAGAGAGGCAGTGACTCGGGCGAGTTGGAATTGAGCGCTTTCACTTTGGGGAAGAGAACTGGAGGGGCTTTGAGGGTGACGAAGGTGAATAGGAGATTGGTGAGTTGCATGGGGAACGAATTGACTCGGTGAATTAGGATTGAGATGTTTGATTTTTTTTTTTTTATTTAATTTATGGGTTTGTGATCTTGTATCTGGGTTTGTGTTTTTGTTCAAAACACACTTAGATCTCAATTCATGTGATTTTTGGTTTTTAATTTTTTTTGCTTAAAATTAATAAATTAATTTTTTAATTTAGATGCTGACATGATATTTTTTAATGCTAATTAACATTTATTATTATTATTTTAATGGCCACGTCATCTTTTAGTGTGCCAACAGTGCACTCCGTTTGTCACGTGTGCATTTTCCGTCTCTAATGTAACGGCAGGGACAAAAACGAGACGCGTTTTCTAGGACAGTATTTAAAAGCGGTGGAAATAAAAGTTAGAGACCAAAGTGGGAATCGCGTGAAAATGTGGTTTTCGCTTTTTTTTATTATTATTATTTTATTTTATAGCAAAATGCATTTTGTCTCCCCTTTCCTTCCTTTTCATGTATAATCTTTTGGAACTTGGATTAATGGGAAAATTTTGTTAGCCTTTGTCATTTCATCTTTGTACTTACATTTTTATAATCCTAAGCTCTGTTTACCACACTTTCGTATAAAGAAGTGCTTGCACTAAGATCTCAATTTCCCTAAGTAAGTCACACAAGAAATAGAACATAACCAGGGTCATATTGAATACCATAAACATAGTTCAAGTATTAATTCGTTTAAGATAGGTAATTCAAGGAATTTAACTTGGTAAAAGGTTTATTTAATACATAAAGACAACCTAAATGTTAACTAACCCGAGACAAATACCCTAAGGAGTTGAAACCAAATAAGGTATGGCTTAACATAAAAACGATCTTAATGTTAATTTACCCAAGGCAGATAACCCAAGGAGTTGAATCTAACCAATGTTCTGTTTAACATAGAAAATGACCTTAGTGCTAATTTACCTAAGACAAATAACACAAGGAATTGAATCTAACCAAGGTTCTATTTAACACTTAGAAAAACTTTTGTGTTAATTTACCCGAGGTATGTGGTCTGAGGAATCAAACATGACCGAGGTTCTGTTTAACACATAAACGGATAATGGAGAGCATTAATTTACCTAAGGTACGTGGTTCGAGGAACCAAACATGATTGAGATTCTGTTTAATACTTTAATGAGTAATGAAGAGCATTAATTTACCCAAGGTATGTGGTCCGAGAAACCAAACATGACTGAAATTCAAATTTAATACTTAAACGAGTAATAGAGAGTATTAATTTACCAAAGGTATGTAGTCCAAGGAACCAAACATGACTGAGGTTCTGTTTAATACCTGGACGAGTAATGAGATATAATATACTACGATTGAAATGAAATATGACACAACTGCCTTTCATTAATAATAGTACCTTCGCAGATTATTTACATTCCACGGACGTGGTACAACATTTTCATCTAGATCTTCCAAAAAGTAGGCACCTATTCCAGCTACAGAATTGATGCGATATGGCCCTTCCCAATTAGACGCTAACTTTTTCCATGATGGATTCTTTGTAGTATCCACAACCTTTCTCAGCACTAGATCTCCTGGGGCTAATGGCCTCGCTTTCACCTTAGTATCATACCCCTGTTTAAGCTTCTGTTGATAATGCGTCATTTGAACCATGGCTGCCTCCTTTTGTTCATCAACTAGGTCTAGGCCTTTCTCCAACAGCTGTTCATTACTATTTGGGGCGAATAAACTCGTCCTTAGTGTTGGGAAACCAGATTCAAGGGGGATCACAGCTTTGGATCTATAGGTCATTGAGAAGGGTGTTTCCCTAGTTGACCGACAAGGAGTAGTCTGATACGTCCAAAGGACGTGTGGTAGCTCTTCTACCTATCTACCTTTTGCTTCATCTAACCTCTTTTGGAGCCCATTTACTATAACTTTGTTAACTTTTTCAGCTTCTCCGTTTCCTTGCGAATAGGCTGGAGTTGAATATTTGTTTATAATGCCATTTTTACATCAATATTTCCTGAATGCTTTACTATCAAACTAGAGCCCATTATTTGAGATGAGGGTGTGAGGAACCCCAAACTGAGTAACAATGTTCTTCCAAATAAATCTTTTTGCGTCTACATCCCTAATATTGGATAATGGCTTAGCCTCTACCCACTTCGTGAAGTAATCAATTTCGACCAAGAGCCGTCTTTGATTTCCCCAGCCCTGGGAAATGACCGTATAATGTCCAAGCCCCACTAAGCAAACGACCATGGACTAGACAAGGGATTGAGTGGCCCCTTTGGTTGATGGATATCTGGAGCAAATATTTGGCCTTGGTCACACTTTTTGACGTACTCCTATACTTATTTCTACATACTTGCCCACCAATACCCATAAGTAATGGCTCTATGTGATAACAACCTGCCCCTTGTATGACTTCTACATATTCCCTCATGCAACTCTTCTAAAAGTGGCTCCACTGCTTCAGGATGAACACAAAGCAAGTACAGTCTAAAGAAACAATGCTTATACAGCTTTTGCTCCTCAGACAACCAAAATGAAGGAGCTTTCCTTCGTATCTTCTCCTCCTCACCTTTCTCATTAGGAAGGACTCCCTCTTTGAGGAAAAGAACAAAAGGATCCATCCAACTAGGTCCGAATCTGATTTGGTGAACCTGAACTCTACACCTCTTCTCCTTAGCAAGCTTAAGCAGACCCTCAACAAGTATAACCCGAGGTAGGTCTTGTCTAAAAGAGGTGGCCAGAGTTGCCAAGGAATCAACATGAGTGTTACCGCTCCTTGGGATTTGATGTATGGTGAAAAGTTCAAAGCCTGACTACAAACACCGAGCGTAATTCAAATAATCTTACATCCTTAAATCCCTAGCTTCTAGTTCTCCCTTTACTTGGCCTACAATCAACCTTGAATCTGAGAACACTTCGACAACCTTTCCCCCCATCTTCTGCACCATAGCCACCCCTATCAGTAAAGCCTCATACTCAGCCTTATTATTTGTGGTTAGGAAGCCCAATCTTAAAGACTTCTCAATGGTGATCTTGTCTAGGGATATTATAGCCAACCTACCCCAAATCCTCTTTGATTTGCTGCACCATCAACATAAAGTTTCCAAGATAAGGGCCTTTGTTGAGAAATTGTTAGAACTTGCTTTCCTCTTGAACTATGTTCCTCGACCTCTACCTCAACTGGAAACTCAATAAACTCGGCCACCAAATCTGCAAGAACTTGCCCTTTAATGGAGGTTCGAGGCATGTACTTTATATCAAATTCCCCCAGGATCATCCCCTATTTAGCAACTCTTCCCGTATAATCAGCCTTTCGGAGCAATGACTGTAAGGGTAGTTGGGTTAACACCACCACTGTATGAGCTTGAAAGTAATGAGGGAGTTTTTTGGTAGCATGAACCACCACCAAACTGACTTTCACCAAAGGTAAATAATGAACCTCTACTTCGTGTAATGACTTGCTCACATAATAGACTGACCGTTGTATTCCATCATCCACTCTCACCAACACCAGACTGACTGCATGAGAAGCCAAGGCAATGTAAGCAAAAAAACTTCTTCTTCCTTGAGCCTAAACATAATGGGTGGCCGAAAAAGGTACTTCTTCAATTGTTGAAAAGCCAAGGCGCACTCTTAATGCCACTTAAACCCCTTCCACTTGTGCAGGAGTTGGAAGAATGGTCTACATTTTTCTGCGGACCAAGAGATAAATCTATTCGAGGCTGCAGTCATTCCTGTCAACTTCTGGACCTCTTTAGGGTTTCAAGGAGGTTGTAAGTCATTGATTGCTTTAATCTGATCAGGATTGACTTCAATCCCATAGTGGGTAACCATATAACCCAAAAATATACCTGAACTGATGCCGAATGAGCATTTAGAGGCATTAAGGCGCAACTTATGCTCTTTCAGCACCTCAAAGACACTTTCTAGATCATTCACATGCTCGGTCTCTGTTTTTCTTTTCACCACCATGTCATCAATATAGACTTCAATATTCTTACCAAGTTGGGGTTCGAACATCCTTATCATCATCCTCTTGTAAGTAGACCCAGCATTCTTCAATCCAAATGGCATTACCTTGAAATGATGATTCCTAGTGAGCATTACAAAAGCAATCTTCTCTTGGTCAGCCAAAGCTAATGGTATCTGATGGTATCCCTAGAAAGCATCCAGAAAGCATCCAGAAAGCTCATTCGAGGATGACCAATCGTGGCATCCATCAACTGGTCTATCCGAGGTATCGGGAAGGGGTCCTTGCTGCAAGCTTTGTTTAGGTCCATGAAATCCACACACACTTGCCATTTTCCATTCTTCTTTTTTACTACCATGGTATTGGCCAACCTTTCTGGGTAAAAAACCTCTTTAATTGCCCCTGCATGTTTGAGCTTCTCCACTTCCTCCTTAACAGCCTTAAAATGTTCTTTAGAAGAGCATTAAGGTGGTTGTTTCTTGGGAATGACAGTTAGATTAACATTCAAGTGATGACAGATGAAGTTTGAATCCACCCTAGGAATTTCATAAGCACTCCAGGCAAACATATCAATGTTCTCTCTAAGGAATCCAACCAATTCTTCCTTCTCTTGATGAGGTAACTAAACCCCCACTTGGAAGTACTTTTCATCGTCATTATCAACAGTGATCTTTTCTAGCTCTTCGCATCTTAGCCCTTTAGAAACAACGTCTGAGGTCATCTCTACCTCCTTTGGTTGCTACAAAGCCCTATCCATGGTGGTAGAGGACTCCCTCTCCAACTGATGTCTAATTACCGCAACTAGACACTGCCTAGCCATGTTCAGACTTTCAACCAACTCTTCAACCTAGTCCCTTGAGGGATACTTGACCTTCAAGTGCAAAGTCGAAGAGACAACCCCCATGGTATAGAGCCAAGGCCTTCCCATAATAGCGGTATAAGGGGAATATGCATCCACCACAATAAAATCTACCTCCACCACCTCCGACCCTGCTTGAATAGGTAGTCTAATCTGGCCTTTTTGGACAACCAGTTTCCAATCAAATCCCACCAGGAGGAAGTCATAGCTGACCAAATCCGTAGGCTTCAGCTTAAGTCCCTTATACAGATCAGGGTACATGATCTCAGCCCCACTACCTTAGTCCACCAAGTTTCTCCTCACATCTTACCCCCCTATTCTAAGGGTGACCACCAATTCGTCATCATGTAGCTAAAAGGTCCCAACCATATCCTTATCCGAGAAGCTTAAAGCTAGTCGGACTTCCACTCTCCCATGCTTAGAATCAAGGATTAAGTCATCAGCATGTGGCCTTACTATAGACATAACCGATGATGGACATGAACCTATCTAGCCTAGGGCAGCATAGATAACACTAATGGTTCCCAAGGGTGGTCTTGAGGAAGCATCTCTCTAGTAGGCTGGTCCGACATGATTTCCCTACCTAGTGGGATGGTATAGGAATTGATACAACTTCCCAAACTTGACCAACTGCTTAAGGTGGTCATGTAGAGTGCTACAATCCTCTATAGTATGTCCTCGGTCATAATGGTACTGGCAATTAAGACTTTGATTTCACTTCATGGGGTCTCCTCCCATTTTATTCGACCACTTGAAGTATGGCTCATTCTTTATCTTCTCTAGAATTTGGTGTACAGGCTTCCTGAACACAATGTTAACCACCTGAGTAGTAGCAAGTGTAGCATGCACAACACAATCTCTTCTAGGCCGATTACCGTTGTACCTTTCTGACCTAAAATCTCTCTGGTCTTGGGGAATTACCTTTGCCTTCCCCTTTCCTTGCTATTAATCCTCCTCCACCCGTTTATACTCATCAATCCGATCCATTAATTGTTGCGTACTTCAGGCAGGCTTCCTAGTCAACAACTTCCTCAAGTCACGCTCAATGGGCAAGCCAACCTTAAATGTCTTGATAACTACATCCTCAAAATCTTCATCTATGTCATTAAACATTTCCCAATACCTATCTGAGTAAGTTCTCAAAGTTTCACCCTTTCTCATAGTCAAAGATAGCTGAGAGTCTAGTGGACGAGGAACTCTACTACAAATGACAAATCGGGTGACAAAGGCCCTAGTAAGCTCTTGAAAGGAGTTTATTGATCCCTCCCCCAAACCGTCGAACCACCTCATTGCGATTAGCCCCAAGCTAGAAGGGAACACCTTGCACATCAAGGCCTTATTCCTCGAGTGGATAGCCATTCTTTGGTTAAAATGGCTAACATGCTCCATCGGGTCCATTCTACCATTATACATGGTAAACGTGGGCTGTGTGAACCGTCGAGAAAGATTTGCCCTACCAATTCTCCTAGTGAACGATGACTTTGAAATTTGGCGCAAAACCCTGTTCATAGCATCATTCCCCAAGCCCTTATAGGTTGGGTTCCTACTCCTTTGCCTATGATGGCGCTCTTCCTTGTAGGAGAAAGACTCATTAGGGAGAGTCCTTGATCAAGGTCTATAACTATCATCATCATCAGATAGAGATTCTGTGCTTGATGGTGACCCTCTTCTCTATTTCTGACATAACTTCCTACATAAATGATCTATCTCCCTCTACATGTTCCTAGTATCCTCCCCGTGAGACACGACTCCCACTCCTAGAATGACTCCTACTGGTATGAGTCGTGTGAACACTAACCTCACAATCTCTTCTTCGTTCAAGATTCACAAAACGATCATGACATTGCAACCTCACTGACTCTTCTAAACCCACCATGACTAAACTAACTCTAGTATGCTCAATATTCCCACAAATAGCGCCAATTGTAAGGACACAGCTTGACCCACGGCCTAAGAATGACCCAAAAAATGGCCCAATAAGCCCACTATAATAGACTTGTTAAAGAAAATGGTGGATATTGATCACTATACTGATTAGAGTTAATCACAACGAGATAAGACGCCAATAAGATGATCAAGACTACAAATTATAAAGAGAAAAAGATCCTTGGTCTAGTCCGAGGATGGTTTGTTGTATATATATGTGTTACTTTTTCCCTTAAACCAATATCTTAGTTTCCGGTTACAAAGCTCTCTCTCTCCCTATAGGGATCTTCATTTTTCTTTTATATTTACACATAGATAATTTTAATCCTACACTTGGAGGGCTGAGATTGCATTCTTTGGAATTTTGTTTCATCTGAAACATGCTAGTGAACTTCTACCCTACAATCTGAGCTGTGCCACCATTGTTCATGGTCATTTCCTCATTAATGCGGCTAGAGGAGTAGTTGTCTTGCATTTAATGCAGAGGGGATAGCTTCTACATCCTTCTCCCTTCATCCTTCTTGTAACCTGTGCCTAATCTGCTTTCTTCCCTCTGTGTATTTTAACTTCATGCACCTCTCATGGTTAATGCTTGTCCCCAAGGTTAATTAGTGCTCATCCTTGTGGTTAACCAATGCTCATCCCTGAGGTCCAAGATGTATCATTGGAAATGATGTTGGCAATCCACTTAAATAAGATTAGGGATCCTCGTCCTCACAGGGGCATTGAAAAAAAAAATGTTTAATTTTTAAAGGCTAACAATTTTCCCTTAAATTTTTGGTTCTCTTAATTATAATTATGATTTATGTTTTAATTATAGTTTTAGAAAATTTTATTCTTGAATTATCTTACTCAATTTAGATTCAAAATAATACTCCCTCTTTCTAATTATAAGATTTTTTTGGGAAAATATTAACAAAAGCTCTAAAAGTATTTATAAGTAAACCATTTTAAGCAAGTTTTTATGGAAAAAAGAAAAAAAAAATTAATTTCTAACCTTCACAATTGAGTTTTTTGTTGGGAGAGGGGGGAAGGGGAAGGAGGGGTTGGGGGATTGATAAATAAAGCACGAGAGGTCTTTAGAACGACAATTGATATATATATAATCGAAGTCTCTAAAACTCTCACAATTTTTCACATCATCATATTAAATTATAAAAAAAAAATTAATTTTTTAAACTAAATAGTAAATACTACACGAAACCTTTGACAAACTCGACTATTGCCTATAGGTTTTCTTTCAAACATGAAAACAGATCTCTTCCTAAAAAATATTGAAAACCCGAAACACCCTCCCAAATAGATAATGTATTTATACAAGGGTATGACTTTTGAGATAAATACAAACAATTACTTAATAATAATTTGATTGTTCACACATTATTTTTTTTCTTTTTAAATTGGCTATATACATGAAAACCATTCACAATTTGTGCATATTCTTTATAAAAACAAATGTTAAAGTTTCAAAAGCCATTGTCAATCATCTTTTCAAATTGCTAAAAATGTATTTGTTGAACCCCTAGAAAGCCTAATGTTTGGCTTTACATCAAAGCTTTACATCAAGTTTGTTTCAATAAACTGTAGATTTAGCAATAGTGATTATTGAAATTATTGATAGTGCATGATCTGCAAAATATAGAGCAAAAAGTGGATTTGTGTAGTGAGGCTATTGTATTTTTTTTTTTTTTTTGCAAAATTGAATTTGAATTTTGGCCTTGAGCCAAGTAAACATACAAAGGCTGCAATCTTCTTTACAAATAGTTTCTCCATTGTCTTTAATGCTGCTTTAGTTTCAAACATTACACTTTTAACGTAACATTACACATTAATTTTCTTTCTCAATCTTTTTTTCTTTTAAATTCTTGGTGGGCAAATCAGTCTCTAACTAATTCTTTTAGCTTTTTCTTTTAACGTAAGGTTGGTTAATTATCATTTTATTTAACTATCCTGTACATCGCACGGATTAGCGACTAGTAAATAATAAAAAAGGAACTACCATGCACTAGATCAAATGTAATAATAATAATAATAATAATAATAATTCAGATCTCAAAAATATAACTCTATAAAGTTTCAAAGCAAAAAAAAAAAAAATCGGAACATTAACGGTTCACACTCTCTGCACGAAAGACGGAACGGCAGTCGTGAATGCTACGCTATACACAAACAATATATTCTGCACAATTTATTAAGGAACCTGCCAAATTTTCCCCACAAGACATTTAAAATAATTGTTTTGGCGAACAAGCATGTACATAGAGGATGTGTTCATCTTTGTGTGACCACTGACCATTCTTAGTTCAACTGTCACAATGCAAACCCGTACTTAATTGTGATTTGTGAGAGTGACCTGCATGTTAATATTAAGTCCAACTCAATACATACATGAATTAATCAAACCTGAAGGTAATTTATCCAAATTTTCTCACAAAATAAAAAATGCATCTCAAAATTTTCATTTTTCTTTAGAAACCATTGAATGCCAAAAAGCTAGCTGTAACTCCCAGATTCGTAAGTATATCCTGAAAATTTGTTTTCAAATTTACAAGTTTAGTAATCAAATCAAAACTGAAGGATACGTGAATAGCATTCAACCAACCTTTATATATATATATATATATATATATATATTAATGAAACTATTATATAGCATTCAACCAACCTTTTTATACTAGCTAGCTAGCTAGCGTAGCCCCAGACACAATCACAATTCACAAACAGAATATTCCTCCATTATCCCTCATCCAAGGTTTTTCACCTATCCAATTAGCCCCTGAAGTGGACGAGGGTGAGAGGGATGATAAGGCCTTATATATAAGTTGAAAAGGCATGATCCGTCGGAAGCTGTACTGATTTGGCTAGTGAAACAATATATTTTGGTAATGGTCAATACCGGTGTACTGTTTCAGGTTGACTATTATTTTTTTTATATTTATAAATATATATATATATATATATATATATTATAATAAATATAAAAGTTTACCATAAAACATTACCTCAATTCAGAACAAAATATTTATGATTTTAGACTTTAGCATCAATGAATATATATATATATATATATATATATATATATATATATATATAAAAAATAGAAAGTTTAATTGATCATTGCATACTAAGAAAACAAATAATACTAACAAGTTAATGCAAGTAAGTTATCATTATGTCCTTACAAAAAATAAAAAATTATAAAACTAAAATAAAAATAAAAATAAAAACTTTTTTTATGAACTGGCCCGTACGCCCAGTATCGGCTGGTATTGCCTGAAATCGGCCAGTATAGTCGGTACATAGCTGGTACGGCCGGTATTTAAACAAATATGAAACGTTCGTGTTTTGATACTAGTATATGAACTGGTACGATATCGACCACATTGCATGAGTGCCCTTGTTTGTTTACCCATGATCGCTCAACATGTCATAGTTACAAATCTCCAGATTTTTGCTCATGATTGATTGCACACCCTGCCCAATTATGGAAAATGGAGGAACTGATGGTCAAATTAAAGTCCAATATAAACACCATCTCAAGGTATATATGAGAGAAAACTCTACTTACCTTATTCTAAATTTTGTGAGTTTTTAAGGTAAGTATTGAAAAAGTTTTGGCCAGCACCACACCGATATATTTCCGATTAAGTGTTCTTATATTCTATTTGCACAAGAAGGACAACTTCTTCGGGCACCTAACAAAAGTAATATTTTTCAAATTGTACACTCAAGTAAAGTTTAGTAAAATTAAACACTAATTTTATCTTCCATATTCTCACCTCTAAACATTTGTTCAAAAGGTTTTTCATTGATATGTTGAGTAATTTTTCTGCTTCTGAATAAAATAAAATGAATATGGTCAATCTTGAGCTATCTTCAACCTTTAATTGAATTATATACTTAATAAGAGAAATGACATATATAATGTTAATATCATATTAGTTGTTATGTATTTTAATATAAAAAGTAAACATTTTCAAATATTTTTCATTTTGTATGCCTTGGGATTGGGAAGCATGCATTTTTGTTGCAATTGTCGCACTATAAAAATTCATCTCTTGATTTTACATTTTTACGACGTACTTCGCAACAGATAAAACACCAACTAGAATTATCTATCTCAATGTTTATAATCTTTCCTAATAGGTAAAGATAATTTTCTAGAAACTGAATTTAATATCAATCAATTCATAATTTTATAGTTAAATTTTATAAAAGCAGGTCTATAGTACATAAAGCAATGTTAAGGACACAATGTTATTATTCAAGGTTTTCTTTTTTCTTACCTCATTACCAGAGCCCCACATAATTTTTGTTATTTCACTTATGGTTCTTCTGTTGATGTTCATCTTTTCTTGAATTGTCACTTATGGCTTGAATTGCTTTGGCATTTATATTGTAGAGCTATTAGACATAGCATTGTAGAGACTGTAGTACATTAAAAATATGAATCCAAAACAAACCACTTACTGATCTTTGGAATTAGCAGTCTTAGAAATTTCTAAATCAATATAAACTCTTGTTCCATTTGTTGTCGATAAGTTATACTCTCCTGAAATGCATGGGATTCATTAAAAAAAAAACAATTATCTATATATAAACTTATATCTGTGGTACAATAATGAATACACTGATGTATATATGACTTTGTACAATAAAACATTCAACTTGAAATGTAGTGGCCCTTTCTGTCTTCCAATGTAAACGCACTGCATCTCAGGGTTGGCAGAGCCAATTAAATTGACCTTATTAATCACTTTCGTACCATCACAAAAAGGCCATTCATGCATAAAATGTAATGGTCAATGTTGAAATTGAAAAGATGAACTGGAGAATTGAGATTGTTAATTTCAGGCCCATCAGTGGACCCTCCTATCACATGTAATTGTTGGACACTTCTTAAGCAAGGAGGTTATAGACAATGCACTAAACACATGACATTACAACTTCAATATTTATAGATTCAATTTATTTACAGAGGATCCATTGTCTCTTGAAGACTTGAAGTGCTAGCTAGAAGTTAGGTTAGCTACCTCTCATTTTATTCTAAGATTTTTGTAGGTCATTTATGGCATGCAACAAAGGGCTCATGCAACTGCAGCAGGATTTGAAACCCATTGAATTTAGATCAAATATTCATACTTATAACAGTAGAATAATAACTGTCTCACATAATCTAAACAATGGCTATCAATGTCACATTTTCAATGTCAGACATCAATATCACAAAGTTT
Organism: Castanea mollissima; assembly: GCA_014183005.1. Taxonomy (NCBI): domain Eukaryota; kingdom Viridiplantae; phylum Streptophyta; class Magnoliopsida; order Fagales; family Fagaceae; genus Castanea; species Castanea mollissima. Next base: position 35,539,806 of record JACAVU010000004.1, on the reverse strand, counting down.
GTGCTGGATATTTAGTTAGATTTCCTTGCAAATAGAAATGAAAGACAATATGTTTAAAACAGGGCATTCCCATCACAATTAGAAACCTAAAATAAACTTAAAAGCTCAAGTAACCAACACCCAAACGTGCATAAATTACAATAAGAATTCAGACATTGACAACCATACATGAACCCAGATAAGAATTCAAAAGATTAAATTCAATAACCCAATTATTGGAAGCACCTATCTAGAGCTACATGCCATAGTTATAATGATATCACGAATGTGCAAAGACTAAATTACCAGAGCTAGTAGGGTATATTATATGTAAAACGGTACTTGTATTTTGATATTTTCATACCCTAACACTATCAACTACTAATATTTTATATGGCAAATACTTCTGATATAAATAGACTTCAAAAACTAAATAGAGCCACAGTATTGCATATACAATTTAGATTAAACTTAATAAACCAATAATGATATAAAAAAGAATCCCACAGATACACATAGTCTACTCCAACCCTGCCCCAAGCAAAAAATCTACAGGGCATTTAATAATCAAATAGAAAATAACAAACTGAATCTAAGTTCCTAGTCAGTTATACAACTTCTTAATTGGATGCTTACATAATAATTCAACCAAAATACTTTGTATTTCAAACAATATCTTATACGAATTAAGAAACTCCAACCATGGCTACTAATAATATTAAAAAAAATAAAGAAAAGTATGAATCTCCAACCAAATAGAAAAAGGAATTAAAATACAAAATAAGAAAATGTGAGAGAACCTGAGAGGAGGAGGATATAGTATATGTATACTCATGGATTGTCAAACCATCTCAACCATCATAGGGCAACATTGAAGTTTTATAGGTCAAACCACATACTGAGTAATCCCTTCTTGAATTTGATATATATTTGAACCACACACAAAGCCAAACTACAGGTTTACAAATATCCTCATACTCAACTACTTCAAATTTCAAATTCACAAATAATAATAAAAATTTCCAACCAAATTCAAAATTATAAAACTACAAAATACAATCAACTCTAGAATACAAACCAAATTCAGAATTATAAAGCAAGAAATAAAAATTCCATCAACACATTTTTAATTCCCTATTTCTTTATAATGAAGAGGCCAAAGGCTGGCATTTTAGGTAGCCAAATAATTATTTGACCATAAATAAGAGAAGGGATTTATCACTTGCTCCATGACACTAACTACCACATGCAGTTTTGGTGTTGGCGTGTGAGTGTATTCTCTTATCTCACCCCCCTTCCCTTATATATAGGTGTGTGTGTGTGTGTGTTTCTCAAATAAAACAAGAACTCAGTGTTGTCAAGTCATCCCACATCGATAATGTGAGATATTGAGAAGGAGTTTATCACTTGTTTCGCGACACTAACTGCCGTATGGAGTTTTGGTATTGACGTGTGAGTATATTCCCTTATCTCATCTCCCTTCCCTTGTATGTGTGTGTGTGTGTGTGTGTGTGTGTGTGTGTATTCTCAAATAAAAATAAATAAATAATTATTCAACCAAATAGAAGATTAAGCTAAGGTAAATCAGATATGCTAAAAAAACCTAAATAGAAAATAAAGCAGAACTTGAAGATAAAGCAAAACTTGTAGGATTGTTGTCAAATTTTGAGCGTTGGGAGGCTCGTCAATACTATCTCCACTACGAAACCCATCATATCCACAATATTTTATTACAAAACCTATAGAATTTGATTTTCTATTAGTGTTTCCCTAACTTCAACAAAAAAGAATAGAGAGGAAAAAAAGGTTAGGAATTGAAATCCCTAAATTGACAGAAAACCTAATTGAAGACAGTAGGAAAAGAGATTAGTCATAGATTAATTGAGAAATACCCAGAGAGAATGATCTGATATGGCGGCTGGGTCGAAGATTGAAAATGTTGGCACCCATGGTCAAGCTTGGGTCTACGTTTGAGAGAGGGACATCCATGGTCGTGCTTGGGTCAACATTTAAGAAAGGATAACAATCTTTTGCTTGATTTGTTGTTTCTTCGTTGATTCTTTAGTTTGCTAGCAAAAACTATTGAATAGAAAATAGGTTTGTTTCAGGAGTTTTATCGGGCATGCTTTTGGGGAAGAAAGAGAGGTTTTTTAATTAGTTTATTAACTTTAAAATTCATGTCTCATATTTAAAATTCAAGACTCATATTCTGTCCTGATCAACTTGAAGTTTGATATCTACGGCTCACTATTAGATAATTAATGGCTGCTTGGATTAAAAAGAATAAGCATTCAAAGATAAGAGAGAGTCCTAACAGGAGTTTGTCTCTTTTTTTCTTAATCAACAAAATATAAATAATTAATTATTTTTTATATTTATAAAAAAAATTAAATAAAAAATGCTGATGTGGAAAATTGTGTTTTATCTGGTTTGCTTTTGGGGAAGAAAGAGAGGTTTTTTAATTAGTTTATCAACTTTAAAATTCATGTCTCATATTTAAAATTCAAGACTCATATTCTGTCCTGATCAACTTGAAGTTTGATATCTACGGCTCACTATTAGATAATTAATGGCTGCTTGGATTAAAAAGAATAAGCATTCAAAGATAAGAGAGAGTCCTAACAGGAGTTTGTCTCTTTTTTTCTTAATCAACAAAATATAATAATTAATTCTTTTTTTATATTTATAAAAAAAATTAAATAAAAAATGCTGATGTGGAAAATTGTGTTTTATCTGGTTTGCTTTTGGGGAAGAAAGAGAGGTTTTTTAATTAGTTTATCAACTTTAAAATTCAAGTCTCATATTTAAAATTCAATACTCATATTGTGTCCTGATCAACTTGAAGTTTGATATCTACGGCTCACTGTTTGATATTCAATGGCGGCTTGGGTTAAAAAGGATAAGCATTCAAAGATAAGAGAGAGTCCTAACAGGAGTTTGTCTCTTCTTTTCTTAATCAACAAAATATAAATAATTAATTCTTTTTTTATATTTATAAAAAAATTTAAATAAAAAATGCTGATGTGGAAAATTGTGTTTTATCGGGTTTGCTTTTGGGGAAGAAAGAGAGGTTTTTTAATTAGTTTATCCACTTTAAAATTCAAGTCTCATATTTAAAATTCAAGTCTCATATTGTGTCTTGATCAACTTGAAGTTTGATATCTACGGCTCGCTATTAGATAATTAATGGCTGCTTGGATTAAAAAGGATAAGCATTCAAAGATAAGAGAGAGTCCTAATAGGAGTTTGTCTCTTTTTTTCTTAAGCAACAAAATATAAATAATTAATTCTTTTTTTATATTTATAAAAAAATATAAATAAAAAATGTTGATATAGAAAATTGTGGAGAGGACAAAGGCTTCAATTTTTTATTGATATATTGATAATAATGTGATCGACTCTATAAGCATTTGCCTTGCTTCTTGTTTCCCAAACTAGTGAAAGGTAAAGCAGCAAAGTAGACGGAAAAAAAAACGGAAACCTCATCAATCAATCGCCTTCAAATGTTTACATGAGAGGACATGTATTTTGTGTTGAGGACTCATGGTCCAGGGGCAGGTTTTGTCGCTTCCTAAATCGCTTTTTTATCTTGCAAGGGGGTTCCCCTGCCCTTTATACTTTAAAGATAAGGAGGGTTTAACTTTCACAAATTCGTATTGGAAAAATTGCTAGTAATTTATGGTATTCATCACTAGCTGCCAATTTCTTTTTTACGTGTAATATTTATTTTTCTGTTCTCCCACATAAGTTCATAAGTTAAGTTAACTACATGCACATGAATCATGAATCCATGTATTGACCGATATGCACTCCCGCGGCTATTAATCTGCAGAGGCAATTGCGTCCACGTTGTGGTAATTGGAGTAAAAAAAAAAAATGGTACAAGTCTAGACTTAAAGATTTGTACCTAAAAGTTTTATCTAAACCATAATTAGCTGCCGAAAAATCTAAAATCAGTTCAAAAATGTTATAAACTAAAAGTCATTTAACGCCTATGTGTAAAAGATTTTTGATATAATGGAAACATAATGTTGTAGCAATCAAGAATATTTTGTTTGACTTTCCATTGGGCTTGGCTGGGATTGAAACAAAGTTCCGTGGGACAGAAAGGTTGTCAAAATGCCGTGGAATCTGCCATAGGCAGAAATTAAAGTGATCGAGGCAGAGATGAAAGTGATCGAGACTAGCCTGTCTAGTGTCAACAATATAACTATGATGTCACATGGTTCATCCATATGAATCAAAATATGCTTTTCCTTTGTTTGATTTCTCTGCTTCTTAGACAAACAGATTTCTAACCCAGATATGATTAAAAAAGGAAAATGTTTAAGCCACTGCTAATTTTACTTTTAAATGTTTATAAATGGTCATAAACATGATTGGTATCATTTTCTTAAGGTAATAATTCTTGAATTAACTTTTGAGTTTGTATTTAAACACATCATTTTACAAAACTTGTGAGATAAAATTTGTAGAATCTATACACGAAATAAATGCAAATAGTCTGTCCTGCCTTTTATATTCTAAGGAAATATCTTCAATATATATGTATCTACTATGTGCAGCCCCACGAGTAAATGCGCATGAAAGACAAATTCTGAAAAAATGGAATGTGGGGTTTTGTGGGGGTGGGGTTGGGGGAGGCCAGGCATGGTGGGACTTGCTGATGCAGTAGCACATAGAATTGTGGAAGAAGTTACTGTTCAAGAAACACCTGAAACGTAGGCTCTACATGACATTATCCAAGTTGGAGAAAACAGTGTAAGCTTGGCTGATCAAAGTCAGGCAGGCATTGATGCTCTAACAAAAAGCTGAAAACAGTACTTGGGTGTTTTAGTGGATAGCCTTTTCAAATGTTTTTGCTTGTTATAGTAGTTATTTGTATGATGAGCCACTAACACCAGCACCTCCACCACCATTTGTCATGTTGGCCCTCTTATTCCGTGCAACACTAGACTGGTCATGGGGCCTCCTTTCAGAGTGTGACTCAAGCTTATACCCACATGGGTCTCCCACTCTTGCTTGTTCTTCCCCCTAATTTTTGGCATTTGAATAAAATAAATTATTACTTCCTCTTATGGTATGGATAAAAGATTTTGTATTACCCAATTAAACATTTTTCTATTTTTCCCCTACTGTGCTGTTTCATGTTCCTTCCTGATTGATCAATCCGATAGAAACCAGTGATCAAAGTTGGTAGTTTTTGGATAAAATGAAAAAAGATGAAGTCATTATAATTCTCAGATGGACTTAATGGAAATATCATTTTCATGATTTCTACTACACAAGGTGCATGATACGTATCTATGCGGCAAGAGGAACTGCAAACAGTTGCATTGAAGTATTGATTATGACGTAAATGTAAGAGAATTTAACAATTTTAAGATAAAAGTGGTCTGTTTTTTGCATTGATGGCAATAACAATAACAACCATAGTAGACATACTCATAAGCAACATAGACTTGTTATTATGGAAAAATAAGAGCCCTCATATGACTCACAAAGTCTATGGAATTGAAGGATAGATTGGTTTGAGAATTCAGCTGTGAGATGAGCTGTGTTGAAAGAAACCTATTCCAAGTCTCTCAAAGCAGTTGTGTAAGGACTGCCAATTTGTAGCTCTGTGAGCATTTGGCGAAGATCTACAGCTTCCTCCTTGAGCCTTGCATTCTCCTGAAGAACCTGCTCGTGGGACTCGGTTACACGATTCAACTTGTCTATCAGTGTGTGGTTCTCTGTTCGAAGCCTAAGAACCTGTGACCAGAGCTCATCAAGGTGCTTTTGTTTCCTCATCCGTGACCTGCGAGCGGATTCTCTATTAGAAATCATTCGCCGCTGTTTCCTTTCATCGATGATACTGAGTTGATGTTCCTCATCAGCTTCATCAGAAGTAGAGTTATTGCTTAAACATGAGGACTGTGAAGTAAATTCATGGCCTGGAGGAGGGAAATGAAAGTTGGGTAAGTTGCTTAAGAATCTATTGAAATAAAGGTTTGGAGTGTTGCTCATACTCTTCATCATGCCAAAGCTAGCTGGAATTGAAATCGGGGTTTCGGGTGCTAGATAGTGGATTCCTGTGATCTCACCTGGAACCATGGCTTACTCAAACTATGAAGAAGATGATCGATATATGATACTTGAAAGGTTGTATTGCAGAGGTCGTTGAAGAGGACGGGAGGACATCATGAAAAATGGAAGGTTTTTATAGGAAGAAAAAGGCTAAAGAAGTGGGCCATTTTGAGCAACAAAGTGTAACAGTGTCAGGCTTACATGAGCAGAATTTGAACAGTTAATAACTGGAACTATATAATGTATGCGTGAGGTACTATATGTATCTCTCTATACAAACCACTTCACATCATATTCATGTCATTTTGAGTTCATGTCATGGGTTGGTGACTGTGTAGATGTCTATATATATATATGTATGTGTGTATATGTATGCAATAATGAGTAGTGTACATGCATCTATAGAAAATTTAAGATTTGGATAATCATCAATAATTAATGCTTACAAAAGAGAGAAGTTCGTGAAGTTGGGTTGCAATAATTTAGGTAAGGAACGTTTGGAAAAAGAATTTAAAAAGGCATATATATATATATATATATATATTATATATATATATATAAGAATTGGTGTTAAGTCAATCCTATGAGAGTTTTTCCTCTAGTGAGTGAGGACCCTAGCCAGTTTCAGAAGAATATTGGAACTTCAAAACTCCTAACAGCCAATGACTCCTTATGATTGATGACGTTAGGAAGGTCAGTTAAAAAGGCAAATTATTAAATAATATGTAGTTTTGATGATCCTTTTTATTACAATTTTGGTGACTCACTAAGCACTTCATTTTGGATTGGAGGGACCCATATCATGATGCAATTATCTAAATAGTTAAGATCAAATACCTAAACGCCAACCATCTGTGTCTTCTTAAGCTTGTATATATGGAGCTGAACTTGGTGCATAATTTAACATTTTATGCATATTTCTGTCCCTGTGTGAGCTTGTGACCATACTGTTAGTTTCCTAATTAAAGGAAAAGTGGCACCAAAGGGTAACTACAATTGTAATTGATGGGATTGACGAGATCACTCCTTGGACGGACTTATTAAACAGCATCGTCCACCTGCAAATCGGTATGGACAAGGACAGGCAAATCATTAATAACAAAATTCAATACCTTAGATAGTTACTAACTAGTTGTCAGTCCGTTGGAGCCTCATCAAGACCTGCGTTAATAAGCTCTAAGGTGTTACAAGAAGAACATTAAAACTACAATCAAGGCCCCAACGGCTAGGAACCGCAAAGACTATATATACATATTCATTACAAACACAGAGGGTAAACAACTCAAACCAAAAGAAATACTTTTACACTTCTCATTTTATTCTCAAGGGATTTCTAGATACTAATTTAAGCATCGAAGACGTTGTGGTAGGCACCACACCAGTGTCTACCTCAGGGAAGTTTTAGTCCCATTTTGTAGGAACAATGACGAGGTCTTGGCATCATCTGGACGAATATACTTGAATGACGAATAGACTTTATTAGTTTGGCACCGTCTGTGGGGACGACATTTTCGTACTAAGGTTCGAGAATACAGTTCCAACCATTCTCTACAATCCAGATGGAGTCTAACCAAGACCTTGCGACACTGGCCTTGCAAATCCAAGCACTTACAACTAGTGTGGAAGAACTCACCAAACAAAACCAGGAGATGAGGCAGCGACTCTAGCAGGAAGCCAACCGATTTAGAGATAATCAAGAAGACGAGGGGGATAGCCAGAGATGAAGTTATCAAAGGCCTTCCATTCTAGACGAATCGATCTCGAAACTTCTTCGGGAAATGAGGAAGGAAATGGATGAATTAAGGAGTGCTATCAAAGAAAAAACGGATTGAAGCGTGGATAGGATGGTCAGGACCACAGATTCCCCTTTCATGGCAGCAGTTCTTGAGTGGCCAGTACCATCGAAGTTTCGCCTGCCTCAACTGGAACAATTCCATGGGCTTCAGGATCCCTTGGATCATCTCAACACTTTCAAGATGACGCTAGGTCGCCAACAACCGCCTGACGAAATAATGTGCCTCTCTTTCCCTACTACTCTCAAAGGGGCTATGAGGGAATGGTTCACAAAGCTACCTACCTCGTCCATTGACAGCTTCGAACAATTAAGTAGTTCCTTCCTACGCCACTTCGTAAGGGGGCTACCCTGAGGAGGCTAGCAGACCATTTTCTCACCATTAAGCAGGGAGAGAAAGAGACCCTAAGGTCATACATGAAGCGCTTTACCTGCGAGACTTTGGAAGTAGAAGAAGCTGACGACAAGGTGCAGTCAACAACCTTTAAAGTTTGATTGAAGTCTAGAGAGTTTGTGGTTTCGCTTGCGAAGAATCCCTCTAAGACGATGGCAGAAATGCTCTTGGCAGAAATGCTCTTAAAGGCGCAAAAATACATGAATGCTAAGATGCTCTAGCCGTAATAAAGGACGTGGAAAAAATTGGTGACAAGGAAACAAAGGAAGACAATCACAGAGGATGAAAAAGGGAGTGACTAGATCATCAGTCCAGTGACGGGAGTAAAAGGAAGGATGAAAAAACTCCTCAAACGGTAAAATTCACTCCTTTAGTTATGTCTGTTGACAAAATTTTGGCGCAGATTAAGGATGAGCATTACCTCAAATGGCCAAGGCCACTACATTCGTCACTCCACGTGGGAGACAAAAAGAAGTACTGCCGGTTCCACAAGGATCACGACCACTACACCGAGGATTGCAAAGACCTAAAGGAACAAATAGAGGAACTTATACGAAAAGGAAAACTGCAAAAGTTTGTGAAAAAGGGGGAATCTAGTAGATTTAAGAAAGATAGTAAAAACCAGCGCAAATCCACACCCAAGGACGAGACTCACACGTCCCAATGCCCGCCAAATGTGATAGGAGAGATGAAGACGATCACAAGAGGGTCGTTTGCAGGCAGTTCACTCAAATCTCTTAAGAAAGCATGTTAGAGGCAGGTGAACAACATCCATCGAATACCCCCATTTAAGCAAAGACGGAAGGACCAAGATATGTTTTTCTCGGAAGAAGATGTTGAGGCATTGAAGCAGCCTCATAATGACCCCTTGGTCATAATGCTCACGATAGAAGGATTCAACACTAGGAGAATCCTCATAGACAATGGCAACTTTGCAGATATTATCTACCTCTCCGCTTTTCAATAGCTGAAGCTAAATCCAGAAAGGCTGTGCCCATTTGACTCCCCCCTCATCAGCTTCAGTGGAGATAAGGTATATCCTAAAGGCATAGTGACACTGACGGTCACAGTAGGGACTCACCCGAGGCAACTAACTCATCAATTGGACTTCCTGGTGGTTGACTTCCCTTCGTCTTACAATGTGATCATAGGAAGGCCAACACTCAACCATTGGAAAGCAACCACGTCCACATATTGCTTGAAGGTAAAGTTCCCAATAGAAAATGGTGTCGGAGAGGTGAAAGGGGATCAAGTACTAGCCAGGGAATGCTAACATGCCATGCTAGTTGCAAAAGAGAATCATACATGGATGATTGAGGAGGAGCAAGAAGATAAAGTGGAAGCCTTAGAGACAGTGGAACTGGTCGAAGGAGATGTAGCCAAGACGACCAGAATAAGGACGACGTTGAGCCTTGAGATAAGGATGAGGCTCCTCTAGCTCCTTAGAAAGAACCTAGATATCTTTGCATGGAGTCACGAGGATATGCTGGGTATATCCCCAAAAGTCATCCAACACAAACTAAATGTGGATCCCGAAAAGAGGCCCGTCCAGCAAAGACGCCGGGTCTTTGCTCCAAAATGGAATCAAGGAATTATAGATGAGGTTAATAAGCTATTGTCAGCAGGCTTTATTCAAGAAGTCTACTACCTAGATTGGCTCGCCAATGTCGTCTTAGTGAAGAAAGTAAATGGGAAATGGAGAATGTGTGTGGACTTCACGGACTTGAACAAAGCTTGCCCAAAAGACAGCTTTCCTCCGCCCAAAATAGACCAGCTCGTGCATTCAACAGCAAGGCATAAACTACTGACGTTCATAAATGCATTCTCAGGATATAATCAAATAAAGATGGTTGAAGAAGATTAGGAAAAAACTGCTTTCATCACGAGTTAAAAGCTCTATTGCTATAAGGTAAAGCCCTTCGATTTGAAGAATGTTGGGGCAACCTACCAGAGGTTAGTAAATAGAATGTTCAGCAAACAGATCTGGAGAAATATGGAGATATATGTAGATGATATGCTCGTCAAGAGCCAAGAAGAGCTTGCTCACCTGGACGACCTCAGTGAAACATTCGCCATACTCAGGCAATACCAAATGAAGTTGAACCCCAGTAAGTGTGCTTTTGGAGCAGCCTTAGGGAAGTTCTTGGGATTCAAGGTGTCCCAAAGGGGGATAGAAGCAAACCCAAAGAAGGTATGAGCTATACTTAACATGACATCGCCAAAGACCGTCAAAAAAGTCCAGAAACTCATAGGCAAGATAGCGACACTTAATAGGTTCGTCTCTAAAGCGATGGACATATGCCTACCTTTCTTCAAAACACTAAAGAAAGCATTTGTCTAGACTAACGAATGTGAGGCAACATTCCAAGAACTCAAGCGTTACCTGAGCAATCCACCCCTCCTAAGTCCGTCCAAGGAGGGGGAAAACCTGTATTTGTATTTTGCAACATCAGTTACAGCCGTAAGCGCAACCTTGATTCAATAAGAGGACAAGAAACAGCTCCCAGTTTACTACATCAGCCAAGCTTTCCAGGGGGCAGAAGCCAAGTACCCAAGAATTGAGACGATTGCATTCGCATTGATAGTAGCTTCGCACAAGCTGCGACTGTACTTTCAGGCAAACCCCATTTTGGTAATGACAGACCAACCTATTAAAAAGTCCATGAACAAGCCTGAGGCAGTTGGGAGAATGGTCTAGTGAACGATTGAGCTTAGCCAGTTCGACATTGAATACCGCCCTAAGATAGCAATTAAGGTGCAAGCTTTGGCGGACTTCATTGCTGAGTTCACCCTTCCAGACAAGGATAGCCACTCTGACGAGATAGAGTATTGGACGATACAGATCGACGATTTGTCCGCCCAAAAGAGGGAAGGAGCAGGGGTCGACATCATCACCCCAAAAGGAGAAATGGTTAAATATGGGGTTTAGCTAAAATTCCTGGCCACCAATAATGAAGTTGAGTACGAAGGAATATTGGCAATCACTAGGAGCAAAAAACGTGCTCCTCCAAAGTGATTCTAAGTTGGTGATAGGGCAGATAAGGGATGAATATGAGGCAAAGGAAGAGAGAATGCAAAAATACCTTAGGCTGATGAAGCATTTAATAGAAGAGTTTGACAAAGTGGAATTTGTGCAGATCCCAAGAAGCGAGAACATGATAGCAGATGAAATCGCGAATCTAGCATTATCAGAAGAAGGATCAACGAGCATGGACTTGAACGTGGAAGTCTAGAAACACCCTAGTATTGAAGAAGTCCCGACATTTGTGATCCAGAGTACAAATAGTTGGATGACCCCAATCATATCCTTCCTTTAAGACGGACACCTCCCACAGGACGCCGAAGAAGCTAGGACGGTCAGGAAGAGAGCAGCCAGATTCATGATCCTAAATGATACCCTGTACAAGAAAGGATTTTTCATGCCCTACTTAAGGTGCGTCGATGAAGAAGAAGCCAAGTACATTCTAGAAGATATCCATAAAGGGGTTTACGTAGACCACGCAGGCCCCAAGGCCTTAGTAAGCAAAGTTATCTGAATGGGTTACTTGGCCTACTATACAGGTAGACGCGAGGGATCTCATCAAGAAGTGTGACAGGTGCTAGAGATTCGGGAATGTCCAACACCTTCCTATCAAGACACTGACGACGATAGCCTCCCCTTAGCCATTTGCACAATGGGGAATCAACATCATCGGTCCACTAGCACGAGGTAAGGGACAAGTAAAATTTCTACAAAGTGGGTTGAAGCAGAGGCTTTGTTAACAGTCACCGAAGCAAAAGTCCAGAGCTTTGTATGGAAGAACATAATTTGCAAATTCGAAATCCCACGAACAATCGTATTAGACAACGAGCGGCAATTTGATAGTCAAGGCTTTAGAGATTTTTGCTCAGGCCTGAGGATCAAGAACCAGTACTCATCCCTAGGACACCCATAGGCGAATGAACAAGCAGAGGTGAAAAAGCAAACACTACTCAAGATCATTAAAACCAAGCTGGACAACGCTAAGGGGGCCTAGCCTAAGGAATTTCCCAATGCCTTATGGGCTTACAAGACTATGGCAAGAACCCTGACAAGAGAAACACCCTTCAAAATCACTTACGACACTAAAGTGGTGATTCCAATTGAGATGGGAATAAGCAGCGTTAGACAAGAGACATTCCGCGAAGAAAGCAACGACAATCAATTAAGGATCAACTTGGATTACTTGGACAAGACCAAAGACGTAGCCTCTACTAGGTTGACGAAGTATCAGCAGAAGATGGTCAAGTACTATAACAAAAGAGTGAAGCTCAAATGACTCAACATAGGGGACCTTGTTGTACACAAAGTTACCCCGACAACCAAGGACCCAACCCAAGGGAAACTCGGTCCAACCTAGGAAGGACCCTACCGAATCATCCACTACTCAAGGCAAGGCAATTACCACCTGGAGACCTTAGACAAATAGAGACTTCCACGACCATGGAACATTAAGCACTTAAAGAAGTACCATCAATAGATGTAACAAACAAATTGTATTCGTTTTTGAGAAGTAATAAAAGGATTATTCAGCCAATGACCTAACTCTAGCAAACTTAGTAGCCCAAAAGCCTAAAAATGGCTAAGTAACAAGATTCCGCATAGACAAATGTAAGTTACTAACGAAGCCAAGAATGACAAGATCCCTTAAATGAGTGTAAGTCACAAAGAAAATGGCTAAGTAGCAAGATTCCGCATAAACAGATGTAAGTTACTAACGAGGCCAAGAATGATAAGATCCCTTAAATAGGTGTAAGTCATAAAGAAAATGGCTAAGTAACAAGATTCTACATAGACGAATGTAAGTTACCAATGAAACCAGAATGACAAGATCCCTTAAATGGGTGTAAGTCACAAAAAAAAAAATGGCTTAAGTAACAAGATTCTGCATAGACGGATGTAAGTTAATGACAAAGCCTAGAATAACAAGATCCCTAAAACAGGATGTGAGTCCTACAAATCGGTTAAATAACAAGATTCCGCATAGACAGATGTAAGTTCCTGACAAAGGCAAATGAATAGATAAACCTCTTAATGAGGGTGAATCACGAAGAGCGGCCAAGGGACCAAGTTCCACCAAGACGAAGAAAAAATTATTGACGGATCAACAAGGCAGGAGGAGTAACTAAAGGAATGAGGTAAGCAAAAATCACACAAAAACGAGAATACATACAAGTAAGTACATAATCACAGATATAATTAAAAGCCCAAAAACAACAGGCACCATTGTTTCCATTCGCAATTAGAAGCCCATAAACACTGGGCTAAAAAAAATCGTTCTTAAATTAAAGACATTGTTCTTAAAGTAGAATTAATAAGCCCAAAACACATTGGGCACCTAAAACAATATATATATATATATATATATATATAAAACATATGGAAGAAGTTATGAAGAAACAGCAGGTTCAGGCGTTTGGAGGAGGCAGATGGGCATCCTCAGGAGTATCACCCTTAAGAGTGGTGGACTGAGAAGCTTCGTCAGCTGTCATCTCCTTATCCATTTCTTTAGGTCCAAATTCTCCAAATCTACTCCAGCTGGATGCTTGACGAGATACCACCTTAGGAGATCGAAGCCCTTGAAGTACCAACTGAAGAGGATGGTGTTGTACTCCTCCGTCGTCTGGAAGGCTTCCACAGACTTCGCAGCAATCATCTTCGGCTTTTCCTTCACGGCTAAGAGCTACTCGTCCTTCTCCGAGACAAGCTGCTTTTCCACCCTCAGCTCGTTGGAGAGACCCTTAGCCTACTCCTTGATGGTGCTAGCCTCTCCCATAGCAGTGATCAAATCCTTCTTCAGTTTGGAATTTTCTGCCTCCAAGACCTCCACCTGCGACACCACCGACGACACCTTCGCCTCCTGGGTAAGAAACTCCGAGGTAGTGTGAAGGCTCTCCCTCAGCACCTACAAAAGAAGAGCCAGATATCAAAAAAAAAAAAAAAAAGGGAAGATGACATAGGCCCCTTTATTTGTCACACGAACTCCCTTGGTTCCAATATTAGAAAGGCGCTCATTCTTCTTAGCCTTCATTCGTGCATACATCCCTTGATTAAATTTTGTCGTCATTCCTACAAAAGGAAAATACTTACAAAAAAATAGAAGAAGAAAGAGGAAAAAAGGACAACAAAGACGAGCTCAAACAAATACTTACTCTTGTTTTGCTCGATGTCTATGTTCCGCATGACAAAGGTAGACAGTTCTGGGCCAAGTCAATAACAAGCTAGAGTCCGCAGATCTACCAGATCGTCAAAATCTTTGATCGTCTTCGCATACTCGATGGCTTTTTCTCAACCCTCTCCTTATACCTGCTCTTAAGCTTGGGCCATCTCTTAACCGCACAAGACAATGAACTGAAAAGTTAGTGATGATAAAAAAACACAGAAATTAAAGGTTAGAAAGTTTGGAAGAAATAACAACGCACCTAAAATCAAAGTTCTCCACAGACGGAGCAACCTAGGGAGATCACCCCAAACTTTGTCAAAGGGAGTCTTCCAGTCATCCTCGAACACAAAAAAGAACCGGGACTTCTAGTGTCTGAAGGACAAAGGCAGGTCTGGACAATCCTAGTCCTCCTCTCCCAAGGCACTAGTTCGTAGTACCCATGCTCCTTAGACCGCTTTAATTAGTACAGGTAGACAAGCTCGTCCACCCTAATCATATCCCCGTTTGTAGCAACCAACCATATTTCCATATAGCTAACCACTATTCTCCACGAATTGGGCATAAGTTGCCCAGGAGCAATACCAAAATGTCGTAAAAGCTCCATAATAAATGGGTGGATGGGTAATCTAAGCCCACTCAGGAAGGCAGCTTCATAGAAGCACACCTCCCTAGGCGAGAAATGGCAAGCTCGTTCCTCCTCATGAGGAAGACAAACCCTAACCGTATCTGGAAATTGAAATCTATCCTTAAACCTAGAAAGTGTCTCCCCGTCCAAACCACACACCTCCTCAAAGGCATGAAAATCCTTAACCACTTAAGGAACGGAAATGGCAGTGGTCCCCTCCGCGAGGTCATCACTAGATGACGACCCAGTCTCAAGTTCACTCAATCTCACCTCAGACATTACCCCTTTCTCACTCACTAAACTCTCAAACCAACTGATTGATTGACAAAGCACAGGAAGCAACTCACCCAATGCAACACCTAAACCACTACCCTCAGAGACAAAATTTCCAACCGAAGAACAAAAAGTACCTAAAGAGGCCCCCAAACACGCAAAAAAGAAGGAAATCAAAGGGAAAGCTACCCTAGTCTCAGCACTATTGACCATGAAAACCAGAAAATAGAAGTAAAGAAAGGAATCCTAAAAACCTCAAAACACCAAAAAACAAACATGCAAAAAACAGAGAAAAATAAAAAATTTGTCATAATCTATACCATAAAAGAGGGAAGGTAAGAAAGACTCGGAGAAAGTCACAAAGAAAGGGTGGAGAGGAAGAAGCTCAGAGCAATGATTAGGAGTTAGAGAAAGTGAAGAGGAAAGTGAAAGGAAGAGAAGTTTAAAAACTAGGCACAAAAAACTAAAATTCAACGGGAAAATCAAAAGCCACACCATTGGGGCATTAACTGCTCCAATTAGAACACGCCACATGGCCACGTTGCATGTGGCGCCGCCACTACGCATTAAATGTAGAACATAACCCCAAGAGCCACATCAAGTCAGAAAACTTTTCACCTTCCAATGGTCGTCCTAACACGTCATGACGATCATGGAACCCGAGGGGGGGGCAACTGATGGGACTGATGAGATCATTCCTTGGACGCACTTATTAAACACCATCGTCCACTTACAAATCGGTATGGACGAGAACAGACAAATCTTTAATAAGAGAATTCAATGCCTTAGACAGCTAGTAACTAGTTGTCAGATCGTTGGAGCCTCATCAAGACCTGTGTTAACAAGCTCTAAGGTGTTACAAGAAGAGCATTAAAACCACAATCAAGGCCCCAATGGCTAGGAGCTGTAAAGACTATATATACATATTCATTACAAACACAAAGGGTACACAACTCGAACCAAAAAGAAATACTTTTACACTTCTCATTTTATTCTCAAGGGATTTCTAGATACTAACTTAAGCATCAGAGACATTGTGGCAGACGCCACACTGGTGTCCACCTCAGGGAAGTTTTAGTCCCATTTTGCAGGAACAGTGATGAAGTCTCGGCATCATCTGGACAGATATACTCGACTGATAGACTTCATCAGTAATAAGTATTAGATATTACATTTGAGATTACAACAATATTAGCATAATATGTGATGCCAAAAATTTTCAATTAGCCACACGGTCCTCACGTGCTCCCGATGAAGAACCTACACAACACAAAAGCTGAAGACCTTAAGAGGAGTACCGATGTGGTACCAGCCAAATAACCTCTGACGGTCAAGTTAGAGAAAATCTCTTCTTCGTAACTCTAAAGTGCTAGAGCTAAGGTGAATTATGCGTACCTTTGTTTATAAGGACTTTGGGGTATTTATAGTAGTGTAGGGACGAAATAAGCGCCTTGACGAGAAAGTACTTTCCTTCTAGGAGAGTATTTTATGGATTTTAGTATCACCTAGAGTTCTTTTCCTTATAGAGATCTTCTCAATTAGGGTCAAACGTGTAGCGCAAGAACTTTCCTTATACACGTACACGTGGAGGGCAAGTTAGGTTATGGACGAAGGTTTGCTCATCACCCTTAGCTTTTCCCTCCGTCCGTGTTTCCTTCCTAAGGTCATCAGCTTATGTAGCTACTCCCAGAAAGGTCGTCAGCTCAAAATCTCCAACCTTATCTCGTCAGCTTTCTCCCTTCACCCTTAATCTCGTCATCTTGTTTCCTTCAGCCTAATGCTGTCAAATATGAGGCAGAGCCACAATCATCGAAGGAAGGTGGTTCAATGACCAGAGCTGACGGGCTTGTTACTCCCGTCGCCTTCTTAAGGTGTTAGGAGCTAGTTGTTAAATCACCCTCATCAGCTGTCCCTTACCCCATGATCCTGTCAACTATAGCTGATGGATTATAGAGTTGACGTTGTTGGGAAGCCATTCGTGCGTGGTAATTTGAGCCATCTTCATTAAATGGTGGGACACATGGCATGGACTAATTGGCTCCGTGCTTGGACGAGCGTGTCACTTCGTCTTCAATGCCCTCTTTCGCCTATATATATATCATTTCCCCTCTTATTTCCAACTTTTCACACCTTGCTGATTTCGAGAGAGAGAGCGTCACCTCTGAACTTCGTTTCATTCGTAGATCTCCTGACTCCGTCAACTAAATTGCCGTCAACATATTAAGACCATCCTTTTACTTGAGGATTCTTAACTGTAAGTTCTCTTCATTTATTTTACCTTCTTTTATTTTTCTAATAGTGCCCTTTAGTGAGGTTGTCGGCCTAGGTTCTTAGAATAAACTAGTCGTTTGTAGGTAGTCAGATGTCTAGGGAGGCGACGAGTAAACAATCGTCATCCGCGAAGGAGCGGGTTATGACGATGTCTTCCAATCAAGCCGTGAGCCCGAGAAAGGTCTATCCTGGTCTTTAGAAAAGGAAACGTCAACCCATTCTTCTGACGAAGAAGTAGGGAGTTCTAGAGAAGGTGAGGTGAGAGAGGACAGTGAAGAGGAGGAAAGGGTAGGTGACGAAGACCAAAGGACCAATGAAAAGGAAGAGGAAAGAACCAGTGATGGAGGTAGGAGTGACGGTGACGAGGAAACCTTAGAGAGTACCTTGAGAGCTTTTGGTGACGTTCGTCCTTTTATCCTACCCCCAGAATGGTCTGTCAACCAATTTTCTCCGATGATGTCGGAAAATATTTTCAAAAATTTACGGGCCTGTTATCAAATACTAGACGATATCCCAATTCGCCTCCCCAAGGAGGGTGAGAGATGTTACTCGGGACGAACTATGGACGTTGGTATGTATGATGCAATGTTCGCTACCGGATTAAGATTACTGACGGCCTTACACCATCAGTTGGCTAACTTTCTGGGAATATCCGTCAGCCAGATTGCCTCGAACGCCTAGCGAACATTCATTGGTGCCAAGATCCTGTTGGGTCGTCTGAGTGGTAGGAACCATCAATTAACCCTGGATGAGTTCTTTTGGTGCTACCGTCCTCAGCACATCTCCTCGTCTAAGGGGATATATCATTTTGCAGTAAGGGAGAAAGAGTTACAGTTGGTATTAGACATGCCTAATTCTAATAGAAAGTGGAAGGGCAGATACTTTTTTGTAGAGGGGACAAATTGGGTATGCCGTTAGGAGGAGTGGGAGTCAATGCCTCATAGCTTTTTTGAAAACACCTGGGCATATGTTAGGAACTCAGGTCGACCCCGTCTACTTTTTTACTTAGTCTGCCTGTTTGGTTCCTGACCCCGTCTCCTTTTCTTTTCAGCTAACGCTTGTCCACGTATTACTGCGGAACAAGAGGATTTCATCCATCAAATGACGGCTATTCCCTTGGATGAGCAAAAGTGTCAGGACTTAATCACATTAGACACTTTACATTTATATTGTGGTGGTCTGGAGCCGACGGAGGAGGCTTTCAAGCTAAACGCTTACTCTCGTCAACGTGAGCATTTTCTAGTTTCTTCCGTCTGCTCCCTGATTTTGTTTCTTTTCTAACCCTCTCTTATCTTTTGCAAAAATGGAGTCAGCCAGGCAAAGAATACGAGCTGCCGCTGCTGCCAAGAAAAAAGAACAGGAGAAGGCCCAAAGAAAGGCAACACCGACGTCAGTTCCGAAGTTCGTTGGGAAGGTAGGAGCCAAGAGGAAGGATGACGACAAGGATGATCGTTCTAGGAAGAAGGTTGCCTTAGCTCCTGGAGGTAAACCTTCCAAGAAGTCGTCGCCTCCCAAGGCCGTCCATGGGGCAGGCAAAACGTTGATGACGTCAACAGGCCCCGTCAGCCAGGGGCTCGTCCGCTGCCTTCTAACCCATAAAGATTATGTCGTGGAGGTGACGGAGTCCATTCTGAAGGACGAGGAGATGGACCCTTATGCCGAGCAGGCAACGGAAGAGATAGGGGCATCAAGCCCGTTCAATCTTACTAGGGTATGCCTTCTCTTATTTTGGTGTCTGACTAGTTTTAATGACCTAACGTTGTTTTTCCTTGGCAATGTAGGCTATGGTTAGGATGAAGGTTTTGTCAGAGAGGTGTGTAGCCAAGGAGGGGGTGATTACCCATCTGCATGAGCGTATCGAGTACTTAGGCGACGGGCAAGCGCAATATAAGGACGCGAACCATGTCCTTGGTACGGAGTTGAAGGAACTAAAGGAGAAGTTGGCAGAGGAAAGTCGTCAGTGGAAGTTGGAAGAAGAAGCCAAGCTGATGGCAAAAAAGGAGTTGAAGTCCATCCTAATTCAAGTAGAATGGCTAGGAGCGACGCTATGATGTAGTTTAAGGACTCGCAATCCTTTATAGACGCTTGTGGCGCCTACTATGTTGACGAGTTTGAGGACTGCTTGAAACAAGTTAAGTCCATTTATCCTTACTTGGATTTATCCAAGATTACCATGAACGAGCCTATTCTGTCAACTCCTACAGGTGACACCATTAATGAGGAAGGTGACGATGCCAACAAGCTAGAGGTAAGCCAAAGGAATGATAGCATTGTTCTTGCTCAGCCAGCGATGGATAAGCCCATCACTTTGACTCCGTCAGCAAATCCTCATGGCGACGATCAAAATGCCGTCGACCCTTCTTCTCCTAGCGCCCAGCCTTCTATCACCAAAGGTGACGAAAAGTCTCAAGATCCCCCCGCTTCGTGAACTTCAGCACTTCTCTTTTTGTAAAATATAAACGAATTTTAATTTTTGACGCCCGTTGCTTTGGGCTCTTGTAAAGGCATTACTTAATTTATGTTAATCTCAATGTATTGTTTTATATTTAAGGCATATCTCTCTCTTCTATCCAAGTTAAAAACCACTTGCTCGTGATGAGCCTATCAACCTATGGGTGACAATGTCCTCTTTTTGCTAATTATCAAGATAATAATGGCGTCAGCTTTCTTTTAGCTGAAACTTCAAGCCGTTTTTATCTATCCGTCAGCCTTATGGGCAATGGCGTCAAATTTCTCATTTGTTTTAACAACTTACTTTAGCTTGCTTATGCCTTTCAGCCTTTTATGGCGTCAGCTTTCTTAGCTGATTCAATACAACTTATTTGTTTGCCATATATCCGTCATTTTTATGAGCAATGGCGTCAGCTTTCTTCATTTTACAGGCAATGACGTCAGCTTTCTTTTAGCTAATTAATAACTTATTTTAAGTCGCCGCCATATACTCGTTAGCCTCTAGGGGTAACAGTGTCAGCTTTCTCGGCTAACAAACTTATTTAAAATTGTTTTTATATACCCATCACTTTATATGTGACGGCGTCAGCTTTCTCAGCTGACACTTGTGGGTGACGAGTTCAGCTTTCCTCTTTGCTGATTATTCATCAGCTTCATGGATTTTAGTAAGTTTATTTATTTTTTAGGTTTTATAACTGATTTGTCCTCTTTTTGGACGTTATGCTGAACCTGTCTGCTTATTGTCCTCGTCCACTTTGTGGCCTTGGTAGTAGATTCGTCCACTCTGTGGACTTAGAGATAAGGTCGCCCACTTTGTGGACTTAGCGATAAGGTTGTCCACTTTGTGGACTTGGTAGTAGATTCCTCCATTTTGTGGACTCAAAAGATAAGGTCATCCACTTTGTGGACTTTAGTGATAAGGTCGTCCACTTTGTGGACTTGGCAATGCTGTCTTCTTGAAGACATGATAAATTCACTAGTCGTTTCCGAATAAAACTCCTTTTATTATGATGAATGCATAAGTAGAACATTGTTCCAAAAAGAATAAACTTTCAGCCTTTTGGGCATAGAATGTATTGTAGACAAGAATAAACTAGGGCAAATAATTAAAAGGCATAAACTGGAAATGAGGAGTAGTGTTCTTCATGCTATCTTTTACTGGTAGTACTTCCTGAGATGCTCGGCGTTCCATGGGTGGCATAGCCTCTGCCTGTCAAGTGTCTCTAAGTGATAGGTGCCATTCCTTAGCCATGATATTATCTTGTAGGGTCCTTCCCAGTTTGGGCCAAGCTTTTCTTGTGCGAGATCTCTAGCGACGCCCATCACTTTTCTTAAAATGAGGTCTTCGACTTTGAAGTCTCGGTGTTTGACTCGCGAGTTGTAGTGTTTGGCCATGAGGTCTAGGTATCATGCGAGTCTCTGCTCAGCCATCGCCCTGACTTCGTCAGCTAGATCAAGCTGTAGACGTAGCTCTTCGTCATTTCTTCCCTCGTCGTGATTGTCCACCCTGTAGCTCGTGAGTCCAATCTCGGCTGGGATGACCACTTCACTCCTGTATGTTAGCTGGAACGGAGTTTTTCCCGTAGGAGTCCTTACTATCGTTTGGTATGCCCATAGTACGCTGGGCAGCTCCTCAGGCCATATGCCTTTTGCCCCTTCGAGCCGAGTCTTGATGATTCAAAGTAAGGATCGGTTCGTGACTTCAACTTGTCCGTTCGGTTAAGGATGGGCTAGCGAGGAATAGTGGTTCTTCATTCCTAGCTCTGAGCAGAAGGCTCGGAAGGAGTCGTTGTCAAATTGCTTACTGTTGTTCGAGATCAAGACCCTTGGAATTCCGTACCTGCAAATAATGTTTTTCCATATGAAGCTCCATACGTTCTTTTCAATGATCGCGGCTAAAACTTTAGCTTCGACCCATTTGGTGAAGTAGTCGATGCCAACAACGAGAAACTTCAGCTGCCTTGCTGCTATTGGGAATGGTCCCATGATATCCAACCCCTACTGGGCAAATGGCCATAGGGCGGTTATTGGGGTCAATTCTTCCGTCGGCTGTCTGATGATATTGCTGAATCTTTGACATTTGTCACAAGCTTTTACATAAACCTGGGCATCATTTTGCATTGTCGGCCAATAGTATCCGACCCGAATCAACTTATGTACCAATGACCGCGACCCTAAATGGTTGCCGCATATCCCCTCGTGTACTTCTCTCATGACATAGTATGCTTCTTCGGGGCCAAAACATCTCAAGTACGGTCGAGAGAAACCCCTCTTATACAGGACGTCCTTCATCAAGATGAACCGCGCTGACTGGACCTTCAGCTTCCTTGCGGCCTCCTTCCCGTCAAGCAGCATGCCGTCTTTTAAGTAGGAGATCAAGGGGCTGTCCAATTGTTTTCGGAACCAATCTCCTGTATATTGACAACGTCTATTAATGGTGAAGGCTGAATAAAAGAGAGTACCTTGTCAAGGGTGATCATAAACTCTACTAACGCAGTTTTGGCAAGACGGTCGGCCTTCTCGTTTTCTCCTATTGGGATTTGGACTATCTTGGTCGGCAGCTCATCTACCCTCCTCTTCGCTTACTCTTAGTACTTCTTCATATTTTCGCCCTTGCACTCATACTCGTTGTTCACTTGGCTTGTGACGACCTAGGAGTCGCAGTGAACAACCATGTTCACGGCCCCTACAGCCTTGGCGAGGTCTAAACCTGCTATTAGGGCTTCGTACTCAGCTTCATTATTAGTTGTAGGGAAATCGAGACGAATTATACATTCGATCTCATCGCCTTCTGGAGATTTAAGTATAATCCCTGCTCTACCAGCCTTCTTGTTGGACGACCCATCTGTAAAAACACTCTATTGGGGATTTTTTGCCTCCTCGCCTTCTGCACTGGTGAACTCCGCAATAAAGTCGGAGACCACTTGTCCCTTAATGGCAGTGCAGGAGCTATATTGTATGTCAAATTTGCTCAACTCTATTGACCACAATGCCATTCGTCTGGCAGCTTCAGGATTACCCATTGCTAACCGTAAAGGCTTTTCAGTTAGGACGACCACCGTATGGGCCTGGAAGTATGGCTTGAGTTTTCGGGCCATCGTGACTAGAGCGAGTGCGAGCTTTTCCATGGGGGGATACCTTTCTTCTACACCATGCAGCGCCTTGCTGGCATAGTATACGGGTCTTTGTGCTTTTTCGTCTTCTCTAACTTGGGCCGCACTAACGGCCGCTAGAGAGATAGCTAGATAAAGGAATAATTCTTCTCCCGATTGTGATGGACTTAGTAGTGGTGGTGAAGAGAGGTAGGCCTTTAGGTCCTCGAATACTTGCTGACGTTTAGCCGTTCACTCAAAAGACCTTTTCAGCGTATGGAAGAATGGTAGACATTTATCCGTTGCCCTGGATACAAATCTATTAAGTGTGACGATCTTGCCATAAAGCTTTATACCTCTTTCACGTTTCTAGGAAGCGCCATTTCCATTATAGCCCGGATCTTGTCCGGGTTATCCTCAATGCCTCTTTGGGATACCATGTATCCCAAGATTTTTCCCGCCGTTACTCCGAAGGCACACTTGTCTGAATTAAGCTTCATGTTGTAGGAGCAGAGAGCATCGAAGGTTTCCTTAAGATCCTCCAAGTGATCGCCTTCCCTTCATCTTTTTACTAGCCTGTCATCAACATACACCTGGACATTTCTTCCAATCTATTGTGTGAACATCTTGTTCATGAGTCTCTGATACATCGCGCATGTGTTCTTTAAACTGAATGGCATGACCCTGTAACAAAAAAGGCCTTGGCTTGTTATGAATGAGGTTTTCTCCTGGTTACTTTCGTTCATCTAGATCTGGTTATATCCAGAAAATGGGTCCATGAAGCTGAATAATTAGTGTTGGGTCGTAGAGTCCACCAGGAGGTCAACCCGCTAGAGGGGGTAGCTATCTTTAGGGCATGCTTTGTTTAGGTCTGTGAAGTCTACACACATTCTCTATTTTCCGTTGCTCTTCTTGACCATCACGACATTCGCCAGCCAATCAGGGTAGTAAACTTCCCTAATGAAACCCGCCTTTAGTAGTTTGTGGACCTCTTCAGCCACTGCCCAATCTCTCTCTTGGGCGAACACCCATTTCTTCTGGCGGATGGGGGGGAAGGAAGGCGACACATTCAACCTGTGCACCATGACTGATGAGCTGATTCCTGGCATGTCGTCATGGCTTCAAGCAAATACGTCCCAATTTTCTTTGAGGAAGGTCGCAAGTGCCTGACGTACCGTTGGGTCTGCAAGGGTGCCAATCTTGGTTGTCCGGTCTGGTTGGGATTCATCAAGAGGTACATCTTCAAGCCTCTTAATGGGATCTGTTGCTGCCCATCGTTCTTCTATATTTATGGCCTGAAGGTGGTCGTCCATCTCTATCATGGCTACGTAACATTCGCGTGTGGCCACTTGATCTCCTCTCAACTCTCCTACTCCATAATCAGTAGGGAACTTTACCATCAAATGGTAGGTTGAGGTTATAGCCTTCCATGAGTTGAGGGTTGGACGTCTTATGATGGCGTTGTAGGCTGACGAGCAATCAACTACGAGGAACGCTACATTCTTGGTGATCTGTTGTGGGTAGTCTCCAATGGTTACTGCCAAGGTGACGACGCCTAGGGGAAAACCCTCGTTCCTCCAAAGCCGACGAACAGGGCGTTAGTCAGAACTAGCCGCTCCCTATCAATCCCCATTTGTAAGAAAGTCAGGTAGTACAAGATGTCTGCCGAGCTGCCGTTATCGACGAGGACTCGGTGCATGTTGTAATCTCCTGCCTGTATGGTAACAACAAGCTCGTCATCATGGGGGTGGTGAAGACGTTGTGCATCTTCTACTGAGAATCCAATGAAGGGATTGTCAATCCACGACATTTTGGGTATGGAACCCGTGAGCTGTATGTTCTGAACCATCCTGAGGTATGTCTTCTAGGCTTTTTTCGATGACCCAGCGGCCGTGGTACCTCCTATAATCATCCTTATTTCTCCTAGGGGCTTTCTGGGACACTCGTTCTCCTGTCGGAGAGCTTGATCTTGTGGTGGGTCTGTTCTCTCCTTGCTAACGAACCTTTGCAGCCTTCCTTGTCCAATGAGAGCTTCTATTTGTTGCTTCAGATCGAAACAGTCAACTGTGTCATGACCATGATCCCGGTGAAAGCGACAGTATTTTTCCCTTGATCTCTTGTTGGGATCCCCTTTCAGCTTGCCGGGAAAGGTCAAGGCTCGTTCATCTTTAATCTGCATTAGTACCTAGTCGATAGGAGCGGTCAAAGGGGTGAAACTTGTGAATCTCCCCGTGGGTGGTCTAGGGCGTCGATCATCCCGTTGTTCTTCAGTTCTAGCCTTCTTTCGCCCCTATCCGATCGTGCTTCTTCCTGTCTTTCCTTTTTTTGGGCTTCTCTTCTCGAGCCAATAGTGCGTCTTCTGCATTCATGTATTTGGTCGCCCGGTAGAGCACATCTGACATGGTCTTTGGGTCGTTCTTATATAGGGAGAATAGGAACTTACCCTTCCGCAGTCTGTTGGTGAACGCTGCTACGAGTATCTTGTCGTCCGCTTCATCAATTGAGAGGGCCTCCTTGTTGAAACGAGCTATGTAAGACCTCAGCGTCTCGTCTTCCTACTACTTAATGTTCATCAGGCATGCGATGGACTTCTTGTACCTGTGGCCTCCAATGAAGTGCGAGGCGAATTGGGCGCTCAACTCTTTGAATGTACCAATGGAGTTGGGCGTCAGTCTACTAAACCAGATCCTCGCGGGTCCCTTTAGCATGGCGGGAAAGGCTCTGCACATGATTGCGTCTGACACCCCTTGAAGGTGCATCACGGTCTTAAAAGACTCCAAGTGGTTTAAAGGATCCTTAGACCCATCGTAGCTTTCTACCTGCAACGTGCAAAATTTTTATGGAAGGGGGGGGGGGGGGAGGCACTAATAGATGCTGTGAAAGGCGAGTCGTTACTTTGGACCAGATCATCTAGGTCATTGAACACCCGTCCCTTAAGGGCGTTCATCATGCAGTCTATTTGTTCCTTCATCATCTGCATCTCAGCAACTATATGAGGTGGGACGATATCGGTGACAGACGGCCGATTCGTGTCTTGCCACTCCGGCCTGCTAAAGGCGTTGCTACCTTCCGACCTTTCTTGATTTCTTCTTTTCGCACTGGTTCCTTCTTCATCTTCTTCCTGGGTGTTAGCGCTTGCGTTCCTCTGACGCAATTGTTCTTCCAAGTCTTAATTCTGTTTGGTGAGGCGCTCCACAGCGGATGCCAGAGTTTGGACTTGCCTCTCGAGTGCAGTCATGTGTGTTCATCTACTTGAATGTTGTTAGTGGTCGCCATCGAGCGAGTGAGTACCATGCAACTCTTTGTCTAGGAAGTGATAGCAGGGCTTTATAAGTCACTAAGTTGTTTCCCATAGACGGTGCCAATTGATGATGCCGAAAATCGTCAGTAAGCCACACGGTCCTCACATGCTCCCGATGAAGAACCTGCACAACACAAAAGGTGAAGATCTTAAAAGGAGTACCGGTGTGGTACCGGCCAAATACCCTTCGACAATCAAGTTAAAGAAAATCTCTTCTTCGCAACTCTAAAGTGCTAGAGGTGAGGTGAATTATGCATACCTTGGTTTATGAGGACTTTGGGATATTCATAGTAGTGTAGGGTCGAAATAAGCTCTTTAGGGAGGAAGTACTTTCCTTCTAGGAAAGTATTTTGTGGATTTTAGTATCACCTAGAGTTCTTTTCCTTATAGAGATCTTCTCAATTAGGGTCAAACGTGTAGCGCAAGAACTTTCCTTATACATGTACACGTGGGGGGCAAGCTAGGTTATGGACGAAGGTTGGCTCATCGCCCTCAGCTTTTCCCTCCATCCGTGTTTCCTTCCTAAGGTTGTTAGCTTACGTGGCTGCTCCCGGACAGGTCGTCAGCTCAGAATCTCCAGCCTTATCTCGTCAACTTTCTCCCTTCAGCCTTGATCTTGTCATCTTGTTCCCTTCAGCCTAATGCCGTCAGATATGAGGCAGAGCCGCAGTCGTCAAAAGAAGGTGGTTCAATGACCAAAGCTGACGGGCTCGTTACTCCTGTCGCCTTCTTAAGGTGTTAGGAGCTAGGTGTTAAATCACCCTCATCAATATGATTACCACGTCAAGATGAGATAACAATTCCTCATTTAAAACATGCGAAGTGGAACGTGTCAATTATCAAATTAAAAAAAAAAAAAAAAAAGTTAATGCTTGATGATAATTTAGCGGGCAAGTGTTTTAAAAGATTAAGAATAGAGCCCCAAGTGTTGTAAATAAATAATATTGTCCATAATTTTCAAATCCTCAAGTGTATATAAAATCTCACATTCCACGCAAGGACACATCTTAACTATATAATATTTTATGTTATCTTACTTCTATTTCGTTGTCTTAGGTTTTTGTGTAGTCTTATGAATGTGTTGATGCAAGTAAATAACTTTCTATCTTGTAATTTCATATTAAGATATGTAATCATCATATTGCCATGATTTCAAATTCTATAAGAAAGCAAGTATTATAGCATAGTTAATTGTCATTTCCTATTTGCATATCATAGCATAGTTGAATAGTTGTATCCATAGGTTTAATTGTTACTTCGCATTGCCATTATAATGGACTTAGTGTTACTAATATAGTTACCCCCGAACCCTCGATCTGAAAGAACCACTCTTGATAGAAAGGAAAGACTTTTTTGTTGAGAAAGAACAGACCCATAAACCACGCATAAATTAAAAATAAATACAAACACATACTACTTGGCCTTCTCCTCTTTGTTTTCACCCAGTCAACAGAGAATTTCTTCTTTCTCAAAAAAAAAAAAAAAAAAAAAAAAAACAGAGAATTTCATGTCAGCCATAAAGCACCCCCATATATAGAAATATAGCAAAATCAACCGTTTCAATGAATAAACATCTCACACTCTTCCCTGATTGGAAGGCGGCTGAACAGGCCATGAAGCTAGTGTAAGATTTAAAACAGCAGTTTTTTTTTTAATAAAAAAAAAAATTATGACCACACAGTTTGTTAGAATTTGTGAAGTAATTAATTGTGAATAGTAAATTATTACTTTTAAATAGATTTACAAATTTTTTTTATCATCATATCAAAATTGTGACAAAAATTGTTGTACAAAACTTGTATCCCCTAGATTTCTCTAAAACGAAAGTACATTCTAAATACCTATACAAACAATAAAATTGTTAGGGTTTTGGCCCCTACAGTCAGCACATTGTCCTGTAGATCATATCCCTCTTTGAGCTCCTACTTCAAAGAGGCTCTTCATGGGACAACCATCCTAGCTAGTCTTTAAACAAATTAAATGAGATACAGGATTTGTCTAACCTTTAAGAGTACTGAAGAGCGGATCTATCCTAAATATTTATAATGCACAACCATCCATTAGGGATCAGGCTTAAAATTACCATACATTCTATCTCGAGTCAAATCATCCGGACACCAACTCAATTAAAACGTGCTTTACCAGCCCACAATTGAATTTTGATCATAATAATAATAATAATAATAATAATCTTAAGTTTATTAACTGAGTCACATTCATCCATTTTTAACTTCTAAAAAGCAAAAAAAAAAAAAAACCATAAAAACCAAAAAAACAGCTAGTGATATTCTATGCGAACCATGTTGAGGATTAGAAGTAAATCAGACATACGCATCTCAAAAAAGAGAAAACAGAAAATTCGATATCACTATAGATCAATAGTTCACATGCATCATCATGATTTGAAGGTTCAGTGCTTTTTTTTTTTTTTTTTTTTTTTTTTTTTTTTTTTTCAAGCTTAACCATTATTGTTGTTCTTTCAGGGCGCATCAGCATTTGGCACCTTTCTCACCATCAACGAAAAAATATAGAAATAATTTATGCTCTTCCAATCTAATTGCCTGAACTACCTTATCAAATATATGTTATTATATTGGACCAAAAAGTGGCAGCGTCTCTCACTTCGAGAATAATCGATTATATATTCTTGTTTATCTATTTTTAATACATGTCCTCGAGACCCACATGCAATATGATAAACAAAAGATGAACGATTAAAGATGATTAGATCAAAAAAGTCTTGGCAAATCTAGAGGTAGCAACTTGCAAACGTTTTATTCTTTAAATTTTTAACTGAGTTCAATATTCTATACCAACCTTTCTTGTTTCCACATTTAAAAAATACGCAGTTTAGGTGATTCCCCACTATAGAACTTCCCTTCGGCATTCTAATTCTAAAGAAAAAATGGGATAAGAATTTTGGACGATTAAATAGCAAGATTCCATGAACGGCCAAGCTAAATTCATGTTGGGACGTACTATGGATACGTTTGGCTCCATCGTGCTTTATGCATTATCTTGGCATATAAATCAGTAATTGTGCACCGGGCACTATCGATAGGCAGTCATCAGCTTTGATAAGAATATAAAGAGAGAGATTAGGAATAATATATATATTTTGTGTATGTAACACTCTACAACAGAGAGCCTTTTATAGGCATAATATGAGTGTACTACAAATACTATACACTGAACCCAAGCCTTAATGGGCTAGACTAACATATATTAACATTCCCCCTCCAACTCGAGGTGGCAAGGAGGAACCAACTGGAGTTTGGATATAATATCTCGAAGACAACCATGTGAGTGAGTCTTGATGAAGATATTAGCAAGTTGGTCGACAAAGGAGATGGAGTACAACTAGAGATTGCCTTTCTTGAGATGTTTACGAGTGAAGTGGAGGTTAATTTCAATGTGCTTGGTGTAGGCGCAACAGGAGGAGAGTACACCTCGACCGAGTGGACCAGGGCAAAGAAAAGAAATAGAGTTGCCACCTAGGTTAGGTTTAAGAACCACTGATCTACTATCAGAGCACGTGTCTGAAGTTTAGATATAGGGATTAATATTGCCATTCTAGACTCACACACACACTAGCATACATCTAGCAATCAACATGGAAATTTTATCTCCAAACCCTAACATACATCTATCATGCATATCACATCTCAAACCTAGCATACGTCTATCATGCATCTCATATCAAACTATATCCAAGGCAACAAACAAACAAGCATATATCATCAAGTTAGGAACATAAGCATGACATCAAACAAGCATGTCCATACTTATTATCAAGGTAAACTCAAATGCATTTCCATGTGAATGCATGACTTACCTCACTCGCATTTCTGCACAACACTTATGCATTAATGCATGATCTGGTTATATGCATGTTCATGGCACATCAAAGAAAACATTGAAAAGAAACCCTAATAAAGCATGTAAAGAATACACATCGAACAAAACAGGGAGGCAAAGACTCAAGAACATGAATTGAGACAAGGCAAACACATATGGTATAAATAAAATAAAGAAATAGAAGCAAAAAAGTTTGGATTAGGGTTTCTAGACATGAGTATGCATGCGCATACATAGGGTCTGCGTATGCTACCCAGTTGTATGCGTATGTATACTTCGAGTATGTGTGCGCATGCAAAAAGCATGCATATGCATACACACCCTAACCCTAACCCTAACCCAGAAAACAAAAACAAACCAGAACAGAAACTGAAAACTAAAGATGTAACATGCTTAAAACAAGAAAATAAAGAAAAACTAAACTAAACAAGCATATTATAACCAAACTAAACAAGAAAAACAAGGAAAAAATAAAAGGAAAAGATTTTAGAACATATACCTCAAAACACAAAGCTCTTTAGCTTGATTTTGACTATTCCCCTCAGTCAACGTATTCACAATCAAACAAGAAAGTGATTAGTAATCTTAAAACTCCAAGATGAATGCCAAAAGAGGCCTCAATCAGAAAAATATTGACTTAAGGATATTTTGTGAAAAACTCTCTATTTGATTTACTATTTCTAGTGAATCTTATATTTTACCTTAGGATTTTCTGTGTGTTTTTAAAAGCTACTATGTATGGCATTTTATAGTTTGAAAATGAGGGTTTATAATGACTCCCAGACGATGTGGAATTCATTTTAAAACTAAAACTTTAATGCAAAATAGTCTTTCATAGTTTTTGAAACCCTGACATGTGTACGCATGCCCGTGTATGTGTACGCATGCATGAAGTATGCGTATGTAGAGCTTGAGCATGCATGTTCATACACGTGTATATGTACGCATGCCCTAGGGTTTTCGTGATCTTTATTTTTCAAAAATAGTTTTTTTAATTATAAAAAGAGTTATATTTTCCAAAAATACTTTCCTCACGTCAATTTTAATCTAATTGGGCCCTTTTCAACCTTGGGCTTTAGAATTTCAACATCATTGGGGAACGGTGGCCTGAGTCATAAAGGGTACAAAATGCGGTGTCTACACTTGGTGCGTTCCTGGAAAATATCTTTTTAAGCAATGTGAATAGCACTACGATTATCACAATAAAGAGTAGTTCCAGTGGGCTATGAAGCGTCCATGTCAACCAATAAGAGCCATTAAAGGCAAACAAGCTCAATAGTGGTGTTAACAAGGGTACGATACTCAACCTCAGTACTAGAATGAGAAATAACATCTTGCCTCTTACTACGCTATGAGACAAGATAAGTACCCAACAAGAAGCAAAACCTATGATGAAGCAGTGGTCCATAGAATCGCTTGCCTAATCGGCATCTAAATAAGCATGAAGCTCAAGAGAAGACTAAGAGGATTAGTGAAGACCATGATAAAGTGTGCCATTGATGTATCGAAGAATACTAAGAACGGCAACATAATGAACAAAGCAAGGGGTGCCCATGAACTTACTAACAATACTCACGACATCCATGAACTTGCTGACAATAGTCACGACATGTGCAATATTTGAACGAGTGACTTGAAATAGATTAGATTGCCTACCAACTAACAATGACGAGTAACATTCGATAAAGGTCCACCATCCAAAGGAGTGAGTTTGGCATTGAATTCCAAGGAAGTGCAAACGGTTTTGTTGTCTAGGAAACCATCCTCGGAAAGAAGATCAAAAGTATATTTAGTTTATGAAAAATAGTATCCATCGGAGGAGGAAGTAAACTCAAGCCCATGAAAATATTTGAGAGTGCCTAGATCTTTTATCTTAAAATGTTGTCTAAGAAAGTGTTGAAGAGAGCGGATACCTACAGAGTTATCTCTAGTAATAATCATGTAATCAACATAAAGGAAGAAAAGAGTGATACTAGCAAAGGATTGATAAGTGTTGTAAGGACTTGAAATGAAACCCTATCGAGCAACAACTAACATAAAGTTTTCAAACTAAGTGTTGATACCGTATGTTGCTACCCTTGATTTGCATATCGAACCTCGAAAAACCCAAAAATAATATTTTCTCTCCATGGGGCCGTGAGAACATCCAGAATGACGTGGCGTAACCCGTTTGGGCAATGAAGCACCCAAAGTGCATTTTTCGACTAAAATGACCAAAATACCCTTGGTCAACCTTAGGTTGACTGAAAGTAAAAAAAAAAAATCAAAATCAAAATCCTTACAAAACAACATTTTTTCATGGTTTTACATCAAACCTAAGATTCTCGAGGATTTTCGGCAAGTTTGACTTGGAGTTGACCCCCAACAGACCTAAAAACCCTAATTTTGATCCAGCGATCAAAACGGGTTGAACCAATGCCATTGCGAAGCTTATCAAATTCTCAGTTCAATGACTATTCATGGGTCGAAATCAAAGTTAGAATGGCCGAGATATCATGAAAACCGGGCTAACGCACAGATCGATGCACTGCTAACTTCTAGGAGCCATAAATTTTGATCCGACAATTGGATTTTCAAGTTCCATACCTTTTTAGAAACCAAAAGTCGGGATCTTTTTAAGGGTGTCAAGATCAACCTGATTAGAGATTGTTTCAAGGTGGAGGCCCTACAAGGGCCACCGCCTCTAAAAGAGCGTTAGGCTATAAAAGGCCCCAAGCACTTCCTAGACTGAAGAAAAGGGAGATTTTCTAAGTTTTGCTCTCTACCTGGATGCTGTCTACACGTTTTTTCTTCTCTTCTAGGCACACAAAAAACACATCAAAGCCTCTTGATTCTTCCATCTTCACCAAAAATACAAATTATTGTTATTATACCCAATCTTCTTCTCCTTGGTTCTACACTTTGGATTTGGGGTTCAGGGGTATGGATGTAGCTTTTTAGCTACTATCAACACCCCTAACCCTCTAAATCTTTTTCTAGAATTTATCTTGCTCATTTTGCCTTAATAACATGATTTGTTGCTTTATCTAGCATGTTTCTTGCTTTATCTTCCTTTTAGCATGCTTTTTAGCTTATTTTTATATGCTTCCATGTTTGTTCATGTGCTAGTTGCCTTTTCTACATGTTTTATGCTTTATGCCATTCTTTAGATGCTTAGATCTATCTTTTCCTTGTTTTGTTGTTTGGGTCTACGTGCTCACATGCTTGATATTATGTCTCCGGCTATGCGTTGCTTAGATCTACATGTTTACATGCATGTTTCTATGCCTATATGTATAGATCTATGTTTTCACATGCTTGTATGCTTAGATTTGCGTTTCCATGCTTTTATGCTTACATCCACATACTTACATGTATATTCACATGCTCACAAGCGCATTTCCATGCTTATATGTGTAGATCTGTGTGTTTGCATGCTTAGATTAATGTTCTCTGCATGTTTTATGTCATCATCTATGTGCATGCGTGCCTCATGCCATGCTTATGTGCTTAGGCCTAGACCATTTTTGTC
Organism: Castanea mollissima; assembly: GCA_014183005.1. Classification (NCBI taxonomy): domain Eukaryota; kingdom Viridiplantae; phylum Streptophyta; class Magnoliopsida; order Fagales; family Fagaceae; genus Castanea; species Castanea mollissima. The sequence continues at coordinate 35,506,008 of JACAVU010000004.1, read as the reverse complement.
ATGCCATGTGCTATTGTAGCCCTTTTGTTCTTTTTTGTCATCATCTGTACACCAAGGCCCACATCAAAGGGTTTGGATCATCCTAATTGCATGTCTATGCTTGCTTCTATGCTTTATGCTTGTGCTAGCCTCTCTTGTTCTAGGCTTTGCCATGTTTGGCGCCCTTCGCGGGCTTGCCCTTGTTTGGCTGCATCCAACACCTATGAGGCCTTGTTCGAATGTAACCATTCAGGAGGCATCTCCAGATGCCGAGTTACTTTGTGTTTACTCTCCCATTTGGCTATGTACTCTTTTAAACCCACTTCCTTCCTCCCCCCTTTCTCTCTTAGATGGGTTGTATTAGGTATATCATGTCATGTACCATCAATCCTCATCTCTAGAGCATGACGACCCCTGTTTACTTTCTTGCACCTATATTTTGGGCCACGCTCTAGGGATGTAGGCATTTACTTTCCTGCTCTGTATGCTAGCAATGTGCATGATGTATGTATATATATACCTACCTTCCTCTACCGTGAGAGAGAGAGAGAGAGCACTCGAAACTCCGCGCAAACAACACCAATCATTAGAGAGGGGCCTCAATGGGCCCCATGCGCACAGGAGCGTCACCACAGCTGGTGGTCAGATGAAGGCCCGACGGTGGTTATTCGTCTTGAGGCCGGGCGTCAATAGACTAGCGACTTCACTGGAGACACATGAAAGTTTAGCCTTTAGAGTTTTAGATAAAGCCAAAATCTTTGGACATTGGCTTTCAAAAACACGGACATTGACGTTGGCATCCGCGGCTTTCCTTTTGGAAAAGGGCTTCTACTATGTCTTAGTAGACTTTTTTCAAAAGAGCAAAAAAAATCTTTTTCCAAAATCCTTTTCCCAAAAAAGGGTGGCTTTGAGGTATTTTCACATGGGGCTTTACCGCTTTCCTCACATGCTTTACCGCTTTCTTCACATGCTTTACTGCTTTCCTTACATGCTTTATAGCTTTCCTTACATGCTTTATAGCTTTCCTTCACATGCAAACATAGGGTAGTAAAATTTATTTTCCGCTACACCTTTATCTACTTTCATATATATATATATATATATATATATATATATATCTGATGTGTTTGGAAAAAGTATTTCCCCTTCATTAAGGATTGCATGACATATACACCCTTTTTTAGCCGAACTCAAGCTCCGCACATCTCTTTGGGGATTTCATCACCCCATCTGCAGATGCCCAGACACAAACATTGGTAGTGTTACCCATAGTTAGATCTGTGGCTGACTTTGTAGGCACTTCTGGGTCCACGGGTGGATAGAAGTAGCTGAAAAAGCCCCCCTCGATCCTTCTTGCCCCACAACTTCCATGAAGGGAGGGGTATTGTGATTGAGTCCTCCAAGGCTAGGAACAACCTACCAGTTAAGCCTTTGCATATAGTTGCCCTAGTAATGTCAAACCCGTGAGGACTAGATCAAGCCCAGAGCCCATGAGGGCTAAGTGAAGCCCAAAGAATGAACATCCAAGCCTAGGAAAGAATACCCTTATAGGTATAGAGGTCAGGGGAAAGTGTCTTGTAGCAAGTGTGCCCTTTTTGCTTACGCCAAAGAAATTGTGCTCTATTCTAGGTTCTTTCTATCCTGCTTGCACAACATTCATGATTAAATCCCTAGGGAAAGCAACCCCATTGCTTGTACATGCTAAATCATACCCTATCCTTAAGGGTTTACAACCCCAAAGGCACTTATACATACACTGATTGGTTTCGTCACCTAATTGTGCAAAGATAAAATTTGTGGCAAGTAGCCGAAACTCCGTTCAGGAGAAAATGCTGGCAAAAAATTGTAAAGAATCCCAAGACCTCATGAGTTCAAGAATTTTCCCTAGAGAGATCCAAATCATCAAAGGGATCCAAAGGTCCAAGAGATCCATGTTGTCCAAGTTGCCAAGAGATCCAAATGTCCAAGAGCTTCCCCGAGAAGTCCACATTATCAGAAGCTAAGCTTTTCCTCGCAATCACATTTCCTTGTATTGTAAAAGGCCTACTGTTGGAGCGGATGAACCCAACGTTGTAAAAGAAAATCTTGTACGAGCATGTCATGAAAGTTTCGATTACTTGCCAGTCTTGTGCATTAACCTTGTATCATAGTAGAAACTCACCATGACAAATACCCATTCAAGGGTGCAAAGCCAAATTTTTCTGAAAAGTGGTAGGTGCATGTTAAATAGCAGGGCATAAACTAACTTGATTTGGTGTTGTGTTTCCACATTCTCAAATGCACCCTATTTCTTTCGTCTCCTATTCTTACTCAGGATCGAAAGATTGCTAAAAAAAAATAGTCTAAGCTAACACCATGACGTGATCCCACCGTCACTAGGTCTTGGGCAAGAGATATTTCCACTAGTAGTACTTCTCTCCACAAGGAAAATGCTTAGGAAATTACTCTTCTTAAAGGGAAAATGTCAGAAGTGATGCATATGTTACAACGACTAATTGTAGGAGAAGGACAGAAATCCTCTAGCCATAGTCAGGGAAGCCCCCGAACTGAGAATGAAAACCAGCCCCTACAAGGACAGGATCAAGGCCACAATATACCACCCTAGGGTAATGATCAAGAAACATATCCTTTCAAGGACAAAAACCCCGAATCTGGGATTGGCCAAGTCAAGAGTCAAGTGGAAACTCTAGCTGAGAAGCTTCGTATCATAGAGGGCTCCAACGCCCATGAAAATGTTGATCTAGACAGTCCGACCAACTTCCCTCAAGTTATTATGCCTCCCAAGTTCAAGGCATTAGAGTTCGTTAAGTATGATGGTACCAGAGACCCTTGTGCACACTTACACATGTTCAGTAGGAAAATGGCTCCCTATGGGGATAATCACCCTTTGCTTTTCTAGATTTTTCCTGATTGTTCGACCAGCCCCATAGCCATGTGGTATGTGAGATTGGAAAAGACCTATAGTTGGAGGGAAATGGCCAACTCTTTCTTGGAATACTATAGGTTAAACACCGAGATAACTCCTGATCACACGATCCTTATGAGAACAGAGAAGAAGAGTGGGGAATCCTTTTGAGAATATGCCCAGAGTTGGCATGAGCTAGCCACACAAGTGCAACCCCCATGATGGAAAATGAGATGATCAAATGGTTTATTCACAACCTCAAGCCTCCTTACTATAAGAAGATCATCAGCACCCAAGTCATTCATTTTGCTAGCCTAATCCCTATTAGGGAGCGTATTAATAAGGGTATTAGGGGCAAGAAGATTATGAAGCCCAAATCCTTGAGTTTCATGGTTAAAAAACAAGTCAAGAAAATGACCGGCTACAAGACTAATGAAGCTGATGTACACATGGTCGACAATGCATCTGAAAGGCCTAGGGGTATCACTTCTGCTTATGCAACCCTAGCTGCTAGACCTTATTAGCAAAAGGCTCAGCCTACTCAAGCACCTAACCGAGCCTTTAATTAGAAAGGGAGGCCAGACCCACCTCGTCCCCCCGAGAGGGAAAATCGAATGTAAACTCTGTTACCCATGCCCATGGCAAATCTCTATGCTTACCTGTTGGAAAGGAAGCTAGTAACCCCGATGTTTGCAAGGCCCAGAGAAGGTCCTCCATCACCTAGCTTTGATCCGTCCACGAAGTGTGAACACCATTTTGGGGACGAAGGGAATTCCTTTAAAGAATGCTACCACTTGAGAGATCATGTCCAGGATCTCATTGACAACAAGTTGATATAGTTTGATAATGCAGTCGCTCCGAACAATATCACCAACCCTTTGCCTCCCCATCAGGAAGGGAATGTAAATGCCATCATCACAGTAGAAGAAAGGGTCCCATATTTCTCATCACCATAATTCCCACGAAAGGCCATGCTCCGAGCCTTGGTGCAAGAGAGCCACCTTGATCTTAAGGGTATGGGAACCCCAAGATTTGATTAGGGAATCTACTCATTCTGTTACAATGGAGAGAGGCATGCCCTATTTAATTGTAAGGTGCTCCAAGCATAGGTTCAAAGTTTGGCCGACCGTGGTATTATCTGGATCGAAAGAGAAATGGTGCGAAGAAATGATTGCATGGCAGCTAGCCTATGTCCTCTGGCTACCCAGTCAAGGACCAACTAAAATGCTATATCAGTTGGGTTAAGGAAAGATTAGGACGAATATCTACAAAAAAGCCTTGGTAAGGCTACTTCAGCACCTGCCTCTTCAGTAATCATTGAGGAGATCATAGAATCACCTACAGATTCAAAGTCATCAAATTCAGGAAAAGGGCAAGCCTCGCTAGCCATTGAGGGATTCACTCATCTTGCTCTTGCATTACCTGCAGTTGCAGGGCTAGCTTTATTATTAGTTTAGGAGTCAACCGCCATTGTCCCTGCCATTTGAGGTTTTGATCCTCTTATTCTACCGAGTCCTGCCTCAGGAATCTTTGTGGTATCCAGCTCAAATGCCGTTAAAGCCATTCTACCAAGTCCAACAGTCATTAATCCGCAAATGTTCTCCATAGCACCCAATTTGCAAACTCAGGAGGGTGTTATCACTCACATGCCGAAGCCGTTCCCTTATGAGGATAACCATCATGTCCCCTGGAAATATGATGTGTCCTTGATCTCCACTCGAACCGAAAAAGAGGAGGTCTACTCCAATATCTCTTCAAGTCTATTTGGGCTTACAAGGAATGGCCATTGTTATACTCCCGAGGGGCTAGAAAAGAGAAGGAAGGAGATTAGCAAGAGTACAGTTGAGCCCATCAGGAGTAGGGATACAATCGAAGAAGCCTAGGAATTCTTAAAAATTATCAGAACTCAAAATAAACTGTAATTCAGCAATTAAACAGGTCACCAGCTCAAATTTCTATCTTAGCACTGTTGCTATCCTCCAATGTCCATCATGAGGCTCTCTTGAAAGTCTTGAAAGAGACATGTGTTCCTACAAGTGTCACAGAATCTTCCTTTCAGGGTATGGTCTCAATGGTGTTGGCCACCTACCAAATTTCCTTTATAGATGATGAGCTACCACGAGAAGGTAGAGAGCATACTTTGCCCACGCACATTATGGTAAAGTGTGAAGATATGATCATCTCCAAAGTACTCAATGCATTAGCCCTAAATGTTTGCCCAATGTCCACTATAGAGCGCCTTAACGTGGACACCTCTCTTATCCACCCCAGCACCATGATCATTAGAGCCTTTGATGGCACTATCCGAGAGATGCAAGGCAAGATCAAGTTACCAATTGGAATTGGCCCCAGGTCTTTCATGGTCAACTTTCAAGTCATCAAGGTGGATTCCCCATATAATATGCTCCTAGGAAGGCCTTGGCTACACACCACGGGCGGGCGCAGTTGCTTCTACCCTTCATCGGAGACTTTAGTTCCCCTCCAAGGATCAGATGATCACTATTATGGCTAAAGAGCCCCTAAAAATCTTCAAGAAGACTTCTACCCCTACATTGGTGCTAATGCCTTTTCGGAAGTAACTTTCCACAGTTTCAAGCTAGTCTCCATGATTTTCAGAGCTTCAAAACTTGAGTCAGCATGACCCTTCGCTACTTTAACGGCTGCCAAGGAGATGCTTAAATTTGGCAATCAGTTAGGCCAAGGGATTTCTATTCCCCACATAGAGGTCACTTTTCAGGCTCTAGCTGAGGTCATCAGATAAAAAAAGCTACAAGAATCATGTGAGGAGGAATCAGATCTAGCTTGTCTCATTCGCTTATGTCCTGAAGAATTCTCAATGAATGCCATCATATCCCCTGAGGATGATCTAACTTCTACTATTAGGCCCTATGTGCTAAGCGAGACAGTAGGCCATTGGACCATCAAGCCCTGCTTTATGGTTGCACTGGCTGAGTAAGGAGTGTTCCATCATCATGTGGTTGGGTCCTCCAATTGCTTGAAAGAGTTAGAATAGCATATCTACTTTGTTTTGCATGTTCATTTCCTATTTTCTGCATTCCTTGTTTGCATTTCCCAGTTTATTTTCCAAAAACAACAAAAACATTTCCCTTTTATCATTGTCAGGCATGAACTTTGTTATCCCTTTATCTATAACCCGTTAATGAAATTATACAGCGTACTATTCAGGAAATTCTTGCATTTATCTCTTTATTTTCTTTCCTATGAATATGTGTGTGCGCAAATTATCTTATGTTTCCTTGTATATGCTCTGTTCTATAGGATCTATTCTAATTTCTAAGCAGGTACATCGTCCTGTCGCCATAACGAGGATATTGATGACATGAATGAGATAATAGAGTTGGATCATGATGTTGAAGGATTAAAGGAAATTTCGAGCTTACCTCATGATATCTTGGAAGCTCTAAACAAAGAAAATGAGGGATCCAAGCCCAACATAGTAGAAATTGAAGTGATTAACCTTGCCGACGAAGGCAAAAATTAAAAACCCATCAAGATTGGGGTAAAATTTCCTAAAGACATGAAGCCTAAGCTCATAGCGCTAATCAAATAGTTCAAAGAGATATTTGCTTGGTCCTACCAAGATATGCCAGGGTTGGATACTAAGATTTTCGTGCACAGAATTCTAGTCAAGCCAGAATGCCCTCTAGTGCGGCAAGCTCTTCGAAGGATGAAATCTGATATCATTTCGAAGATCAAGGAGGAAGTAGAAAAGCATTTGAAAGTCGGTTTCCTTACCACAATAGCCTACTCAGATTGGGTTGCCAACATTGTTCCCGTGCTTAAGAAAAACAGGAAATTACTCATGTGCGTTGATTACAGAGATTTAAACCGGGCCTTCCCCAAGGACAATTTTCCATTGCCGCATATCGATACACTAATCAATAATATCGCTACCAATGTGTTCTTCTCCTTTATGGATGGATTCTTGGGTTATAATCAAATCAAGATGGTTGAGGAAGATAAAGCTAAGACAACATTCACCACTTATTGGGGAACCTATGCACATGATGTCATGCCATTCGACTTAAAGAATGCTAGTGATACTTATCAGCGAGCCATGGTAACCTTGTTCCATGATATGATGCACAAAGAGATTGAAGTCTACATAGATGATATGATTGCCAAATCCCGCACTTCCCAAGATCATTTGATAGATTTGAGAAAGTTGTTCAAGGGCCCCGTCAAGTACAGATTGAGACTAAACCCTAACAAGTGCGTCTTCAGAGCTAGTTCAGGGAAATTGCTTGACTTTATAGTTCACCAAAGAAAAATTGAAGTGGATCCAACAAAAGTCCAAGCTATCCGGGACATGCCAACACCATAAACTGAGAAATAGACTGGCAGCTTCTTAGGAAAGGTTAATAACATAGCTCACTTCATAGCATAGTTGACCGCCACATGTGATCCATTATTCAAGCTCTTGAAGAAGGACACAAAGATAGAATGGATAGATGAGTGCCAAATGGCCTTTGACAAGATCAAGCAATATTTGTTGAACCCTCTTGTTTGGTTCCCTCGACATTGGGATATCCATTGATCCTCTATCTAGCGGTACAAAAAACCTCCATGGGCTGCATGTTAGGCTAATTAGCTGAGGTCAACCAGAAAGAAAGGGTGATTTACTACTTAAGCAAGAAGTTCACCAGCTATGAGATCAGCTACATCACCATTGAGAAAGACGTGTTGCGCCTTAGTGTGGGCCTCACACAAATTGAGGCAGTACATGCTCTATTACAACACACGACTCATTTCCCATATGGATCCTATTAGGTACATCTTTGAAAAGCCAGCACTTACAGGGAAGATCTCCCGTTGGCAAATGTTGCTCTCCAAGTTCGACATTGTGTTTGTGACAAGAAAGGTTATCAAGGGCCATGCCATAGCTGACTACCTAGCGGACTAGCCGCTGAATGATCCAGAACTTTTAGAATCCCTCTTCCCTAATAAGGATGTCATGGCATTAAAGCCAAAACCAAACAGCATGGAACCGGCGTTGGAAGCTTTATTTTGATGGAGCCGCCAATTCTACCAGAAATGGAGTGGGAGTAGTCTTAGTTTCCCCTAAGGGCTAGCAAATTCCTGTTTCAGTCAAGCTGAATTTTGATTACACCAACAAGGTCACAAAATATGAAGCGTGCATAGTTGGCCTGCAAGTGGCCCTAGAGTTCAGCGCCTATGACTTGAGCATCTTTGGAGACTCCCTATTGATCATGTCCTAAATTGAAGGAAAATGGTAAGCCCGAGACACCAAGGTGATTCCGTATCAGAAATGTGTCAACCGCTTGATTCTAAAATTTCGACACATCACATTTGCCTATTTTCCCCAAGCACACAACCAGTTTGTAGACACATTGGCTACCCTGGCTAGCATGGTCAAGTTATCAGAAGGAGATGAAATACGACAATTGCGCATAGAAGTCCATGGCGTTCCAGCCTATTGCATGAACATTAAAGAATGAATGAGTGTCGAAGTCAAAGCCAATGGAAAGCCACGGTATCATGGTATCAAGGCTTATATCAAGAACAATGAATACCAGTCTAGTGCAACGGACAGTGAAAAGAAGCTTATCTGGCACATGCCCTACCAATTTTTCTTGACTAGAGAAGTCCAGTACAAAAGGTACCATGATTCTACCTTGCTTCGATGCATAAATGCCTCTAAGGCTAATCATTTGATGGAAGAGATGCATGAAGACTTACTTGGAGCTCATGCCAGTGGACCCCTATTGGCTCGTAAGATTATGAGAGCCGGTTACTACTGGCTCACCATGGAAAGTGATTGCATTAAACATGTGAGGACATCCCACCGTTGCCAACCCTATCAACACAGGAAGAACTCTCCTCCTTAGCCTTTGCACTCTTTAGCAACACTGTGGCCATTGATTATTTTACAAAGTAGGTGGAAGTCACTTCGTACAAAAGCGTCACTCAAGGAGCGGTAGCCTAGCTCCTAAAACATAACACCATTTGCCACTATGGCGTGCCTGGAGAGCTCATTATAGATAATAGAGCGAACCTAAATGGGAAAATGATCCAGCAGCTCTGCCAACAGTTCAAGATCGAGCACAGAATTTCGGTTCCCTATCGCCCTCAAATGAATGGTGCAATGGAAGCCACTAACAAGAACATAAAGAAAATCTTGGTGAAGATGATAGGCACATATAAGGATTGGCAAGAGTACTTGCTGTTTTCCTTGTGTGCATATCGCACTTTTGTTCGTACTTCCACAAGTGCAACCCCATATTCATTAGTATATTGTTAGAATATGTGCCCTTAAATCCTATTGTATGATACTATGTATTTCATTATGTATGACTTAATGTTGTATTTAATAAAGTTGTTTTTCTATAATCTAAAATAATGGTAACATGAATATTGAGTCATTATCATATAGTCCATGAGATGCATAGTATGTGATTTATGTGAAAAGTCACAGAAGATATAAATCACAAGTTCTTTGTAAACTCAGAATTTTAGTTCGTAGTTGGTGATGAAATTGGGCATTTCATTTGTGAAGACTATAACATATCAACTAAGATGATTTGTCTTGATCATGGAAATGGAAATTTCTAGTTGATATGTTGATATGTTTTAAGAGTTAAAACATATTAAACTAGACCGGTGTGAGATTTATTATTCTCCTAACGACTAACAAATGAATAATAAACTCACGACTTATATTTGCATGAACTCTTAATCCTGGGAGAATAATGAACTTGATCATGAGGTGTAGATTGCTTTGATAGATCAGGAATGAAATCTAGAGTTACAGTCAAAACCTTAGTATGTTGGGCAACCACATTTATTGTTGATAGAACATATATTCTCAAGATGGAATTCATAATCTCTTAACGGAGGTACAAAATATACCCTTGAGATAAATTTAATGGGTTTGTTATTTAGAATGTTAGGCCTAACTACTTTGGTAAATAGTTACTAGAGTCTATATTTATGAAATTGGATTTCATAAATATATGATGAATAACTTAAAAGATTAAACTGTGTACTCAAGGATAAAATGTAGTAATTTACAAAGTAGCAGCCTACATTTATGACTTTTTATTACTACGAATATTTTATGAAAGGGTTGCATGTATAATAAAGTCTTGGGATATAATTTATAGATAAGGCCTAGAGTGCAACTATATTTATATAGTGGTATTAAATATAGTTAATGGTAACTTTGGACTTGTCAAGAGTTGACAGAAAAGCCCAAGGCCCATTGGAACTAGTGTCTTATTGGTCCCTTTTGGTCATACTCCAAGCCACACACACTTAAGCCCAATTGGAAAGGCCCAAAAGACCAGCCCAATTAGATAATTAGTTAGACACAAAGGGAAAAACATACAGAATTTTCTATAGAGAATTTTGGAAGAACACCATTGTAAAGTGGTGTGTGTAAGTATTAGATATTTTGATATTCTCCCTTTGGAACTGATTGAGAGACCACACATCTTGGGTGTTATTGGAATTGGAGTGAAGATTGAAAGTGTTCCCAAGCGATTTTAATCTTTGATTTTGAAATTCACCGCTCCAAGGTACACTCTCTTGTTCATAAATTTTGAAACTTATATAGTACATGTTAACTTTTATGAATGGAGTAGATCCGTTATTTTTTCGCTGCACACATGCATATTTCCATCAAATGGTATCAGAGCGGTCTTCATTTCGTATCTGTTTAACATGTTTTGAGTTTTGGAATTATAGACAATAATTTCATGTTGTTAGAAATTTGTTTTCTGCATGGTTCTTGAAATTATTGTTTGATAAAAACTGATTTTGGTGTTACGATGTTGTTTGATTTTTAGTTTAAGTATGTTAAACAGAATTTAAGGCTATAGCATCAATGAAATTCAGTTTTGATATCAATTTTTGTTCATTATGATCGTATGCTGGTTGTTTTATACATTAAAATGTAGAAAAACAGTCTTAGAAAATTTTTGGAAAATTTGAAATTTACGACGCTCGATTGATCAAGGATCTATCGGGCATCTATTAAGTTGACAAAAGATCTCTCGATCGATCAAGGATCTGTCGAGAATCAATCAAACTTCGTAGAACTTATTCTCGATCGATCAAGAATCTGTCGAGGATCAATCGAGGACTGTGGATTCAGAATTTTTCTAAGTGTTTTTACATATATAAAGAGCAAGGCAATGTGTAATTAGTTTATGCATGTTTTAAATTTAAAAACCTTTATCTTAAAACATCTAGTGGGAGAGAGATATAAGGGTTGCATCTCACAGCCTCCATTGTTGGTTCATAGTAGTGTGAAATATATACTTTGTCTTTGCCTAGAGCTTAGCATTCCATGCGGAGAGTATTTATTTCATGGTCCTCCAAGATTGGATTTCTTGGTTTATAGCGGTTTAATCAGACACCTTGTCTTAGCTTCGAGCTTTGCATTCCATGCGGAGGGTGTTTGTATCATGGTACTACAATAAAGCTTGTTAAAGGGATGAAATGTGGCTATACATGATTCTAGACAATGGTATACACTAGACTAAGTATATTGAGTTCTTACTATTATTACTTAGAGGCTAAATTTAAAAATGGCATATTATTAGTGTTTGATAAGAGTTATCATGATAGCACTAATAATGAGAATAGTTCTCAATCAATCATAGTACTTAATGTTCACTCTATGCTGAGGAATATTGAATATGGGATTGGGTTGTCGTTGCATATATTATGTTATGGTTTTATTAAGATTCCATACTATATGATTATATGCTAAATTGATAATGTCCAATTTAATTATTATATTCATGTTTATTATTTTCATATTTGAAGATGGCATCATTTAGCCCACTTGTTTCTATTCTTAATCAAAACAAACTAACTGGATCCAACTATGTTGACTGGAAAAGAAATTTAGACATTGTTTTAACAGCTAAAGAGCACAAATATGTGCTCACTCAACCATGTCCTAGCTTTCCTTCATTAGATACTCCTCTTGAGGAAAAAAACAGTGATATGATCGTTGGCAGAAATCTAATGAAATTGCCAAATGCTATATCCTAGCATCTATCTCAAATGTTCTACAACATCAAATGCAAGATGTAGAACTTGCTTCGGACATTATGCATAGTCTGAAGGAGATGTTTGGTGAGCAAGGCCGTTCAGCAAGGTAAGAAACTATGAGGCAAATTTATAATACCAAAATGACTGGAGTTAGTTCAGTGAGAGAGCATTGTCTTACAATGATCTCTAATCTGAATACATTAGAGATTTTAAGTGCCGACATTGATGGAGAATCTCAAGTGGATATGATACTCCAATCACTACCGGAATCATTCAAGGAATTCAAACTCAATTACAATATGAACAAAAAGATTTATTCTTTGTCTAAATTGATGAATGAGATAGTGGCGGCGGAAGGCATCCTTGGCACTTCTAGTGTTGAAGCCAATGTGGGTGAAGTATCTACTTCTCAACCCAAGTCGAAAGGCAAGGGTAAGAAGAAGAAGAAGAAGGACTTCACTAAACAATAGGGTAAACAAATTGCCTTGGGAGTTGCTGACAAAGGAAAGAAGCTCAAAGGAAAGTGTTTCCATTGTGGTGAAAAAGGACATTGGAAGAGAAATTATCCAAAGTTTAAGGCTGCCAAGAACAAGGGTATGACAACTTCCTTTCTTCTTGAAATATGTTTGGTATAGAATCCCATGAATTCCTGGTGTGTGGATTCAGGTTGTACTAATCATATCTGCAATTCTTTGCAGGGGTTTCGGAGACCAGAAAACTGGATGAAGGAGAATTGTTTCTTACCATAGAGGATGGGAGTAGAGTTTCAGTTGTAGCTGTTGGTATTGTTAATTTGTGCTTTAAGTCTAGGGTTTTAATATTGGAAGACTGTCTACTTGTACCTAATGTTCGTAGGAATTTAATTTCTGCAACTTATTTAAGTAAACATGGGTATTGTATTATCTTGAAAGACAATGTTGTAATAAAGAAGGATAAAATGTCTATCTATTCTGGCAATATTGTAAATGGCAATATTGTAAATGGTCTTTATATTTTAACTCCTGATAAACATGAATTATATAATTCTGAATTAGATAATAATTCACATGTGAAATCATTAAAGAGAAAGTTTCCTTCTACTAGTGAAGCATATCTTTGGCATTTGCGTTTAGGTCATATCAATTCAAACAGAATTCAAAGACTTATCAAAGATAGACTCTTGGGGTCCATGTACTTTGATGAATTTCTAGTTTGTGAATCTTGTTTGGAAGGTAAAATGACCAAACGACCTTTTGATGCAAAAGGTAGAAGAGCTCAAGATTTGTAGAACTAGTACATTCAGATGTATGTGGTCCTATGTCAATCCAAGCAAGAGGTGGTTATGAGTATTTCATCACCTTCACTGATGATTACTTTAGATTTGGTTATGTGTACCTAATGAAGCGGAAGTTTAAAGCTTTTGACAAGTTCAAAGAGTTTAGGGCTAAAGTTGAGAATCAATTGGGTAAACGCATAAAGGCCATCGATCTGATCGAGATGGCAAATACCTACTTGGGGATTTTAAGGATTACTTGACTAAAAATGGGATTATATCCCAATTGACTGCACCTAAAACTCCACAACAAAATGGTGTAACAAAAAGAAGGAATAGGACTCTTTTAGATATGGTTAGATCCATAATGAGTTATTCGACTCTACCAATTTCATTTTGGGGATATTCCTTAAGTCCTGCAATGTATCTTCTGAATTTAGTACCTCCGAAGTCTGTTCCTAAAACACCTGTAGAGTTGTGGAATGGGCGTAAGCCATAAGACATCTCCACATGTGGGGTTATCCAGCACATGTGTTAAAAGGAAAGTCTGACAAGTTACAGTCTAAAACAGAAGTGGTTTTCTTTGTAGGTTATCCAAAAGGAACAGTTGGAGAATTATTCTATAGTCATAAGGATAATAAAGTGTTTGTTAGCACAAATGCCAAATTCTTGGAAAATGACTATATGAATAATTTTACTCCTAGAAGTAGAGTTGTCTTGGCTGAAATGAATGAACCTGTAGTTAAATAACCAATGGATGAAACTAGGGATGATGTGGTTGTATTAGATACACCACAAGATACTACTCATGAGATGTCTAGTACACAGGAGCCTCGTCGTAGTGGGAGAATTATTCAGCCTCTAGTGAGATTCATAGGTTTGGGAGAAACTTATGAAGCTATCTCCGAAGAGGCTGAATCGAATCCCTACACTTATGATGAAGTAATAAATGATATAGATGCACATCATTGGGTCCAAGCTATGAAATCTGAATAAGATTCCAATGTATTCCAATCAAGTTTGGGATCTTGTAGAGGCGCCTAATGGCATTAAACCTATTGGTTGCAAATGGGTTTACAAGAGGAAGAAAGTGATAAATGCGAAGGTTGAAACCTTTAAAGCAAGGCTAGTGGTGAAAGGGTATACACAAAAAGAAGGCATTGACTATGATGAAACTTTTTCACCAGTAGCCATGCTTAAATTTATTAGAATTCTCTTATCCATTGCTGCTCATTGTGATTATGAGATTTGGAAAATGGATCTCAAGACTACATTTCTTAATATTAATCTTGAAGAAGAAATCTATATGTTGCAACCAAAAGGTTTCATAGTAAAGAACCAAGAGCATATGGTATGCAAGTTAAAAAGGTCCATTTATGGACTTAAGCAAGCATCTAGGTCATGGAATATCAGATTTGATCAGGCAATCAAATCATTTGTTTTTAAACAAAATCTTGATGAATCATGTGTGTACAAGAGACATCAAGACAAAGTAGTAATGTTCCTAGTGCTTTATGTAGATGACATTCAACTCATTGGAAATGATGTAGGGGTAATGTCATCGGTTAAAGTTTGGTTGTCAAGCCAATTTGATATGAAGGACTTAGGCGAAGCTAACTATATTCTAGGGATCAAGCTTTGGCGAGATTGAAAGAATAGGATGATAGGTTTGTCACAAGCTGGATATATAGATAAGATTCTAGAACGGTTTAGCATGCAAAACTCCAAGAAAGGTTTACTTCCTTTTAGACATAAAATTCCTCTATCTGATGACCAAAAGCCTAAGACTCAAGAGGAAGAAAACATGATGAGACAAGTTCCCTATGCTTCTGCTGTGGGAAGTCTCATGTATGCCATTCTTTGTACTAGACTGGATATTTGTTATTCAGTTGGCATAGTTAGTCGATATCAATTAAATCCAGGACCTAAGCATTGGCAAGCTGTAAAGCATATTCTCAAGTATCTAAGGAGAACAAGGGATTATAAGTTGTTTACCATTATGAGGATTTGATTCCCATTGTCTATACAAATTCGGATTTTCAGTTGGATCTAGATTTCAAAAAATCCACGCCGGGATGTGTTTTCACCTTGGGAGGTGGAGCCATAAGTTGGAGGAGTTTTAAGCAATCTTATATTGCTGACTCCACCATGGAAGCCGAGTATATTGTTGCTTGTGAGGCAGCAAAGGAGGCTATTTGGCTCAAGAAATTTCTTTCTAATCTTGATGTTATAAGAATTGAGCAAGTTCCTATTACATTGTTCTACAACAATAATGGAGCGATTGCACAATCCAAAGATCCAAGGAATCACAAGAAATGAAAGCACATTGAGAGAAAGTATCACATCATTCGAGACATTGTTCCTCGTAGAGATGTGGTCGTAGCAAAGATTGATGGTGCAAAGAATCTAGGGGATCCCTTTACCAAAGCCTTGCCCTAAAGGACTTTCGAGTCACATTTGGAAGAGATGGGAGTTAGATTAGTGCATAATAGTCTTTAGTGCAAGTGGGAGATTGTTAGGATGCGTGCCCTTAAATCCTATTGTATGATGCTATGTATTTTATTATGTGTGACTTAATATTGTATTTAATAAAGTTGTTTTGCTATTATCTAAAATAATAGTATCATGAATATTGGGACATTATCATATAGTCCATGAAATGCATAGTATGTGATTTATGTGAAAAGTCACAGAAGATATAAATCACAAGTTCTTTGTAAACTCATAATTTTAGTTCGTAGTTGGGGATAAAATTGGGCATTTTATCTGTGAAGACTATAACATATCAATTAAGATGATTTATCTTGATCATGGAAATGGAGATTTATAGTTGATATGTTTTAAGAGTTACAACATATTGAACTGGACCGGTGTGAGATTTATTATTCTCTTAACGACTGTTAAATGAATAATAAACTCACGATTTATATTTGCATGAACTCTTAATCTTGAGAGAATAATGGACTTGATCATGAGGTGTAGGTTGCTTTGATATATCAAGAGTGAGATCTAGAGTTACAGTCAAAACCGAGGTATGTTGGACAACCACATTTAATATTGATGGAATATATACTCTCAAGATGGAATTCATAGTATCTTACCGAAGATACAAAATATTCCCTTGAGATAAGTTTTATGGGTTTGTTATTCAGAATGTTAGGCCTAATTACTTTAGTAAATAGTTACTAGAGTATATATTTATGAAATTGGATTTCATAAATATATGATGAATAACTTAAAAGATTAAACCGGATACTCAAGGATAAGATGTAGTAATTTACAAAGTAGTAGTCTTTATTTATGACTTTGTATTACTACGAATATTTTATGAAGGGGTTGCATGTATAATAAAGTTTTGGGATATAATTTACAGATAAGGCCTAGAGTGCAACTATATTTATATAGTGGTATTATATATAGTTAATGATAACTTTGAACTTGTCAAGAGCTGACAGAAAAGCCCAAGGCCCATTGGAACTAGTGTCATATTGGTCTTTTTTTGTCCTAACTAGTGGCTCTTGTGTGTGGCTTGGAATGGGACCAAAAGGGATCAATAAGACACTAGCTCCAATGGGCCTTGGGCTTTTCTGTCAACTCTTGACAAGTCCAAAGTTATCATTAACTATATTTAATACCACTATATAAATATAATTGTACTCTAGGTCTTATCTATAAATTATATCACAAGACTTTATTATACATGCAACCCCTTCATAAAATATTCGTAGTAATACAAAATCATGAATGTAGACTGCCACTTTGTAAATTACTACATCTTATCCTTGAGTACCCGGTTTAATCCTTTAAGTTATTCATTATATATTTATGAAATTCAATTCCATAAATATATACTTTAGTAACTCCTTACTAAAGTGGTTGGGCCCAACTCTCTGAATAACTAAACCTATTAAACTTATCTCAAGAGAATATTTTGTATCTTCGTTAAGAGATTATGAATTCCATCTTGAGAATACGTTTTCCATCAACACTAAATGTGGTTACCCAACATACTGAGGTTTTGACCGTAACTAATAGATCTCACTCCTGATATATCAAAGCAACCTACATCTCATGATCAGGTCCATTATTCTCTTAGGATTTAGAGTTGATGTAAATGAAAGTCGTGAGATTTATTATTCATTTGACAGTCATTATGTGAATAATAAATCTCACAGCGGTCCAGTTCAATATGTCTTAACTCTTAAAACATATCAACATACCAACTAGAAATCTCCATTTCCATGATCAAGAAAAATCATTTTAGTTGATATGTTATAGTCTTCACAGATGAAACGCCCAATTTCATCACCGACTACAAACTAAACTTCTGAGTTTACAAAGAACTAATGATTTACAATTTCTGTGACTAAATCACATAAATCACATACAATACATCTCATGGACTAAGATAATGTCCCATCAGTTCATTTATAAATAGTCTTATATAATTAAATAATTTAATTATTAAGACATGCCAATAAATTGGGTTTTAGGGCATAAATTCTAACAAAGACAACCCTGGTAATCGTGTAGAAAGACCAAGCATATGCTCGAGGATACACTATCGTAGATAAACCCACAAGTTGTAGTCATAAAGCTAGGATATACTCATATGCCCACCATGTCGAAATCTGCCGATACCCCTCTAAGCTCCCGAAGTCTCGCTAGGAAGCTCGCCTCAAGAAAGTGATGAAAAAGTTGTAAGTGATGGACCCTTAATCATATCTACCAAAATCAAAGACTACTCTCATGGCCCACAATAGCTGGCAGGACTGCACTGATTGGTTGGTGCCAAAGAAGCAACTACCAAGGAAATACATGAAGAACTGCCAGAGATGAATGTCAGTTGGCGCTACATCCCAAGGGATGCTACCCTATAGCCACTCAATATGGATCTGTGGTGATGTGGTGAGCCCAAAGTATGCTCTCATGTCCTCAGTCTGTGGGAGAGGGATGCCCAAGAGTTCGCAGCCTATCTCAAAGCTCATGTCATCAGCTGGGATCAGGTACCCACCGAATCTAATGCCCAGGATGGCAGTCCAGTCAAGAGGGAGAATAACATACTCCCCGCTGCTTAGATGAAAAGTGCCCGTCTCGGCATGAAACTGCCACACCAAAGCCTCCCTAATCCCATGACTCAAGGTGTACGGGGGGATCCTAAAAAATTCCTCAAAACCCTGCTTTCCCAAGAAATCCGCATAGTGCCGGTGGGTCTTAAGATCAAACAGCAGCCGATGGAAAATGGACCAAGCACCCCAACCACAAATCTTGTCAGGCCCCTGCATTCAGAATCAAAAGTTATCTGTTAGCACATGCATATAACAAGAATCTAAATGATAAAAGTCTAAAGACAGCATACATGTTTTTTTTGCGCTTGAGTGGTAAAGTTAAGTATCCCTGATACTATCGTCCATTGCTTTAGTATAAGCATTGGCACCCACCGACATGGCGAAAATCTCGGCCTCAAGCTGCGCTTCCAAGTGCCCAGATAAATCTCTTACTCCCCAGAAAAATTGACCTCTATATCAAAAAAGAGATCCTCAACTAGCGTTCCTCTAGAGGTACCTCTCCTTGTAGCCAATGCGCACCATGAGGAGGCCCCACTAGAAATAGGGCGAGACTTAGAGGAGACATTAATTGTCTCAACGGAGCACCGTCTCCTGGACTAGGTCTCCATAGGGATAACATCGGTGGTCAAAGTGGCTCTATAAAACGCGAGCCATCTGCTCACTCCCAAAAACAATCTTGTCATTAGAAGAAGAGTCCCCATAGGATGTAGCATGAATAAGGACCTTGCCCCAGTCTCCTATGGAACTCGTCCTCTGTGACATAATCTGCCAAAAAACCAGAAATTCAAACACAAGTGGTAAGCCCACGAAACAAATGGCAATACAAGTGAACTAACATTCTTTCCTAAACTTGTTGTGTAGGTTCATGTCAAACATGTGTTCTCACATGAAAATAGCTCATACAAGGGTTCTATAATGGGTCATCGCGACCACACCGTAAGCACACATCTTATTGGGAGATTCTCTTGACCACGCAGTACGTCTCTACAGTGGGTTATCGTGACTGCACCGTAAGCTCGCATCTTATTTGGAGATTATCTTGACCGCGCCGTACATCTCTACTGTGGGTTATCCCGACTGATGTAAGCTCGCATCTTATTTGAAGATTATCTCAACCGCACTGTACGTCTCTGCAATGGGTTATCGTGGCCGTGTCGTAAGCTCAAATCTTATTAGAGATTATCTCAGCCGCACCGTATGTCTCTATAGTGGGTTATCGCGGCCGCGCCATAAGCTCACTTCCTATTAGGAGATTATCTCGGCCGCACCATATGTTCTAGCCATCACAGTTATCAAGTTCTTAAAAGAAGTCCCGAGTTCCTGGTTTACAATGGGCTATCACGGCTGCATCGTAAGCTCGCATCATATTTGGAGATTATCTCTGCCGCGCTGTACGTCTCTTGCCATCATAATTAACAAGTTCCTAAAGAAGTTTCGAGTTCCGGATCTACAATGGGTTATCGCGGTCATGCCGTAAGCTTGCATCCAATCTGGAGATTATCTCAGCTGAGTCATACGTCTCCGACCATCACAGTCATCAATTTCCTAAAGAAGTTTTGAGTTCTTGGTCTACAGTGGGTTATTGCAGCCGAGCTACAAGCTCGCATCTTATTTGGAGATTATCTCGACCGCATTGTACATCTCTAGCCATCACAGTTATCAAGTTCCTAAAGAAGTTCTGAGTTCCTGATCTACAATGGGTTATCGCGGCCACACTGTAAACTTGCATCCTATTTGGAGATTATCTCAGCCGCGCCATACATCTCTAGCCATCACAGTTATCAAGTCCCTAAAGAAGTTTCGAGATCCTGATCTAGAGTGGGTTATCGCAGCCGCACCGTACCGCGCCATACATTCCAACCATCACAGTTATCAAGTTCTTAAAAGAAGTCCCGAGTTCCTAATCTATAGTGGGTTATCACGGCTGTGCCGTAAGCTCGTATCTTATTTGGAGATTATCTCGGCCGCGTCGTACATCTCCAGCCATCACAATTAACAAGTTCCTAAAGAATTTCCGAGTTCAGGATCTACAGTGGGCTATCGCAGCCATGCCATCAGCTCACTTCCTATTTGGAGATTATCTCGGCCACGTCATATGTCTCCAACCATCACAGTCATCAATTTCCTAAAGAAGTTCCAAGTTCCTAGTCTATAATAGGTTATTGCGGCCGAGCTGTAAGCTCGCATCTTATTTGGAGATTTCCCGGCCGCGTTGTATGTCTCCAGCCATCACAGTTATTAAGTTCCTAATGAAGTTCCGAGTTCCTGATCTATAGTGGGTTATCGCAGCTGCACCGTATATTCGCATCCTATTTGGAGATTATCTTGGCTGCACCGTACGTCTCTAGCCATCACAGTTATCAAATCCCTAAAGAAGTTCCAAGATCCTTATCTAGAGTGGGTTATCATAGCCGTACCATAAGCTCACCATTTCCATTACTCCCGACTACCAGGTAAGTCCCCTTACCTATCCCCCGCATTTTATTTTCAACATTTAAGCTTCCGTATGTTTACATACCCATATAATGCAGGCAAAAATCAAGAAAAAATAAATAATAATAATAATAATAATAATAATAATAATAATAATAATAATAATAATAATAATATATGCATTTTCCTAAGATAGCATAGCATAAATTATGGAAAATATATATATATATACATGCTTACGAAAATTCAAAAAATAAAATAAGCACTAGCATGCATTCCTAGTAGTATTGCTACTAACATTTTGCAGGAAAAAAAATAAAAATTAAAAATAAACACTGACCTCAAGTGCAGAAAAGATTGAAGCTGAAAATTCAGACCTCCTAAGTGTTGGAAAATCATGTATTGTATCTCATACGAGACACACAGGGGAAGCAACAAACATGGATTTATTTCATTCATGATTGATAACATGCACTATGTAAATTTCAGAATTTAAGAACAAGATAGCGTACCTTGGTATAGTGAAATTCAAAACAAAATATTAGAAGTACTTGGGAACACTTGTAATCTTCACTCCAATTCCACTTTATACCCAAGAAGTGTGGTCTCTCAATCAATTTCAAGAGAGAATAATTGAGTGGTTTCACTCACACACATACACCATTTCACAAAGATATGTCTTTATCTAATAAAAATTTTTGTATATTTCTCCCTTTATAACTAACTTATTATCTAATTGGACTGGCCTATTAGGTCTTTCCAATTGGGCTTTAGTGTGTGGCTTGGAGTGGGACCAAAAGGGATTGATAAGACACTAGCTTCAATGGGCCTTGGGCTTTGGTGTCAACTCTTGACAAGTCCAAAATTACCATTAATTATATTTAATATCACTATATAAATATAATTGCACTCTAGACCTTATTAATAAATTATATCCCAAGACTTTATTATACATGCAACCTCTTCATAAAATATTTGTAGTAATACAAAGTCATAAATATAAACTGCCACTTTGAAAATTACTACATCTTAATCCTTGAGTACCCAGTTTAACCCTTTAAGTTATTCATCATATATTTATGAAATCTAATTTCATAAATATATATTTTAGTATCTCTTAGACCTAACACTCTGAATAACCTAACCCATTAAACTTATCTTAAGGGAATATTTTATATCTCCGTTAAAATAATATGAATTCCATTTTAAGAATATAGGTTCCATCAACACTAAATGTGGCTGCCTAACATACTGAGGTTTAGATCGTGGCTTTAGATCTCACTCCTGATATATCAAAGTAACCTACACCTCAATATGTCTTAACTCTTAAAACATATCAACATATCAACTAGAAGTCTCCACTTCCATGATCAAAACAAATCATCTTAGTTGATACGTTATAGTCTTCACAAATGAAATGTCCAATTTCATCACTGACTATGAACTATAATTCTGAGTTTACTAAGAAGTTGTGATTTATATCTTCTATGACTTTTCACATAAATCACATACTATGCATCTCATAGACTATATGATAATGTCCAAATATTCATGTTACCATTATTTTAGATAGTAATAAAACAACTTTATTTATCATAACATTAAGTCATACAGAATGTCATACATAGCATCATACAATAGGATTTAAGGGCACACATCCTAACACTAAGTTTGCAAGTTGCTCTGGAGAACCTCTTTTTAGAAGTGAGAAGTCAGGAAAAGAGTGAAATAAGATGAAAATAGTCTAAAAGGAGGTTTATATAGTGCTTTAGGCAACCTGGGTTGCCCGACGCACCTTCTAGGGCTGTCGAGTCAACTCGGTGCACCCTAAAAGGTTGCCGAGCAACGTTGACCAAGTCAACGTTGATGAAAAAATACATGTTTGTATCGCATACGAAACATGCGCAGTGGAAAATTAACGGATCTACTTCATTCGTAATTGTTAACATGTACTATGCAAATTTCAGAATTCAAGAACAAGAGAGCGTATCTTGGTGCAGTGAAATTCAAAACAAAGGATCAGAAGTATTCGGGAACACTTTTAATCTTCACTCCAATTCCACTTTACGCCTAAGAAGTGTGGTCTCTCAATCAGTTTTCAATGGGAGAATAAGAGAGTATTTCACACTCACATACACACCATTTTACAATGATGTCACTCTCATACATAAAATTTTATATATTTCTCCCTTTGTATCTAACTGATTATCTAATTGGGCTAGCCTTTTAGGCCTTTCCAATTGAGTTTTAGTGTATGGCTTAGAGTGAGACCAAAAGGCACCAATAAGATACTAGCTCCAATGGGCTTTGGGCTTTTCTGTCAACTCTTGACAAGTCCAAAATTACCATTAACTATATTTAATATCACTATATAAATATAATTATACTTTAGAATACCAAACCTATTAAACTTATCTCAAGGAAATATTTTATATCTCTAGGAAATATTTTATATCTCTGTTAAGAGATTATGAATTCTATCTTGAGAATATATGCTTCATCAATACTAAATGTGTCTGCCCAACATATTGAGATTTTGACCGTTACTTTAGATCTCACTCCTGATATATCAAAGCAACCTACACTTCATGATCAGGTCCATTATTCTCTTAAGATTAAGAGTTCATTTAAATATAAGTCGTGAGATTTATTATTCAATTGACAGTCATTAGGAGAATAATAAATCTCTCAATGGCCCAGTTTAATATGTCTTAACTTTTAAAACATATTAACATATCAACTAGAAGTCTTCATTTACATGATCAAGACAAATCATCTTAGTTGATATGTTATAGTCTTCGCAAATGAAATGCCCAATTTCATCACTGACTACAAACTATAATTCTGAGTTTACAAAGAACTTGTGATTTATATCTTCTGTGATTTTTCACATAAATTACATACTATGCATCGCATGGACTATATGATAATGCCTAATATTCATGTTACCATTATTTTAGATTATAATAAAACAACTTTATCAATCACAATATTAAGTCATACATAATGTCATACTTAATATCTACATAGCATCATACAATAGGATTTAAGGGCACTAATCCCAAAAAATTTTAACCCGATCAAACCTTTAAAAAAAATAAAAAAGAGGAGCCTTTTTTTTTCTCCTAGAGCTCAGAGACAAGTCCAGAAGATGTTTCAGAAGCAGCTGCAGTAAATCGGTCAAGTCAGGTAAAATCCAGTCTCGACCTGTGAGTAGTCTCTACATTCAATTTGGGGGCCACAAAATTTGAAATCACGTTCTTTATCTGACACCTCTCATTACACTTAAGATGTTAGATAAAGAAAGGGCAACAATTGATACCGTATTGTTCGAAATGCAAACCATAGTATTCATTCTTATGTAAATGGGAATGAAAAACAAGAGATACTTTTTTTTGTCCACCCTCGATTTACATGTCGGACCCTGAAAAAACCCAAAATATTATTTACTCTCCATGGGGCCGTGAGAACATCCAAAATAATGTGATGCAACCCGTTCGGACACCGGAGCACCCAAAGTGCCTTTTTTAACTAAAATGACCAAAATGCCCCTAGTCAACCCTAGGAAGATCGAAAGTCAAACAAAGTCAAAATCCTCACAAAATAAAAAATTTCATGGTTTTACATCAAACCCAACCTTCACGAAGATTTTTGGCAACTTTGACCAAGTTTGACCTACAGTTGACCCCTAGTGGGCCCAAAAACCCTAATTTTGATCTAGCCGTCAGAACAAGTTGAAACCAATGCTATTGCGAAAATTATCAAATTCTAAATCAAACAACTATTCATGGGTCAAAATTAGAGATAGAATGGCTGAGATATCATGAAAACTGGGCTAACGCACCAATCGATGCACAGCTAACATCTAGGAGCCACAACTTTTGATCCAACTGTTGGAATTTTATGTTCCATAACTTTTTAGAAACAAGAAGTTAGGATCTTTCCAATGGTGTTAATATCAATCCGATCAGAGACTATCTCAAGGTGGTGGCCCTTGTAGGGCCGTTACCTTGAAAAGCGCGTTGGGGCTATAAAAGGCCCCAAGCACCCTTTAAACCGAAAAAAGGGACATTTTCTGAGTTTTGCTCTCTGCTTGAACACTGTCTGCACGTTTTCTCTTTCTTCCAAACACAAAAAAAAACACATCAAAGCCTCTTGATTCTTCCATCTTCACCAAAAATACAAGGTATTAATCTTATATCCAATCTTCTTCTCCCTGGTTCTACATTTTGGATTTGGGGTTTAAGGGTGTGGATGTATCTTTTTAGCTACTCTAAATCTTTTTCTAGTATTTATCTTGCTCTTTTTTCCTTAATAACATGATTTGTTGCTTTATCTAGCATGTTTTTTACTTTATCTTGCTTTTAGAATGCTTTTTAGCTTATTTCCATATGCTTCCCTGTTTGTTCATGTTCTAGCTGCCTTTTCTACATGTTTTATGCTTTATGCCATAATTTAGATGCTTAGATCTATCTTTTCCTTGTTTTGTTGTTTGGGTCTACATGCTCGCATGCTTGATATTATGTCTTCGGCTATGCCCTGCTTAGATTTATATGTTTACATACATGTTTCTATGCCTATATGTCTAGATCTCTGTTTTCACATGCTTGTATGCTTGGATTTGTGTTTCCATGATTTTTTGCTTACATCCACATGCTTAGATGTATATTCACATGCTCATAGGTGCATTTCCATGCTTATATGTGTAGATCGGTGTGTTTACATGCTTAGATTGATGTTCTGTATATGCTTTATGCCATTATCTATGTACTTGCATGCTTCACGCCATGCTTATGTGCTTAGGCCTAAACCTTGTTTGTCATGCCATGTGCTATTGTAGCCCTTTTGTTATCGCATTTTCTTATATTTTGGCCTAATAGTTAGGACCCGATCTAGACCCTATGATCTTTGTCATCGTTCGAACACCAAGACCCACATCAAAGGGTTTGGATCATCCTATTTGCATGTCTATGCTCGCTTCTATGCTTTATGCTTGTGCTAGTCTTTCTTGTTCTAGGCTTTTCCATGTTTGGCACCCTTCGTGGGCTTGATCTTGTTTGGTTGCATCCGACGCCCATAAGGCCTTGTTCGGATGTAACCATTCGGGAGGCATCTTCGGTCAGGTTGCTTCATGTGTACCTTTCTCCTTTTCCCCTCTGTGCAATGATATGTTTATCATGCTTGTGTGTGCCACCCGTTGGCTTTCTATGCATCTTTACATGCTTGCTTGCATGTCCATGCATGAGTCTTGCTTGCTAGTGTATCGCTCATGCTTCAACATAATGAAGTTATGGGCATTCAATCCAAACCTCCATTTGTCCCTCGTGGACACCACTTTTTGTTTGCTTTCTTGCTTGTTTGCCTTCTTACTTGTGCGCTTTTTTTCTTGTTTCTTTGCTCACCATGTCTATCATGTTTATCTACTTTATGCCTCTTTCATATGCTCTTTACATCTCTTCTTTCCATTGCTTTTCTGCTAATTTCTTGTCTTTGCCTTTGCATGTACACACATGGAGCGAGGAAGCATAAAGCTTGGGCACGGTCTCCCAGGCACAAGCAAAAAGGGCAAGGACATAAGCATGTGTATATAAGCCAAGTAGCTATGTTCAATGGGTTTAGGAGTCTAGCCTCTCCCATTTGGCTATGTATTCTTTTAAACCCCCTTCCTTCTTCCACCCATTCTCTCTTCGATGGGTTGTATTAGGTATATCATGCCGTATACCATTCATCCTCATCTCTAGAGTATGACGACCCTTATTTACTTTCATGCACCTATATTTTGGGCCATGCTCTAGGGATATAGGTATTTCTTTTCCTGCTCTGTGTGCTAGCATTATGCATGATGTATGTATATATATACCTGCTCCACCCCTTTCGCTGTGATTGTCACAGTCTATGTCACTTAAGGCAAAGCAATGCCTAATTTCCACCGCGAAAGTAAGGTGACATGTTGCCAAATTTTCACTGTGGAAATTTTGTACTTTGCCCCGAATGCCTTAGGAAAGCATAGATTGGGACCACACCCTTTCAAAAGTCAAACCTCAAAGTCCCCAGTCATGCAAAGCCCCGAAAGCCGATGCCAAAATCATGTTTTCTACTATCCATCTCCGAAAATTAAGGTTTTATCAAAACAAAGGATTATCCTTAGACAAGCATTGTGGTGTGCCTAACACCTTCCCCACACGTAACCAAACTTCCAGACTCACGAATCAAGATTTTTTTTCCATCCATATTAGATTAGGAAAAATGATCTTTTTCTTAGCCTAGGATTGGTGATCAATCACACCTTAGAAAAACCCAAGGATTGGTGGCAAATTCACTTACCTTTGGTAATTCCCTTAAAATTGGGCCAAGATTCCTGCACGCCTCCAAAGGTAGACCTACCTTCCTTTACTAAGAGAGAGAGAGAGAGTGCACCCGAAGCTCTGCATGTATCCCGCCAATCATTCAAGAAGGTCCTCCAACGGGCCCCGCATGCATGAGAGCTTCGCCATGGCTGGTGGTTGGACGAAGGCCTGATGATGGTTATCCATCTCAAGGCCGAGCGTTGACACCAAGCTTGGGAAGCCTGCTTAAGCCCACAAAGAGCACAATGATGGCAACAAAATTAATGACCTAAGTGAACATAGCCAGGGAGTGGTTGCATGTAAACTTCTTCTTGAAGACCTCTATTTAAGAAAACATTATTCACATCCATTTGATAGAGAGGCCAACGGCGAATAGCAGCTAGGGTAATAAGATATTTGATTGTGAAATAGCTCAGACTACCAATCAACTAACGGTAACAAGTAACATCGGATAGAGGCTCACCATTTAAGGGAGTGAGCTTGACATTGAATTTCAAGAGACTGGAGTTAGTCTTGTTGTCTATGAAATGTCTTTTTTTTTTATTACTTCTACTAATATATATATATTTCCTTCCTCTACTTTTTTCCATTCCCTTAACTTGGATCAACTCACCCTTTCTAATTAGTCATTACTCGCTCTCCTCTAAACATTACCAAATCATCTCAAGTGACTCTCTCCCATCTTTTCTTAATAGTGGTGAACCTTATCATTAAATGAATTTCCTCATTTTGAAAGACATCTTTTCGTGTATTCCCACTTATCTATCTTAAAATTCTCATTTCTATTATACTTATTGTTGGGTTATAGATTGACACGGCGATTCAATCATGATAGGAGAAAACCCTCATAAGCAAAACTCCACCAAATAAATTTCAGGTCACCACTCTTAAAGAATCTACTAACAAGAAAAAGTAGTTACAAGTACAAGGAATCTTACACTACAAGCCTATCCCGAAGTACCTACCTATAGTAAAGTCCACTGAGCTATACTAGTCCCAGCTCCAATCTCTAATTGAACTTTATCTTGTAGAAGACTACTCTTTTACATGAATCTTCGTATCCATGACTAACTCCACCATTGTTGGGTTAAAATGAATTGACCACTTGCAAATTAACAAATTACCCAAGTTAATTAATTAGTCAAATTACATGCAATAGCGTGGTAGTACAAACAAATCACCAAATAACTAAATGCAATGGAAATTAAATTTGACATAAGTGATTTATTTACAGATGGGGAAAACCATTAAGGCAAAACCCCTATTGGGTGAATTTAAGGTCTACACTCCCAAGAATCCAGTATTATCAATCACAAGCAATTACAAGTATAAGGAATCCTACCAAACCCTATGGCCTATCCCAAAATACCAACCTACAATTGAACCCTTATCCCAATACCCAATTAGACTTGTATTGTAGCGGCAATCTCTCTATTCAATGCACGAATCATAGTACATTACTAAACAATGATGCACAGATCCCAGTACGTGACTAAATCACCAAATTCAAGAAGATTGTAGGCTGCAAAGTTCTTTAGTTCATCAATAATGAAGATCAAGAAACTCCTTGTTCACAAATCCCTTGGCATACAAACGCAATAGCTTCTTTAAAGAGAATGATGAACTAGGTCTTTTTTTGCATTCAGTCACACAATGCATGCGCGACAGCCTTTAAAATAATCCTTATATATGTCTAGAGTTAGGAGAAAAGAAACCCTACACAAAGACACTAGAATATGCGTGTAATTAGATCTAGAAAATATAATTTTGTAATTCTCGACAGATACGGCTTGTGCCGAGCTTCAACATTAAATCTCGATAAAAAGGATTTCGTCCAGACTTTTGTCGAGTTTTAATGAATAGCACTTCCTTCACTTGTTTCTTGATAGTACTAAACTCACCCTAAATCTACCTAATTATAAGTAAAGTGCATTTTGTCAAAGGATTAGCCAATTACATAAATATGTCTCTAACAACAATAACCTTTTTGATTGTTGTAGATTTGCAAAGTTCTTCAATTCACACTTGGATGAACAAAAAGTAGCTAGACACAAAACCCTAAGTGTACAAACGTCACAACAACTCCTGTTATGCATGTCTCTCTGTCTCTGTGATGATGGTTGAAAAATGTCTTTTATATGCTCTAGAACCCTAGTACACGAATCACTAGGAAGCCAAGTCATTGTGGATATGTTGCTTCTGAATTGCCCAACATTCGGTACCATATAGCATAGTTGGTTGTATAATAGTTTTATGAAATTTTCCTTTAACATAATGCTATCACACAATACTCCTAATGCACTTCTACTTCATCCACCCTACTCTTATCTATGATTTACTTCAACTTCAATATGCCCATCTTTACGAATTATTGATTTAAGATATTGAAAACTCTCTCACTTTAGTATCTCTTGACCATCAATTCTTATCACCCCTTCATCTTTGTTTCAACTTTTACTAAACTTGCATTCAATCTACTCTAGTTTAGTCCTACTTAAACCAAAACCTTTAGATTCTCGAGTGTCTTACCAAATTTCTTACTTGGCATTAACTCCACTTGTAGTTTTATCCACTAACACTATATCACCTCCAAAATGTATACACCAAGGAACTTATTTTTTAATCTTGATCCTTGTGCAAAGAGATATGGGTTTGATCTTGATCCTTGGTGAAAACTTACAAGTGATAGGGAACTCACTTTTGATTCCTCCAATTGTTCTCAAACTAGTTACAACCCCATCATTCATATCCTTAATCAATTTAATATACTTTAGATGGACTCCTATATGTAGTGTTCAAGTTTCATTATACTTAGATAAAAAATTATTATCTTAAAATTTTAAAATTATGATTGATGATTTACCTAATTAAAATAAATATTTTATTTTATTTTTTAGTAATATAATTTTAGTTAGAGCATGAGTTAAAATTTCTTGGAACCTAGGTAATAGCATTTTAACCAAATTAAACTATTCTAGCAATAAATATGATAAACTGTATTAGTAATTAATGTGAAATTTAGCCACTTGTCTTTGATAGAAGATATCCAATTGGTGCAGCAACAACTTCTAGGACCCAACTTTTAGTATATGATTATGGTTTTTTTTAAGGGGATAAAAAGACACATATTCACATGGTTCAATAATTAAAATACAAATGTTCATGAAAAAAATTAAAATATAAATAGGTTGAGAATAATAATTAATGCCATCACCACCATCATCGTCATCACAATAATTATTAGGAAATTTATATTCCAGTTGATAGAATTAACAAGTTTTAAAACCAAGTTGTTGATTAGATCTATTATGAATAATTCTTATTTAAACAAACAAACATCAATATCATGTCAATATAATGCTTAGCGGAATAGTAAATAAGACATAATATGATGACCTAGGAAAATCAATGAAATAAACTAGTTTCACAGTAAAAAAACCTAGAAGAAAACCTTCCCAAAAAGCAATCACTATAATAAAAAGAATTTTCAAATCTAGTACAAAACATTTGTTCCTAAACTCTACAATTCCAATAGATGAACTTACAGCAAAAACTTTCTACCGTTTTAGAGCCTCTGAACTCTCCAATATATGAACGCTCCACTCACAATCACAATTGGAACCTCCAACTGACTTCAAGAACCTCTTGGAGGTTTTTCTCATAGTAGCAAGTTTGTGGTGGTTGCTATGACTTCAGCCTCTTCACTAATGGTATCTTCAAAGTTACTTTGAAACTCTTTGGTATGGTGAAATAAAGAAAACTTCGTTACAAAACCCTAGCCTCATAAATGGAGTTTTTTTCTCTCTAAAAAACCTTCTAATAGATGGCTTATGATGCCCTTTAAATGCCAATTCAAACGAATAAGTTATGGGCTTTTTTGCATTGGTGATTTTTGCTGATCCACGAAGCTCGATCAATCGAGCTTGTGTCGAGACTTCTATTGAAGAGACAATAAGTTTCAAGCTTTTATTGAGAGGTATCAAGCTTCTATCAAGAGGTATCAAACTTCTATCGAGTTGCTATCGAGGAACATGCTGAAAATGTGTTTTTCTTAACCTTTTCTTGAGCAAATTTTGTGTCTTCAACTTGATCTTCAATTACAACTTTAAGACACATCAAACTCAATAAAAAACACATAATTTAGCATGGTTTGACAATACCAAAACTCATAACCCTATCAATAACAATAACAATAACAAAATAGTCACAACACCTAAGAATACATTAGTTATTAATTCAATTGTTTAGATTCAAAGTATTAAAGTAAGTATTTATAAAATAAAATAGCAACTCTTTTGTAATATCTTCTTTTGTCATGATTCATATTTAAAAGCTGGTTATTTATTTATTTACTTGCTTAGATTTAAAAGCTGGATGTTAATTTGGTTACTAAACCAAAGTTACATGTTCAAAGCAATTATAGTTTGCCAAGCTTTTTAACATTAAAAAATATGGCTAAAAATCTATATTAAGGATCTATTTGGGATCCGCTTATTTTACAGAAACTGAATATTTTTTACTAAAAGTACTGTAGTCTGTAGATAAAGGTAAAATTTTGCTAAAATAGTACAGTGTGACCCATGAATAGTACCAAAAAGTGCAGTGAAACCCATGAATAGTAGCAAAAATAAGATGGCTTTTTAATTTGGAGCCAAACGCACACTAAAGCTCTACTTTCTACTTTAATTAATTATTAAGCGGGTTAAAAATAGGTTCAAATTAATCGAGTTATAGGTCAGGTCGGGTCGGGTTGACCTGTATTTTTTATATACATTTTTTTTATAAAGAAAACAATATGGATTTGCCATTTAGAAAACCATGCAACAAATTACTTGATATAAAATGCATTACTTTGAATTCACCACTTATATTATGAATAAACTCAGTTAAACTTTTTAATACTTATTCAATAATTTTAAAATTATACAAATCCTAACATTGCTATCTAAAACAAAATAACACAAAGATAAATAAAACAAATACACAAATTTTATTTCTACACAATATCAACATCCCAAAATATAAAACAAAATTACAAATGACTTATTGGATAACTCATTTGACAAAGAATAAAAACATATAAGAAATTTACAAACTTGAAAATTAATTTTATAATCTATTATCAATTGTGGTTAGGACTCTATTTCAATTTTAGATATATATTAAAGTTTGATTGTTTACTTATTTATATATGGTCTCTTTTATGAATATCATATCATTGTTAAGCAACACACACTGTAGGAAATATCATAATTTATTTTGAAAAACAATTTATTTTGGACGTAAATTATTAAAAAAAAATAGGTCTAAGCATTCACAGTTTATGCTAATTTGATACTTTGGCTTCACTATTTTCAAACTTGTGAATGTTTCTTACACATGTCCACAATTCTAAATCTATATTCTTAACTCTACTATAATCAGATTATTTTGGCATATTTTTTTGCTATTTGATATTTAAAAATCTTTACTCATTACAGAGTGCTCAACCACTCATCTTTCAATTAATTTGCATGCAGTTATGTAAATGTTTCAATTGTTTCCTTAAATCTCCCAACAAACAATTAAACTAATACTATCTTTTTTTTTATTTTTTTATTTTTTTTTACCCAAAAAAAAAATTTTAAAAAATTGATCGGGTTCAGGTAACGGGTCAGGTCAAGTTGACCTGCAAAAAACACGGGTCAAGTCACAAATCAACCCGTTTTTGCTTCGGGTCAACAAAATTAGGTTCAGATCGGGTATTTTTTGGGTCGGGTCAGAAATTTCTATCCCATTTTGCCATGTCTACCCAAGGCCCCAACCATCAAATTATCTAAAAAAACAGTTGATATTTGCAAGTTTACCAAAAAGAAAATGTATTTGTGTTTATGGCCATGGCAAGGTTTTAGTCTTCCGAACTCGGTGCATATGACTGTTTCTTATTTGTAAAGCCAACTCTATGTTGAGTTTAATGGTTCATTGGTATTGTTTGGTTTTTTCTAATAGAAATATAGAATAACCTAAATAATTAGAGTGCCCCTTCCCCACAACAGATCTTCTCTACAGAGTAGAAATAATTTATCTTCCTTTAGTCTAATTCTTGCACTTTGATGTAGGTGAATTAAACTCGATCAAAAACTTCTAAATGACACAAGTATGTACTACCTGAGCTATATGAATCCAAATATCAGAACCGTGTTATCATCACTTACCATTGCCTTTAAAAAACCAGACCAGTAGGCCATGAATGGGGACGCGCTATTCAGCTACATGCATTCATCATATACAAATACAATGCATGATAATCATGACAAAAAGTCGGTCTTATAATCCATGTGCCAATTACAATGGAAAAGAAAAAGAAAAAAGAAAAAACGAAAGGCCATGAATATGCTTTCATCAATTATGGGTCACAGAGGAAGAGCCAAAATTAGGGTCCTACCAAACCATAGAAAACAACAAAAGAATAAAGAGATGAGATGATCCATGGCTATATCTGTTTTTTATGCTTTAATATATTCCTAGCCTAATTAATTGTAGCTGAAGATAGAATGTAGACAGTAGACAGAGGAGGAGAGGGGCACCACAAACGAAGGTTTGAGTGCCAGGTACGGGGGGGACTGGATTTAACGGCTACCCAAACATCATTGGATTGGTCGCTTCATGGTTATGCCTAGTGGGTCCATTTTCACAGCCCCGCGTGGGTGTCGGGTGCACCAGCCCCCCACCCAATTGCACAGCCCATCAATTCAACCCTCAAAAGCTAGCCCACGCCCCTCTTTCTCTCTCTCCATTTCTTGAACCACAAAGTGACGACAACTACACTCTAATTCTATTATATATTTTAAATGGACACTGATCTTTTTCTTTTTTTTGAGAATGACACTGATCTATTTAATTGTTATATAGCTATATATATTTACCAATGCACTATCATAATATATATATATAGAATAACTGTTAGTTCTTAATTGTTAAGTTCCACATGCATCATTTCATACATGGAGCCAAGACTTCCTCTAAAAGTTAGAAGATGAAATAACACTAGGTTATTTAGGCCCTATTTGGTTTTTTTTTTTTTTTTATCACTCATCACTCAATTTTCGTCACTCATCACTCATCACTCTTGACTCATCAATCATCACTTAAAATATCCAAATTTTATTACCCACTCCTTTAGCACACTTCACTCAACCTGTCATCACTCAAATTTTTCAACATTTTGTGGGCCCATACCTGTACCTTGTCAAAGCAAAGCTGCACGAAAGGTTTCATCCCATCTCTTTCTCTTTTCTCATTTTCCCTTCCCCCCTTTCCCCTTTAGCTCTATTTTACTCTCCCAAAGCACAAACCCAAACCCATAAAAATCATCAACTCACCTCCCTTAATAAACCCACCATACCACCAGCAAGTTTCCATGGCAGACTCATCATCGACAACACTACAGACAGAGTGACCACAAACCCATCTTCCTTTTCTTTGATTTAATTTATTCTTTAGTTTTCTTTTTTTTTTTTCTCAACAACACACAGAACACCACAAACCCACAATCACAACTCTCAAAAACACCAATTACAACATACAAAGATCTCAACAACACAAATTGGAACCCACAAATACACAACTCACAGATAGTCACAACAAAAAAAAAAAAATTTCAATTCTTCCTCTGCACAGCCAAAATGCTTCTTCATGGATTGGTCTCACAGAAAGTCGGTCGCGCAAAGAGGCAAATTGGTCTCACGGCACAATCAAACCCACGCCCACCGAAAATCCACACCACAATCAAACCCACGGCCCACACCCACCGAAAACCCACAACTTGAAACCCAATTTGAAACCCACGGCCAAGACCCAAACCCATAGACGAGACCCACCCCCGCTAAAACAGACTCATACACGAGACCTACCATCGAAACACCGGCCACTAATTCAACTCCACCACCGAAACACCACACATCAATACCCAACTCCACCATTGAAACACCACCGCAAACAAGAAGAGATAGATTAGAGAAAAAAAAATGAGAATAGAGAGAAAAGTAAAGGAAACGGAGAAGAGAGAAATAGAGAGTAAAGGCAAAAAGACCCGTTGGAGCTGCGCAGGGATGGGACAGGACACTGGCAGTGGGACCCGTTTGTGCAGGAAAATTACAAAATTGCCAATGATATCCCATAACTCATATCTTGAAAACAAGCTCCAACAGTTTCCGAAATTAGTAATTCAACTCTCTACAAACTCAATTTTGTTAATTGAGTTAGCACACCCAAAAATCAGCCAAACAAATATTATACATGTGGGGCCTATGATTTTTGGGATTTGAGTTAACAAAACTTAGTTTTATTAATTGAGTTTTGCAAAATCCAAACCATGCCTTATTTTCCTCGAGTTAAAGAAGAATCCGTGATATTTTTGTACTAGAGAGTTTTTTTTTTTTTTTTATGCCAACGACATTTCTTTTTGAAACATTAAATTCAATAGAAATATGGTGTCAAAATAAATAATTTCTTTTTAAAAATAGACCAATTGAATAATTCGAATTTTCAACCTTGCCCACCATCCACCTTACGGCTTTTCATCGCTAACCATTAGAATGAAGCATGGTTAATGGTGGAGTTTCGACATTTTTTGAAACATTAAATTCAATAGAAATATGGTGTCGAAATAAATAAATTTTTTTTAAAAATAAACCAATTGAATAATTCGAGTTTCTAATTTTGCCCACCATCCACGTGATAAGACGGCTCTCCTTCGCTAACCGTTAGAATGAAGCATGGTTAATGAAGTTAGACTGTTTGAGTGAAAGCTTTGAATAATAGTTGTTAGGTTTTTTATGGCAAATTTCCTGACAATGTAATAATCATTGTGCATGTGACTTTTATTTACGTATCCATGTATCAAAGTGTGAAGATGCACTTTAAAGAATACATGTTGTCAAGGATTTTGATTGTCACTCAATCCACTCTTGATCGACTGAGATAACGGTTTTGACAGTCATTTAGTTTATATTCAATTAATCAAGATTCCTAGGCACAGTTTTTCTTACGTGTTTTAAGTGAAGCCGGTAGCTTTTGTTTTTCAACCCTACATAAAATGACCATATAAAGACATATGTACACGAATTCCTTGAGGGTTTTGTGAGGCAGAAATAGAGGACTACGCAAAGAAAATCAAAGCCTCCATCTAGTGAACCCATGAGTACAAAAAGACAAATTCCTTCAAGTGTGTATCAGTTCGGGCGCGGGCCAACAAATTTGGAGGCCTAAGGCGATATATTTAAATAGGGCATTTTTGTCATCACTTAAATAATATTTAACTAGTATTTAATATCATAATTTCTTTATAACAAAAATCTATTCATTTTATTTTGTAATATGCTTTTTTTTTTTTTTGGAAAATGATAAAAATATAAGAAATTTTACTAAAAAAAGTTTCTAACAATGTAGAAATGAATGCAATTAGTGACACTTCAAGAAGATAATAAACAAATATTTGAATGAATGGTGTTAGGAATATTATAAATTTTACAACATTAGGCTTACAAAAATGTATCATTAATCACAACAAATAATTCAAAAATGCATCCAATAGGTTATTGACGTCCACATATCATATTAATTGTCACATCGATTTGTAAAGTTTTCAAGTAAAATTAATAATATTTCTAGCATCTATCTAAATTATTTCTTGTGATTAGTAACACATATATTTGTAAAGAAAAATTCTAAGGATACAATTTTTTTTTACAAAAACTATTACAAATAGATGATGTGGTGAATGATTATAAATAAATAAATAAAAAATAATGTAATCGGTGGACCCAGATAAGAACTAGTAAGAAGTTGGCCACAATAACAGTTTGTAAAAATGTTACAAACTAGTTGCATAAAATTATAGCATTACCCTATTTTGTAAAACCCATGTATTTAAAGTTGTCTCTAGCATTACTCAATACTTTAGAACTTTTTGAAAGTAGAAGAAAATTATAAAACTATTTTTTTCCCTATATCTCTAATTTTTTTAAAATATATCAATTTTTTCCTGCCAAATTTGGGGCATTCCTCTGGTATGAGGCCCTAGGCAATGGCCTAACTGGCCTAGGCCTAGGGTCAGCCCTACTATCAATTGGTGTGATTAGCAAAGTTTGAAATTATTTGTGAGGGAACTCATTACGTGTATCCTAAACATGTGATAATTATTCTAATATAAGAGGCATGGTAGGGAACACCATAGTTGGCAACACTCTCCACACCATTGTAATTTTGTCAAGAAGATAAGGCAATTGAACTAGTTTGTCAATCTCAATGCCTCCATTCCCTTGGTTGGCGAATAAGAGCCATACATTGGTCGTAGCCAAGATGGAGAACCAAAATGGCCAATGGGGTTTATTTCTTAAATATGTAATTTTATAATAGAAAATATTTGACTCTAAACATGTTTAGAGTTTTAGGCTCTAACAATTAATAGGATATGTTTCATCATGTGCAATACATATGATTCACTTAATTAGTCAAGTTAAGTGAATTAAATAAATTGCATATAACAAAAACTAACATTATATTTCCTATTTATGGTTGGAGCCAGACTTTCTACATTTATAATTATAAAATTAATTGCCTTTTGGTTGGATTGTTTCTTTTAAAAAAAAAAAAATCCTTTTTTGAAATTGAAGTTGCTCAAATTTCTTATTCCACGTGTCAGCACCTGGCCTAGAGTCTCTTGAAAACATCTGCCTGTATGTTTTGGGCTTCTTCCCATCATGGGCTTATTATAAGTTTTTTTGATATCTAAGTTAATTCGTATGTCTCCACTTTCCCCCTCCACTAAACGACACAACTTTTTTCTTTCTTTCTCTTTCCATTTCCATATTCCACATTCCCTCGTGAGCTGAGCTCATCAAATTTTGTAGGTTTGTGGCGATAGGTTCAAACAGGATAAGCTCATGATCATCATTCTTTTCTCTTCTGCTTGAATTCATTCCTATTTCCTCATCTCAAATATTTTATTTCACATGTCCACTAATATTCTCCATAGCATTGCTGTCTGTCTATACTTTGTCTTATAATAATGTTGGTGGGATCGATGCGACGGTGCATCTTTACAATAAATAATATTAACTTAACACGCATCTTTCTTCTTGCTTGCTTACGTAACTTAATTAAGGTCTTAATCCACTAACAATGTGGATTTTAAAGTTTGATTAGGTGTTTTAAAGTGATCAACCTTATTTAATCATTGATTCAATTTTTTTTTTCTTTCTTTCTTTTTAATTTTCATGCAGTACATCCTACATTATCCTCCTAGCCACTATTTCATAGTGCCACTTGTCCTGCTGCATGATCTCCAAGAGTAATTAATTATATGAGCCGTTCATTGATTTATACTATTTCTCAATTGGTCACAAATGATAAATCACAATCATATGCTTCCTAGTATGCTACCCTAAAGTCACAGTTTTGCCAAACTCACAACTAGTGGACGTGACACAGTGATCAATCTCTGTCACTTTACTTATTTTATATAGATAATGAACGTCAGTAAATTCATATATGATATAGCAATTAGCAAGCAACCCAATATGAATATTGAAAAACACAAAAACCAGAGCTCTTTTTGGTTATTAATCAGTTTTCAGCTAATAGTAAATCATACTAAAGTTCTGTTTAAATACCACTTATTTTACTGAAAATTAAAAATTTACTGCTAAAAACACTATAGTAAAATATTTTTTAAAAGGCAAAAAATTGTTCACGTGAGCCCAACAAAAAAAAGCGCAAAACGCAGAAACATAGCAAATGCACACTAAGTGTGCGTTTGACAATACTTATTTTTACCAACTTATTTTATTATTCAATTTATTTTTACTATTATTCATGGGCCTCACTGCATTTTTTGGTTCTATTCATAAGTCCTATTGTACTTTTTTAATTAACTTTTACTTTTACCTATAATATTTTGAGCAAAAAGTTTTCAATTTTAACAAAATAAATGAATCTTCAACAAACCCTAAGTTATTGAAAATGCATGAATCGATACCAGCAAATCATATATATTTAACTATTCTTCGAGTTTCCAAGGAATCAGTGAAAGGATTCTCTTAAGTACACAGAGAACCACAAGAGCCCTCCCACCAAAAACTAGCCAATTACTTCAGTACAGCAAATGCTTAAGCATAAACTCGACCTCGATCGGAATGATGTGGAAATTTGCAATGTGTGGTTATCATCGTCATCTTTGAACCTAACTGGAAGAGTGGCGTATGCATATCAACTTCAAAGCTTTTGGTGTCTCCATTAGTGACTTAATTGCTCCATGAATTTCAAATGGTTAAAAAAAACGCTTGAGATTTGAGTTAATTAAACCATGGTTGTAAATTTAGGATTATAGCTATTCTACACCACTTCATATGATTTGCCCCTGCTTGAGCAGTATGAGACTTTTTTTTTTTCTTTGGATGATGTGTTTGTCGGGTCACCATACTTTTTTACAATATTAACAGTGCTTATACCAACACTAACACACCAAATCCCATCATATTATGCTGAATGATTTTTTCTACAAACTGTTCCCTAATCAGTTTGTTGAATATTCATAACCGACTCTAAAAACTTTAAAACTAAGCCTTGATTTTTTTTTTTAATGAACAAACTGAGCCTTGATTATTGTTGTAGTAGTAAAAGATGTATTGATTGATTGACAAGTTCTTTGGGCCGTCAGATCCAAAAAAGAGGGATTGAATTTTAGTCACATACCCTCTTGGAAAAATATCATAAGAACGCAAAGTGCTAAATCACACGGCAAACCAAAGCCACTCATTAAAGCCAAAGCATTTTAAGGTCTTGAGTCTCATTGAGTGACCTTTTGATAGCTTATAGAGACACCTGATGCCTACTGTCCTCGTTTTTGAATTGGACAACTCTTTTTCCTCTCTGACGCATTGAACAAAGTCTCACCACATTATGAGGCCTGTCTATTAATTCTACCCGGATTTTTTCTTTTTAAATTTTTTTGAACTTTGTAGTCTTGTGATGTGTGGTCAGAAAGTAGTGTTAATGACCTGGCCCACCCACAACTTTCTTTCTTAAAGGAGGAGAGAGAGAGAGAGAGAGAGAGAGAGAGAAAAAGAGGCAATTGAATTGCGATATGCCTGTAAAAAAAAAAAAAAAAAAACCTTTTAGAATCAGAAATATATTGTTAATATGAAAATTCTTATTACATACTCATTATTATAGACTTAGTTAAAATTGTGTGCAAAATCACAAGATGCTCTCTTTAATATTCACACCATTGAGAACACTAGTATCAAGTTGTCCTCAGTCCATTGATCTGCCCGTGGGAGTAGAACATATTTCTTTAGCCTCTTTTTGAGACACTGATGATTATTTACATAGAGATTTTAGGTAATTGTCAATTGTAAACATGAGTGGCCTCTCTCTTATCTTATGATTGACCAACTAAAATATTGTGTTGCTTCAAAAAAAGGAAATTTAAAATAAAAAATAAAAAAAAATTTACCCATACTAGTTATTGGTTCATGTGAAAGGTTAGTTATTAAACACGACTGTGAGAGCCACAATAATATATGACAACAAATTAAATGAAGCATATGGGATATGGCGGATCGAGGTAGTGGAAATTTTCTTGGGTTGGAAAGCAAAGCAGAACTAGTAAAGTAAATCCTAATAAGTGAAAGGAAAGTAAAGGCAGTAATACGTGTAACAATTATGGTGGATGTCCTTTCTTGGACAAAGTACACAAACGTATGGATCCAATTTGAACTCTACTAAAAAATCCAATGAGCTGATTATGGGATGTGCTTGTTCGCCATAATCAAGCTTTTCAAAATTGTCATTCACTCATTCTTATCTTGCAACTAGTTGTCTGTGACCCCTGTACTGTAGTTACAAGTACAAGAACAAGCCTGAGAGCTCTGTAGGAAATCTGCATCTGATGCAGCTTCCAACAATTCTCTCACTCCAGCATTATTTTGGTTGGTAAGCTTTTGAGGTTTCTGGTTCTTGTAAAGCTAGCTAGCTGAATTATTTGCATATACATATATATATTTACTAATTCTTTTTTGCAATTTGTCAATCTTCATGAATTGCTAATTCCACTTTTGCCTTACTGGAAAATATGGGATGGACTGGATGACATAGTGATAGGGTAGGCCGGGGCACCCAATCAAATCTTGTATTTTTTTATTTATCTATTGTCTTTTCAACTGTTGCTCTTTATGTACCCCATTGTAACAGAATGAAACTTTTTTGTACTGAAAATAAAATTTTGGAAGAGGCATTTTTTCTTTTCCTTGCAACTGTTGTTCTTTGTACCCGCCACCCAGCTAACAGAACGAAACTTTTTCAAATCTGGATTCTGGAAGAGGGCCTTCCTCTTGTTCACTATGCAAGAG
This sequence comes from Castanea mollissima, assembly GCA_014183005.1. NCBI lineage: Eukaryota > Viridiplantae > Streptophyta > Magnoliopsida > Fagales > Fagaceae > Castanea > Castanea mollissima. The sequence goes on along the minus strand of JACAVU010000004.1, from coordinate 35,464,585 downwards.
TTCATGGAAAAGAAAGAAGAAATTATAAAAGAATGAATAAGGTTTTTTTTTTTTAAAGTTTCTTTGAAGTTTTTGATAAGAAAAAACTATTCAGGAATGGAATGAAATTATTACTTTTCTTTTTTGTTTTAATTTGTTTGTGAGATTATAAAAGAGTAAAAGCCTATAAAATAAATGTGTAATTTTCATATTATATCCATTATATTTATAGTTTTTAAAAGAGATAGTGGGAAAAAATATTTTTGACTCGATATAATCAATGAGGGATCCTGGATACAATAAGTCTAGGCACGCCATTTTTACTGCAATTCTATTCACAATTTGCTGAAGTAATTAACTATGAGTTATGGACCTTAGTTAACTTATTTTTCCCTATAAAAATCATAAATAAGAAACTACAAGCCACTAATTCGAGCAAGAAAAATTCTTAGGTAGTCCCGGAGTATAGAGAAATGGTGCTCCCTCCTCTCACATTCATGGTAGGCCCCACCATGTATTTAATGAACGGGTCCCACCATGAATGTGAGAGGGGGGAGCACTATTCTCCGTGCTCCGGGACTACCTAAGAATTACTCGCGAATGCACATATAAAGTTTAATAGAATAAGATTTATTTTTTCTTTCTAAATATGAAATATGATAATTAATGTTATTAATAGGTATCAATTAGGATCGTATTTAAATAAAGAATTATCTATCCCCAATAAAAATATAAATAAAAACCTCAAATCTACTCCAATCAGATTTATGGCTCCTCCTTTAAACCTGTTCACGCAATCATACCCAAAAGCCACCTTCACTGCAACGGCCTCCAACACAAAAATCCAAAAGACGAGGATCATGACACTAAAATCCATATGTGACCACTCGTGTTTGCTCCACCTTTACCTTGGAACCAAGAGGTTTTGGTTCTATTACCATGGGCACTGTGGGTTTGAAGTTTGAACAATCCTTTGGATTTGTTGTTGGGTGGTCTCTGAAAATGAAAGTATGAAGGGAGAGATTACATAGAAAGCTGGCACAACACGTGGCCATGTTTGGCATGCCAATGTGGAATAGTGAATTCTAATGCATAATGTTAAATCAATATATTGTTTGAAGAAAGAAGAATGCCTTAATCGGAAAATGTTTGGATTACTGAATTGATTTACTTTGAATTTGGTAAGGATTTTGCATGTGAGAGAAGGAGGGGGGAAAAAAAAAAAAAAAAAAAAAAAAACAAGTGAAGAGGGAGAAACCTGAAAAGAGAGAAGAAGGGAGAGAAACATAAAAGAGAGTGAAAATGACAAATAGAATAATCCTTTCTTGCTTCTCAAAAAAAAAAAAAAAAAAAAGGAATAATCCTTTCTTAGGGCTCACTTTTTTCTTCTTCTTTTTTGCTTTGGCCACGTGGCAGCATGTTATTTGGGTAATGTGTGCCAAATCAACATTATGTTAAGCAAAAAAAAAAAAAATAATGGGTATTGTGTCAAATTTGTTTAAATCTCAAAAAAGATCCAAAGTTAATACAAAAACATCACTCGAGCCTTTTTCCCAAAATTCTCATGGTGTTTTCGAGTTGGACACATTTTACATTGGACCCATATTAAGCTTCACTAATAATCTGCACTTTGTTACTTGGATTTTGGGCTTGGTTCTTTATACGGGCCATGTAGGTGCACTAATATCCCTAAGTCTTCTTTAGGTTAGTGTTAATTGTCGACCTCGAATTGCAAAACAAATTCAAGTCTAGTAAACCCAACCATCCACCACCTGACACGTGCCTACACACTAAAAAAGCCCCATACCCTTAAAAATCAATTTCAATCGTTTCATTATATAATTCACATTCCTTTCCTCCCCCAAAAAAGCTTAAGGCCATGTTCAATAATGAAATTTTTATATATAAAAAAAAATTATAAAGGAACGGAATAAAATGAGGTATTCTTTTTCTAGTGTGTTTGAGAGATTATTAAAGGGAAAAAAAAAAAAAAAAAAAAAAAAGGAAAGGAAATGTCTAAATAGTAATTGATTAGAGAAAAACCAAAAACTATTGATTACACTCTACTTTTCACTTAGGACTTGTTCATAAATTAAATTGGTAGTTGTTGAAACCTACAAGCGAGCTCGAGTGCTGTGAAGAAGGGTACACCTCTGGTGTGTGATTGGAAAATGAGTCAAATTTAAGGGAGTTACCAAAGGTAAGTGAAGTCACCACCAATCATTGGATTTTTTCTAAGGTGTGATTGGTCACCTGACTCTATTTGATTTTATTACCAATCCTGGGCTAAGAAAAATATCGTTTTTCCTAATCTAATATGGACGGAGAAAAAATCTTAATTCTTGAGTTCGGAAGTCCGGTTACTTGTGGGGAATGTATTAGGCACTCAATCCATAAACAGTCCTTTGTTTTGGTAAAATCTTAATTTAAGGACATTGACAATTGAAAACAAGCTATTGGCATTAGCTTTCAAGGCTTTAAACGAATTGGGCTTTGAGGTTTGGTTTTGGAAAGGATGTGGTCTCAATTGATATTTCCCTAGTGTGTTTGGAATTGGCACCAGATTTCCATGACGAAAATCCAGTAGCATTTCGCCTTATTTTCGTGGCGAAAATCCAATAGCGTTTTGCCTTGGGTGCTAAAGCACACAAAACACTATTCTCACCAAGCTTTCACTGTGAGAATACGACAACAGAGGTGCCCAATTTTCACAGCAAAATCCAGCAGAGTTTCACGTTTGGCGCGCTACAACACACCAACAAGGTTTCATGCCTGTTTATACAGCACGTGCCAACATGCTCGTGACAAGACGAGCCAGAGCCCCTCAAAGCATCAAACATATTAATGCGTGTCACATACAGGGGGAAATCGATGCCACTTGGTGAAATAGATCAAGATGATCACACCGCGATGATTATGCACACAATATAGCGTGAATATGCACCTACAGTAATTGCCTAGAGCACATACCCACACTACAAGGTCAAGAGCACTCGTGACTAGAGAAGGTTGCTCACGTGGCCACGAAGGTCTATCATACAAAGTATACAATCACCCACACACAAGCATATATGTATGTATGTGTGTGTGTGTATATATATATATAAACATAATGCACAATGCTATCACACAGAGCAGGAAAGTAAAGTAGACATTGCCAACATCCTAAGGGTATAGCCCAGCAAGGTACAGAAAATGTAAAACAAACATTTTCATACCCAAGAAATGCGACCCAAGCAAGGTGCAGGGAAGATAAAGGGTACACAGAGAGGAAACCCTAATACAATGCTCTAGAGAAAAGGCTAAGAGAGAGGGAGAAATATGTAACCTCTCGGAGAGGCTAGGCCTCCTAATTTATTAAACATTTCCCTTTTTGAGCTTGCGTCTTCTTACTTGCATCCTTGTCGTTGTTGCTTGCGCCTAGGAGGTTGTGCCTTCACTCTATGCATGTACATAAAACAAACAAAGAAAGCAGCCAGCAAACAAGTAAAGGAAATAACAAAGAGGTAAAGAAAGCATGCAAAGAGACACACTAGCAAAGAGAGCCAAACAAGGGCAAACAAACATGTTATCACAAAAAAGGGTGTCTTAGAAGGAAAAATATAGGTTTGGATTGGGTGTCCATAGGTCCATGAGAATGGAGTATAGACGACACACATGTCATCAAGCAAAATTCCTATAAGGGACTCATGGTCTTGTGTATCAAAGACGGGTGTGAACCCGCATGAGATAGTAGGAATTAGGCTTGAAGACACTAGCAAGTAAGGACTCATACATGAACATGTAGGCAAGCGTACAAGGAGAGCCAAACAGGAGCACCAAGCAAGCAAGGCAAGCATAACATCATTGCATGAAGCAAAGAAAGGTGTGTATCAAGCACATCAACATCACAAAGATGTGTCTCACAAGTGATTACACCCAAAAAAACCACAAACGGGATGGATGTAACCACATAAGCAAGTGGCCCCAAAGACCGACAAGCACAAGTCTACAAAGGGCACAAAGCATGGCAAAGTCTAGATCTAGACAGGCAAACATGAATATAAAATATAGAAGCAAGCAAGAATACACATGCATAAAGGAAATGATCCAAACCCTTTGATATAAGCCTAGACGTATGGATATAGGCCTGGACCACAAGATCTAGATCTACACCCTACCTAATGGGCCAAAATGTAAGAAATAGATATATCAAGAGACAAGAAGGCTGTAGAAGCACATGACATAGCAACTAACATGTAGATCTAGACACATGAATATGACACGGAGCACACAAAGATATAGATCCAAGTATAAGCATGGCAAAAAGCATGGGAACAAGTAGATCTAGGCATAAACATGGCAAAAAGCACCTAGGTGTATGGATCTAAGCACAAATATAGTATTTTGGCATATCCCAGTCCAAGAAAGCTAGGCCAACACCATCAATGCAATAAAACATGTTAAAAAGTAAGTAGATATGCTAGGAAAGCTATAAAACATGCTAGGAAGCAAAATAAAGCAAAGATATACTAAGGAAAGCAATAAAGCATGTTATGAAGCAAGATAAAGCAAAGGATGTAAAT